>JAMALP010000011.1:0-10121 GCA_023627985.1 Cutaneotrichosporon sp. PT3311B | reverse complement strand
CGTACACTACGGCCTTAATCGTACACTACGGCCTTAGTCAGTCAGCGGCCCGGGACTTCATATATATTGCCCAGCTCTTATCATTGGGCTGTGAAGCCAAGGGGTGGGATAATTTGGTTTCGGACTGTTGTTAGTGACCACTAGACTCACCTTGGTTGGGGCATTGACGGGGACATTGGATTTGCGTCGACCAGCCCGGTCCTTTGAAACTATAAAAGCTGTCTCTTCCTTGGTGAGCTAAACTACTGAGCAGCGCTACAAGATGCGTTGCAGTTGTCCCTGTGGCTGTGAACCACCGCATGCAGGACAGGCTTTGAGGCTGCTGTCGTACAGCCTCAACGTGATCTGTTTGCCATCCTTCGTCAAGACAGTCATGCTGGACTTGGATGCCGAGACCAAAGGGGACACGGGGCCGGGGTAGGGCAAAGCGCTGAGCCTCAATTGCTTGGCTCTCATGCGCGACGGTGTACCTTGACGGGAGCTTGCAGGGGAGCTGGCCGTTGTAGAGCGTGCTTTACCCTTTTTACAAGCCGTCAACGCCAAAAGGGCTCGCAGCTGCGCAATTACATTAGGCGCCTCTGAGTGTGTGCTGTACAGTATGGCGTACGCCTGGATTTCCAGGGACCTGAGGGGTGGCTTTGTCGATACCGTTGGACAACGGAAAGATACTTAGATCTCGGTTCTTCCGTATCAGTTTTAAGGTCAATAGGTACTGTAGCTAAAGATCTGCTGCCATGAGGTGGGCATGCAAACGTGCTATAATGCTTAAGCCCCACTCAAGCAATCATCCTCACCAACCCCATTGAGCTCGTCTAGTGCTCGGTGGGAAGTGCTCCGCGGTGCTCAGTTTTAACAAATCAATCACACTGCAGGAAAGAGCCTTCATCGACAGGACTTGTAAAGACAGTAAAAGGGATGGCGCAAAGGCCAAAAAAAACAGCGTAGTGCCAGGTTTGGACACCACCGGACCTGGGCCGCTCAGACGCGGGGAAAAGAAGAAAGGGTACAGGAGGGAGGAAAAAGGCACAAAGGGGGAAGTGGGCTTGAACAGGCGTGCAACCCGCCAAGTACTTCAACAAGATTGAAATAACTGAGAGAACGCCGGACACCTCCTGAACGTCAGCAAGCGGCTGTGAATGTGAACGTACTGTAGAACACGCGCAATGGGTTTCAAAAATGTGCCGAAGAAAAGCCAAAGGAGCGTGCCGTAGACCAGTCTACACCCGGTACATATACTAAGCTGACGTAAAGGTGCGGCTGCTTGACCGGCACTGGCAAGTCAGGGGGCACGTAAATGTTAACGCACTGTGCAAACACGGGTGTCAAATGTCCAACAGTTGTTTAGGGGTGCCGTGAGCCTACTGCTTCCCAAGATCATCGGATGACCCAGAATCACTCGGAGTTTGCGGGCCCGCGTCAGCGCCACATTAGTGCGGCGTTCGTTGACCGTGAAGGACCCGGGGGTGGTCCGAACAAAGGAGATAATGGTAATATCCACCTCTTGGCCTTGGAATGAGTCTACCGTTGCGACGCTATGTGTCAGAGATTCTTCAAGCTTACGGTCGTAAAAACATGCTTACCTAATGTTTGGGTGAATCAGGCCGGTCTTCTCGAGTCGTTCCTCAATCAAAGCGCATTGGGCCTTGTATGGCGAGATGATTCCAACTGTGACTGCGCTTAGCTTGAGGCTGTGGAGAGATCGAGTAAGGTGTTCAATAACGTCGATTTCGATGGCGTTTGAGTAGGACCCCCAGTGTGTTTGATCTGGATCAATCTCCCGACGAAGTCCACGCCTTTCGGTGCCAAAAGCGCGGATGACGACGTTGCCTGACAGCATGTTAAGTACGGGAGCTTGAAGTGCATTGTGGATGGTGGAAGGAGCGTTTAATACACGGTTGTCATAGAGAAGTTGAGAAGTAAGGTCGGCAATCGAAGGAGCCATGCGGTATTGGTACCTATAAGTCAGCAAGAATCACGAACACGCCAGCAGGCAGGAAGAACCTACTCCAGCATGTTAACTGGCTGGTTACATTCCAGGTCCTTGGCCTGACCAAAGCTTGTCATCAGCCTTTCAAACAGAGAGATTTGCAGACCAAACCGGTGTCCATCGCTTAACACAGTTGGAGGCAACTGAAGGTGATCCCCTACTAGAACAACAGCACGGGGCGAGCGCTGCACCAAGGCAACAAGTGCGCTGGGGACAGTAGCCTGAGCTGCCTCGTCCACAACAACCAAGGAAAAGTTGATGCCCTCAAGAAGCAAGGACGAGGAGGCAGTCAATGTTGTGCAAATGACGGTGGCTTCGTCGAGCACCTTTTGTCGCTGTTTTGCTGTTGCTTTCCCCCGGAATTTTTCATTAAGCCTATCCGCCTGGGCTTGACGTGACTGCCATAGGCGAGGATTTGTGGGAGTCTGGGCTTGCTGTTCCAACAGAAGATGATGGTTGTCTGGCGAGACACGGTCCTCATCGCCAAGGCGTACAACTTTAGGCTGATGAAATGTCACGAAACCCGTTTCGGTGCGCATCAAAATACCTTTTGAGACACGACGCGCAAGCTCATCAACGGCAGCGTTGGAGTGAGCCGTAAGAAGGATCTTGCTACCAAGCCGCAGCGATTCACCGACAAGAGCCTTGATAGCGTGCGTTTTGCCTGTTCCTGGTGGACTGATGTTAGCTCGAGGTAGAGTAGGATACTTGCCCGTGAATCAAATGGTAGCCCATGTCAAAAGTCAGGACATTGTATACGGCCTGTGCTTGGCTGTGATTGAGCTTTTGATCGTCACGAACTTTCGCGAGGGAAGGTCGGTTTGCTTGGAAAGTCAAATTCCGTCGTGGGCTTGAGGGGCCCGTCAAGATGGGCCCAAGATATAAAGGAGACATTTTATCCATGGCCAACACAGACCTATACTCAATGATAGTCGTCGTTGGTCTACATCGTGTCAGCCGTAAAAGCCTAATTTAATCAAACTCACGAGAAGAATTTTGCCAACCTAAAGACCTCATTCTTCAGAATGCGATTAAGTCGTGCCTTATGCGTGGATAGCGCATGGAGGTGAAGCTCGCCATCCTCCCAGTGCTCGATGGAAGCCAGAACTGCAAACAAGGACGATTGACATTCCGGGTCGGAGGGATCAAGACGAACAATGTCATTTTTTTTGAACGAGTCAAACGTGTACCGGGGGTCTGGCTTCGGCTGCACAATGAAGGCAAGGTTGTGTCCAAGCTGTGCTGGACTTGACTTTAAGCGTGCCACGGTTGCGTCCGTAGGAGTTGATTGAGACATCTGCGCCCACATTTCTCGAAGCAAAAGTACCTTAAAGGTGGCTTGAAGAGAGTCGACGTCGGATGGAAAAGTGATGGGTCGCGGCTGCATGTCCCCTAGACCCGTCGGAAATACAGGATGGGACGGGGGTCGATTTTGATCTTGCGTGCCTGGGCCAAAAAACAGAGCGAGATCAATGATGTCCTGGACGGTGCAAATGGAGGTGGGCTTGTAGAGAGTATCGTCTGTGCCGGCAGCATTGAGTTGGCCGCTGAGGGATCCAGCGAGATTAGAGTTGACGTCGGACGACGACATCGCCCTTTCCTTCCAGCCCTGATTAAAGCCTTCTGGAAAACTCATGCGACGGCGCATGTCTTCTTGTGCATTGTTGTAAGAGCCGCCTGCACCGGTTTCCTCCTGCTGAAAAGGAATTTCCATGAAGCTCCAACCATCGTTGACCTCGCTTCGGGCACCCGCATGGAACTTGTTGTCTTGAGAGGGTGGCAGACCCGCTTCCCAGCCGCCGGCATTGTCATCACGTGAATTGTCACTGTGCAGTGGTAACTCAGTGCCGTGTTGGAAACTATCTATCTCCCAGCCGCCAGAAGCCTCAACGGTCGGCTTCTCATGGTGTGTTGGGAACTTGTGGTTTTGAACGACTGGGGCCGCTCTCCAGCCGTCGGCGACGGTGTCAAGGCTCTTGTCATAGCGCAACGGGGCCGTGGTGTTGTGCGTGAGGAAGGGCGCTGCTTCGCGTTTGTTGGCTGTGTCGTCACAGAACTTGGGGCGGGATGGGGCCGCTACCTCTCCCCAACGAACATTGTCTTCATGTGCTGTTCTGGTTTGAATGGTGTTGTGCGCCAAAGAAGGCTGACCCTCTCCCCGGGTCTCTTTATTGTGGTTTCGGGGTGCGACCCCTGAAGAGGATGTCGAATAAGCCTGGGGCAAAGGTGGCAGGTGGGACGCGAAGGGCTTGAGGAGCTGCTCACAGGTTCGGGGCTTGGGTGTTTTGACACCTGGACTTGCATACACGATGGACCGGGCCGCTTCGCGAGAAATTGCAAAAGGACTTGGGTTTACCCAGCCGTAGATGGAGATTGCGAGGGCAAACTCCGGGCGGAGAAAGACAGTGTTGAGTTGCTTGCAAACGCTTTCAAACTCAAGCTGCTGGGTTTTATTGAATCCCCGCGGAGCCAGAGCAGAGGAAGGCGTCCGCCAGTTGTTGCACAGAAGGATGACGAACCGATACTTGTTGGACTCAAAGCGGGGGCTGTCGGTTTGGGTCCAACGGCGCCGGTAGTTAAAAGCTGCCCATGAGGGCTCGTTGTTGGACGACGGTCTCATGGCTGATAAAGCGTACCGAAAAGGGGAGGCCAAAGCGGAGGGGGCCGCAAGGACCTCGACAGATGGCGGTGCGGTGCGGGTATAGTAGCCGGGAAAGCAGAGGGGGTGTGAGTGGTTGGGAACGGGAAGGATGCCAGTGGTGGCGTACTCCTCCATTCCATACCAAGTTAGAAGTGCAACCTTGGGGTTGTTCTTCCGCCTACACGCGGAAGAGCAGGGGTCTTCGGAAGGAGTGTCCACCGCCGCATCGAACGGAACCAGGTAGATGGGGGACGTGACCTCGTACTTGGCTTCCTGATACTTCCAGGGAATGCCTACAGCGAGTTGTCAGCAACTAAATACAGGTTTTAGAAGCCACTCACCAAACTGGTCTGTCAGAATCCGAAGCGATCCCCCGTTGCAAACATCGATGAGGGGGTGAACCGTGACTTGTAGAGGATTGAGAAGACGCTTTCCAACCCTGTTCCACCAAACATCCATGGTCTGCTTGGGGAGTACACCGTACGAATTATACGGTGTACCCATGTTCAAAGATGCAAGTTGGGGAGGAGATGTGTGGCAGTTGGTGGAAGCTTGTAAAGGGAGAAACAACAATGAAAGCTTGGGATGGAAAAGCTAAGCAAGGCGAAGAAACCGGAATGGGGAGAAGGACTAAAGACAACAGAAGAGAAGAAAAAACAAATTGAGACAAAGGGAAGGGTGGCGAACGAGCGGAAGCGGAGCCTCGAGAACACGCAAGGATCTGATGACAGAGCAAAGGGCGTCCGTCTGCAGCGTGTGCGTTTGTGAACTGTACGCGCGAAAGTAAATCAACATGAAGGCACTAGGAGGGCGTGGGAGCTAAAGGGGGCACTCCTTTGCCCCGTGCACGCACTTGGGCGCTTTGGGCGCACGCCGGCCGCCCACACAGCACACATGGTGCGTCTATGCTGTGCGTATACGTACCGTACTGCACATCTCCCAGACGGTATCTTACAGCGTCGTTGCGCTTTACAGACAAGCACTCGTCATTTCCACGCAGGCGTCCATGCACGCACGCAGTGGTCGCGCGACTGCAACCTTGCCGGCAGCCCGGCAGGACATTCGTCAGTGGGTGTTGCCTGTGACAGAGGATCAGGGGATAGCTGGTGATCATGCCTTTTGACGTTCACGTTTTAGTACGCGGATGTAAAGTGATGTAAAGTACAATAGTAGACATCTTTTCGTCTCAGGGACGAGCCTGACTGTGAATACCGGTGTGTCAACCTCTCTTTTCAACAGTCCCATCATCATCAATCATCCTGCCCTTTCCCACAAACACGAGTACGCTTTTGCTTCCAAAGCTGTCTCGAGTCCTCTATATCATCCAAGTTTCTTTCCTTTCACCTGCCTTTTCTTGCTCCCGTTCGGTTTCTCGTCATCAAGACCTGGGTTTACGCTATTTCGACTTCCCACTATCCAAGTCTCGCGTCACATTGATCCAATGTCATCAGGCGATGGGCCCGCGCCCTCGCGCAACTCGACGCAAGCGGCGCTGAAAGCTATGTCAACCCTTTTGAGCGCCACCCCTGCGCAATACGCAAAGAACGTTGAGCTTGTTCTGCCGCTTCTGAGGAGCTTGGACACCGACTTCAACATCCCCGCTTCTGAGCTGCAGGCGTCGTTTGACGCCAAGCAGAAGACTCACCAGTCGGAGCTGTCACCGACAGGCTCGCGCGAGTCAACAATCCACCATGCCCTTTTGTGGACCAGCGGACCGAGCCACCGGCTTGTCAAACAGCTGCTTGCCGTGCCGAAAACGGCCTCTCACAACCTGTCGCCTCAATACCATTACTCGGTTCTTGTTATCTACCGCCTTCACTCTAAACCGACAAAGAACGAAGAAGAGGCGTACGTCGCAATTGCGCAGCGCGTTGCCTGCACGGTGAAAATCGTTCTGGCAGACTGTGGGGCAGAAATGGCAAAGCTGAATGTCGAGGTGGCTATCTGGACCGGTTCAGCCACCAACGGTCGGTGGACCGGCGGGATTCAGAGGACGGTTGGTCCGGCGGTCTCAGTTGAGACTGCCATCGAGCGAATGACACGTCCACAGTCCTACTATCACCACCTAGTCTGGGTTGGCGTAGGTGCAGCTGGCACTGATCCCGAGGTCCTGCGCGCGCAGATGAAAACGCTCAGTGCAGACGCTTTGCTATTCGTAATTCAGCCACACCAGATGGACAAGCCGCAATCCGACATGCCGCACTTCGACCAGCCCGAGGCGCTGCGGCAGCGTCCTTCTATAAAGGACGGTTCGAACCGAATACAGTACGAGATACACTGCGTGCACGACGTTCGGGAGCTTCTGCAACCCGCCGCTGTGTTCATCCAAGAGTCCGAGGACCGTGGTGCCACCTCCGACATCGCTGGCGAAGACGGGCGCTCAGGCAAGAGCATGTCGGCCCTCCGCACAAGCATAATATTCTGGGATCTAATGCAGGGTGCAAAGGAGTAATTGCTGTGTCTAGCGTTAATGCTGACAGACTAGGCTGTTACAGCAACCACAACACCAGCACTTACATTACTTGCTCATTCCTCGGATTCTTGTGTCCCGACTGGAGCGTCTCACGCCAAACCTCATCCGAGAGGCGCTGGAGCTTGGACTGACGGACTTTTCCGACACGAACCGATGGCTCTGGCCGGGTGAAAAAAGTAAGAGGTGTTCCTCATAACTCATTTGCTAATGACGCTAGTACAGGAGGTGGCCGCTGGGGCAGCGGCTCCACCGTATACACCTCCCCCCTCCAACTCTGTCGACGAGTTGGCAATGTGCTGGGCATGCCAGGTGGGTAATCTGCCGTTGAACCATCTGACCATCAGCGTGCCGTGCTGGCCTCAAAACTTGTATTCACCACTTCGCCTCGCGGTATCTGCAGCCGGTGCTACGAACGGGCGAGCGGCGTGAAATGCAGCAAGAAGACGTCCAAGCGTGTAGCGTCCGCCAGTCCTATGCAGACCCCCGCAGCAAAACGGCTCAACACCTCCACCTCCGCGGGTTCGTCGCCGGCGCAGAAAGAAAACGGCCCCCTCATGGCAGCTGCCTCCCAAGTCACAGCCGGCGACCCTATCATCGATCCCCCCCCAACCGAGCGGCTCGCAGGTCTGCAGCCTTACAAAGGGGCGCAGCCCTACTGCCCGTATTGTAGGCTCAACAATCCGGAGAGCAACTTCGAAAACAAGGCTGCGGTACCGGTGAGAAGTCGTATGGGCGCAGCAAAGTTGCGTTCGCATGTAGTCAAGGAGCATGGCTACTCGGAAGTGGAAGCCGAGTGGCGATTCCCACACGGGCTCTGACAATCTGTGGCCATGAGAAACCCCCCACGGGCCCGAATCCCCCCTCCTTTTGTTCTGTCGCCCCTAAAAAAGTAATGTGTTGCCATTCGCCTGCCCCTTGTCTAGTTCCATGTTCTCGAATGAAAAGTCCTGTTTAAACAGATTCCTATAAAGAGCACTCCGCAAATCCAGCAGGGAGGTGACATTTTTGACCACGGCGGCTGTTATTCCTGCAGAACATTCCGCCATTGCCAAGTTTGACACAGGCTTTGATTAGCTCTGTCTGGGAACTGGTAGATTGCACGCGTGTCAAAAAATAGCCAGGGAAAGCTGCAACAAGTACATGTCAGTTGTACGGACGTTAATGACCATCCAATGTTCTGAAGGGGAGCGTTAAGTCTACAAGCGCCTGACACTGGTATCACCAATGCCATTAAAGGGCGGCTCTTTGCGCTGCAAAGGTCAGTTTTGACTTCTGAAGCAACCTGTCAAACCAAAAGTGGGCGGCTAAAAGTGAAAAGCCAATCCATCACCTCTTGCACAAAAACGCCTGGCAGGCTGGCTTCCGCAAGCCGTACACTTGGGTGTCAGCCCGAGTTCAACAAAATCAGGTTCGCCGCCGTCGCCGCCGCTGTGTCGTTCTCTCCTGCAAGCGGCGCTAATGCATCACAGTTCTCTGCAAATACTTAAAGACACCCAGTTCATAGAAGAGACGTCACCGGTTCAGATACATATTTCAGCATAAATGAGCTAGTAGAATGTAGTCGCTTTCTGCAGTGATGACGGCTTCTAAACGTGTTGGCAGTAAGCAATAAGGCAATCAAGCAGCTCTGAGGAATTTCCATTCAGATGCACTTTGCCTTCCTAAACAGATTGTTGTCATTCATGGGACGAGGGTAAAGCGCGGCTACAATCCGGCGTCAGCTCACGTCAATCACCTACCTAGTCTTGCCCGCAATGTAAACTTATTTTGTTGTTGTGTATGCAGGAATAATCGCTGGGTGTTGTCGGTTGGGAGTTACATGAAGCAAGACCCCCTTGCCAAGGGGAGCGCAGAAGTTGTCCAGCCACCATGAAACATGAGACCCTCGCCATCACTGACAGCCCCAGTGTCATTCTGATCGACCAAAAACTTGATATCTCATACATCCCAGCTACAAGCCAAATGGAATCTTCGCGCGTGCACGTTTGAAAAATTTATGGATCGGTGTCAATGTGCATGGATATTTGCAATTGACATTTGCTGTTGACACTGTGACACGTTGGGACGAAGCTTCACATTGCAACACTTCAG
Organism: Cutaneotrichosporon sp. PT3311B; assembly: GCA_023627985.1. NCBI lineage: Eukaryota > Fungi > Basidiomycota > Tremellomycetes > Trichosporonales > Trichosporonaceae > Cutaneotrichosporon > Cutaneotrichosporon sp. PT3311B. The sequence goes on along the minus strand of JAMALP010000011.1, from coordinate 929 downwards.
GTGCGTGGTATTTGTTTGCGGCGCTTACTCTGAAGACAATTAAATGCATCTGCGAAGAGCACATGTGGGACACCAATACACAAACACTGGATCATCTTGCGAGTCTTGGCATCATGATGTCCCTAAGCACTCTTTGATGTGCTCGTCGCCTCCTCAGCGTTCAGCACGTCGTGACTATGACAAAGCTCTACCATAATGACCAGATGAAAGCAAAGTGACTTGCTCATGCTCGGGACACAGCGACTTTGAATGGCAAAATGTCATCTTCACAGATGAGGTGCCGCTGTATGTTGATCAAACGTCAGTACTTGCGGCACTTGCGGCACTCGTTCTGTGTCAAGCCATAGGCCGAGGGGGGAGGCGTAGGGCCTCGGATTCAAGGACAATCGATTGAGAGGGCAGGGCCAGGGGTACAAGGACTGCCAGGCCCAGGATGCACGGAAAGTTTTAACGATGTACGAGGGGTGCAAGAATGTATACTGTGATATGGACTGCTGTAAGTGTATAGACGAGACGACAATCTTGGGGACCTTGCCCCTAAGGGCGCTCCCTCATATAGTACTTGAATCTTGATGGAGCCTCGATCAAGAGGTAGTTGTGATCCTGATAGGTATGCTCCTGTTAGGTAAGGACGTGTCAAATGATGTCAGCCTAGTGCACAGTCCTCTCACACTGCTTGCACTATCCCTGTTGATTGGAACCACTGGCATTGTGCACTGCTTGCCTTGCTTGCACTGCTTGCAGTGTTTGCGCTGCTTGTGGTGCTTGCGCTGCCTGCACTTTCACTGCTTGCACTATTGCAGTCGTGTGCAGCCACTTGCATTGCTAACACTGCTTGCACTGAAGACTCTTACACCACTTGCACCATGCTATGCGCAGGATCTGCGCTGCTTGCAGTGTTTGCGGGGGTTAGGGGGTTAGGGGGTTAG
>JAMALP010000010.1:915598-938098 GCA_023627985.1 Cutaneotrichosporon sp. PT3311B | reverse complement strand
TTGAGGACAGCCTTGCGCGTCACGTCGAGCTGTGCACGGTAACTGTCACGCTATCACTCCCGGACACCCCCGAGGTGTCTTTTGTTGGTGACTAACCCCCTACCGACATGTCCCGGCGACTCTCAACACACAAAAGACCTTGAGAAACGGAGGCCCGTGCCGAAGCAAATGTCCGTGTGACACCTGTCGCCAGTGTACAAGTCTTACGGGAAGAGGAGAACAGGAGAACGATTTGTTCATCCTCTTCTCTCACCACGAAAATGGCGACTAGTTCACCCACCAAAATGCGGAGCCGGGCTCCTCCTTTGCATGATATGGCAATTCACATGTAAGTCGCAAGCCGGGTGTTTGCTTGGGTTTAGGGAGCCAATCGAGTCGCTGACGGTAGTGTTGGCGCAGGGTGAGTTGATTGATAAGAGTGGGGTGATGGACACTCTTGCACTCGTTTGAACTCGGGGGCGGAGTTGCCCATGCAACAGGGTTCGGGACATGCTTCACGACTAGGTACTGAATGACTGACAACAGCATGGGTGGCATGGGCTCGGCGCTCTCTCTTGCTCGGCAGGGTTTTAGTAACATCACCGTTTGGGAGCAAGCCCTCTACCTGGACGAAGTTGGAGCAGGTATTAATGTTCCTCCCAATTGTGGACGCATTCTCTCGCGCTGGGGTGTCATGGGTATCTGCAAGGCTGAAGGCGTGCCAATTGAGCGTGCCTGTCTTCTTGGTGAGACAAAAGTATGGAGGGTGGATCTGACCAAAGACTACGAGACGGACGAAATCATCAGCTCCGCGGGCTACTCTCAGAATATGATACACGACTATGGTTTTCCGTTCATTGCACGTTACTTTGAACGTCAGTTGCTGACAATAGACGGTTCATCGTGCTGCTTTACAAAAGTCTCTTGTTCGCGGAGCCTTAGACACAGGCCATGTCCAGCTTGTAACCGACCAGGTCATCACAGAGTACGACTTCGATAACACTCGGCTTCGAGTTCGTGACAACGATACCGATGATTTGGAATGGATACAAGCAGACATTATTCTGGCTGCAGATGGCATAAAAAGCAAGGCGCGGTCTGCAATGTATGAAAAGCTGGGCATCATCGACGAAGGTAAGCATCTCCGCTTCTTAACAGGTCGCCTAATGCGCAGTGGAGGACTCGGGTCAGGCTGCGTACCGAGTGATGGTGAAACGGTCCGCCGCTCAGGGAGACGCCGAGCTTGAAGCCTTGTTTACTGCCAAAGAAAGCTATCGGTGGATTGGTGAGAATCGTCATGTTATGGTAAGGCAAGCGAAGTGGCCACCACTAACGAGGCAGGGTTACCCAATCAATGCGGGCAAACTATTCAACATTTCTACGTCTCAGCCGGATACCCATTTTGTTAAGCCCGAGTCGTGGTCCGCGCTTGGCAACAAAGAGGAAATGCTCGCTATTTTCTCGGACTTCCCCCCAAGGGTTCAGCGATTATTGGCGCTAGTGCCAGAAAACCAAGTTCTAGAGTGGCGCCTTCGAGTGCACAATCCTCTTCCAGTCTGGGTCACAGGTAACATTGCGCTAGTGGGTGACGCATGCCACCCCACTCTACCACATCTGGCACAGGGAGCTGCCCAAGCTTTGGAGGACGCAGTTACAATTGGAATTGTCCTGAGCCGCATTAAAAAGAAGGAACACATTCACGCTGCGCTCAAAGTATATCAGAACATTCGAAAGCCCAGGGCAGATTGGGCCGTAAGTATGGCAGCAGCAAACAGCATTGCCCTCCATCAGGACAAGAAGAGCCGGGAAACCGCCCTCCAGGCAGCCAAAGACGGCCTCTCTGGCGAGGAAACGGGCATTGTCGACAAGCTTGCATCTCGGTAAGTTTGGCAAATCAGAGGCAGTCAATCCTCGCGAAACCCTAACTTGTAGTCTTTGGCTCACGCTGGACAGTGAGCTTCATGACAAGCTATTCAAGTACGATGTTGCCTTGGAAGCCGAACAACACTTTGCGCGAATGCTCACGGAGGAGCTCATGGCTGAAGTGTCCGTTCATTAATACATGCCGATGCACCATATAGCACTGTATGTAACTCTCAGCAAAGCTTTAGAAAGATGGATATGTGCAAACTTCAGGCTGCTGCCCTAAAGACGTGAGTTGACCAATTATCTTTCCATTTTGTATGGTAGCCCTTCCGCCATTGTGCGTCGAGGTTCTTCCTTGAAGTTGACCAACTTAAACCCCGTCATAATGGTACGATTGGACAAGCCAATGTTAGAGAGCTTTCTAACAACAAAGGTCGGAGCAGTAAAATCGGGAGCTGTCATAATACCCAGACTGTCGTATCTTTGTCCAGCGGACATCCAGGCCATTGCATTATCGTGGTTGTATGGTTTTCTACCAGTCTAGAAGAACATTAGCTTGTAAGGAATCATGGGTTTGTGACATTGTTGGTGGGACTTGCAATTTGTAGCGAGGTGACATTTTAGAATAAAGTCAGACATCAATACTTACAACGTCTGCTTCAAGAATACAGGCAAAGAAACCAAAGGTGCTTAACGGTTAAAAGGAAAGGCTCTTGGTCACGCACTGGACGCGCGCAAGTCTTCCGCCAGGGCCAGCAGCAGGCTTCTACCGGCCAGGGAGGCTGCCCCACTCTGCGATCCAGATATTGTCTACCCCACTCTGGTGTCAGGCGCTTTTAGATTCTAAGACGTAATGAGGAAAGATCTGGATAAGAAGGCGGGGCGTAAATAAGGTTTTCCTATCAATCCAAGCATTTCGTGACATTGAAGAGTCGAGGTCTCATCCATACATTTTGCTTTCACCCCCGTCCACCAATCGATCACGAACGTGGCGTGCGAACAACTTACGACATGGTCGAGCGACCATCGCCGCGTTCCCGGCGGGCGCGGCGGGTTAAACGCGCCGCGACCGTAAGGAGCGGTACAGGACAACTAGGGGTCGGTTCAAATCGTCCTGGTCTGGACGATGCTGCCGCAGTTGATGGATCTTCGTCTGCCGCACACCAACAACAGTGTCAGACGGATTTCTCGCCTTATGGATACCCTCAAAGTACACCACCCGACGTCTCCGTGTCCGCTGCAACGCTCTACAACCCTTTCAGTACCCTATCACTGGATCTTCAAGGGAGGATTACTGATCTTGTCCGTCAAACTCTTCTTCGGCACGACCTAGCCGACGGCGAGTCGCCGCAGCCTATCCTTAACTCGGAATGGAGGGACACAATCACGGAGGTCGCTCTATCAGACAACGATCGAGTCGCCTTGGAGGGTGTTATACAAAATTGGGATTATAGGATGGCAGAGTACTTGGTTCAACAGGCATTGAACCCGCCTGTGCCGCCGCCTCCATCCCAAATGAACCTTCCTCGCTCGCTGTCATGGTCCTCTGACTGGCCAGGCTACATGTCTCAATGGGACGCGGGGTCGCGGAATGCAGAGATGTTTGGGCATGGCAGTCACGCACCAGATATCACTGTTCCTGTTACAGAATCCGTGCTTGGATACTGGCCGTTATACCCAACGACTGTGTCGTCCTATTCTGACGCCGAGCAAGCCCATGGCCATTGGTTGCCAGCCGTTCACACCGCAGACGCCGCACCCAAGCCACCAGACCCAGATACAACGAACCCGTCCCTCCTTTTACGACAGGACTCGCATGAGGCCCACTCTCGAGTGCAACATGTGGCCTCTCCTGTTCACGGTGACGGCGGCATTTATTCGACCCAACCAGAAGCTTTGGGTCATGTCTCTTACCCTCGGCATACTCGGTTTGACGATCATGGTAGGCCCATTCTCCCGAAACACACGCTGCACTACGTTTTAGCTGGAGACGACCTGCCGTCAAGCTCCAGCTCAGATGACACTTTCCAAGGCAACGAAGTGGCGTCTTCCGACTCTGAGAGCACTTCGGACACTTCAGTGGTGCAAGGCATCGTTGTGTCGGGTCAAAAGGATAACTCGGCACCCCTTGAGGCTCAAGCCCAGTCCACTACTCTTTCGCGGCTCAACCATCGAGGGAACGCTCCTCGCTCAGAAGACATTTACCGGTGGCCCGTGGCATCGGACCTCCTGGTTAGCTCTTACACTCCTGTGGCCTCCATGTGCCATGCAACTCGCTTGGCTGCGGACCTGGTTGTCGAGGATCAGGATCTCTGGCATCCTCTTTACGACGCCGCCGAGGACTTGTCGGATGAGAGCACCCCTAGCCCCCAGAGCCCTCAATCAGCTATCAAGGTCAAGCTGAACGAATCTGTTGTATGTAAACGGTGTGCAAAGAAACGGCCTAACAGCGTAGAGCGTGGGGGAACAGAGCCCTGGTGGCGGCGGTGCAATGGTGCCCGATCAGCAGCCCGTTTCTAGTGGTGTCAAGACGATACCGTTGTCACAGTCGGATGGCAAACCGGACATTCATACAGATGGTCATCTATGTCGTACGCCGCCGTCGAATGACAAGGGACGCCTATCGCGCATTGCCCACGATGGCTGGGACGGTATCGACGCCACCGCCACCCCGACTACGGATACAGCGGATACCAAACAGCTAAAGTCTTCTCAGGGAGACCGGAAGGTTTCGATGAAGCACAGCCCAACTCCGAGTCCAGGCGACTCCAATGGTCGCAACATAAAGATTGTTTCCAAGTCGCATGGCGCCATGTCTGTCAATCGCTTCCTCTATAATCAAGTTACGCATAAGGGGCCACCGCTACACGACGAAGACTACGACAGCGAGGAGCTGATGGAACGAGCCGATGGCTCGGCAACGCAGCATCATCGGCAGCCGGATCCCCTGGCCGTAATGCCAGTCCACGCCGTTGAGTTCGTACATCGGTTTATGCTGGAAACAATTCGCACTGTTATGTTCAATGTCTATGCAGCTCGCCCAGCAGCCCCCAAAGTTGTACGAGACAGATGGGGCCCAATATCATGGGAGGCTGTTCTGGGGGCTGCGGCCCTTACCGTACCACCTCAGTGAGTACTGAACGATGTAGCGGATTGTTCCTAACCCCAGGGTGTTGGCAGCTACCGAATCAAGAGTTCGAAACCTTCTCGGCACCCAGTCATCCAGTCGACTCCAACCAGGTGAACTTGTGCGTCTGGCATACGCCGGGGAACCAGACAGCATGCACGACTTCCGAGGCCGACGACGCCGACGACGCCGCAAGTCGTCCGGGGAGACTGATGCCCAGACAATAGCCGCGTCATTTAAAACCTCGGAAAGGGGAGCTGGAAGTCTATTGGCATCGAGCTCTGGAACTACGCCTTCCGATGACGACTCGATGAACTCGGGAGACGACTCTATTCGCTCGTTGACACGGATGGCCATGTCACAGGATGGGGGCAGTGCCCACAAACAGAAGCCAAGGCTTTCCGGGGAGAAGGCTCAGGGACACTTTACACGGCGGAAGAAGGAAGCGCGTTTGCAAAAAGAGAAACGAATGCGAAGGCTTGCAAGGTGGATTGGTCTGAAAATGACGGCGCGGAATGACGAGCTGCGCTGCCTCGTTTCAGAAGCTCAAGGTCACCGCCAATCATCACCGCAAGACTTGGAGTCGCATCACAAGCGGGAATTACCGCTCAGCCAATACGAGGAGCAGGTATACGACCATGGCCTGTTTAAGGGGATAGGGGGCACAAGGTATGAAGATGGGGCAGATAGCCCTCATAAGATCGCTGCTGCCCTTTCAACTACTAAACAGCCCCTTCGTTGGATAGGCAATCACTGGGAGACGCTGGAGCAGACAAAGGCTCGGCGTGGACTTCGTCGGCTCGGGTTCGTCCTGGAGGTGCCGGATACCGACACTTCGTCCGGGGAAGGAACTTCACTGTCAAGCCACGAGAACAGCAGTGAGGACGACGAGAGCTTCAGTGACTTCTCAATCTTTTCAAGTTATGAGTACGATGCCAGTGCCTCGGACTCCGAATGCTGTCCGGACGAGAGTACCCCGCAACCAGTTCACCGAGGTCCTGGTCGCCCGAGGAAACACGCAGCAAGCAACTCAACGTTTTCCGAGCCTCCTCCGAAGCGTCGCCGGGGGCGCCCCAAAAAGAGCAGTGCTTGTGCAGCCGATGAAGTTTCCAACCCCGTCAATGGACTAGGCCCCCAGAGTTCGACCCATTCGTTGGGAGGCGACCCCGTACCTCCAAAGCGTCCGCGAGGGCGACCACGTAAGAGCATACCATGTTCGACTGCAACTACTGTATGGGGCTTGAACACGGATGCAGCAAGCGGAGGTGCTTCATCCGCCTTGCCGTCAATCACGATTCGACGAACGCGGCAGTCTGCAAGGAAGGAAGCGGCACAATCGTAGGCAGCGTCCAAGGTCCTCCGGTACCTACCACATAATCATCGGCAGCGAGGGCTACGAATCACATCAACGCCCATTTGCAACGAACTTTAACGCTACAGCTAAGGGGGCGAAGTCTGCCGTGAAGAAGCGCCTGTTGTAGTTTTGTCCTGACAACTGCGCACCACGTCCGTTTTTCCACAAGGATCTGCAAAGTAATTATCAGCAATACCGTGCCACGATTCTTTGACGGTCTTCAGCGCTCTCTGTTATGCTGCGTCCTTTGTGTCAAGACGTCGACAGTAGCCTTGCGCTAAATGTGCAGCTTACTTTCCTCTAATTTCCCAGCTGTATACATACGAGCCCTACATACAAGAGCTATACACACAAACCGTACATACAAGGGCCTTGCGATAGTTGTAGGTAAACAAATGCGATTGTACAAATTGTGACGGCTATGTAAGAACCCTTCCTTCCTCATCGCTTCCACTCATGGAGGTTGTGGACATTTCGAGAAGCTCAGACGAAGAGTCGTCTGCATCGAGGCCGTTTTCAAAATCGTTCATGGCCTGAGCCTCTTTATTAGCTGCCGCTTCATATTCACCGTAACGTACAGCCAATTCAGCATATTGGATGGGGTTGAGAATCTCGTGGATTATGAGCGTCTTCGGGCGAATAGCAAGGGATACTTTGTCGGCATCTGTGTCCGGTATCGGGTCGGATAGTCCTTCAGGCAACTCTTGCTGTCCGAGTGGATGGGTCAGGCGGATTAACTTGTGACCATGGACAGTCGTCTCTTCAGGGAGACCATTCTCCTCTTCACCAACGTACTCCTCTTCACCGTCAATCTCCTCGGCATGAGTATTCTCTTCCCCTCGGACATCTGCCACTTCTCGGTCATTATCCTCTTCACGGATATCGTCTTCACGGGCGACCTCAGAAAGCGATGGTAGCTGGGACTGCCTCGGAAAAGATGAGGCATCCGAGACTATGCTGTGGGAGCGCGCTCTCGCACGAGCACGGGCGTGAGGTTGACCAGATAGAACGCCCTGACTAGACTCCGCAATGGAGGCTGCATAAGCAGCCTCATCGTCGCCGTCCTCTGCGTCAAGTTCCATTCCTGGAAACGGAAAAAAGTCCGATGAAAGGTAGACAGTCGATTGATGAGGCAGGCCTTTCCCTGCAGCAATGAATGGCTCACTGCTCAACGACGGCCATATCGTAGGTGCCAAGGCGTCGTCCTTGTGGGGAGGAGGCCCCTGCGCGTTGGAAGGCTGAATCTCGTGACAAGAGACAAGATATGTTGGCACAGGCTGTTCGGGCATGTCGAGGATGGCAGAACTTGTCATCGGTTTTGGAGACAGGCGACCACTTATCAGAGGTTGAGGTCTCAAGGAACGTGGGTAGGCGCCCTCCATAGTGGTCGTCTTCGCTACTAGTCTCGCGACGTAGACTTCAAGGTCGCCAATGGTATCGTACGAGACTATGTCGTCGCCAATTTTGACCACAGGGAGCGCTTCGCCACGGACTGCGGCTTTGCGAATGGGCACCACATGTACCTTCTCCAAGTGCTCACTGTCAGCTTGAACATCATACCATCGCACCTTTGCGTAGAGATCAATAGTTGCCATTTCCGCCTCGCAGTGGTCATCATTGGATGTGAACCCACACTTAATGAGTTCCGGTAGCACCCTTGTACGCGGCAGGAAGGGTAGCTGGCCCATCATGAAAGTGGTGTTCTTGTAACTCGGTACCGAGGTGTGGGTGTGAATGTTCTTGACGCGAGTGACGCGTGCGTGAAGTTGTAAGTGGAGGCCGAGCAGGGGGGCTTAAGTCTTAGATGCTAAGATCACTCTGTACTGAAAAGCTAATACCGCGAAAGGAGATCAGCGTGGGGCGTAGTCAATACTTTCTGTTTCAAAGTGGGGTCTCCCCAAAGTGCAGATTACCTCAGACTAAAATGGAAATTACTCGGCCCCACTCCCCTTTCCCTCAATTAACACAAGCAGCTCTCAGTCCTCTGCCGCTCGCTTCCTTGTTCAGGCTGCCTACAATACTGGACCAGCCGGGAGCGCAGGCATCGGCCAGAACAGCAAAGCGCCATCAGTAAGCAATCGAAGCTCATTCGAGTCTGGTCGCCCGTCTCGACGCTGTTGATCATTATGGGTACATCGCAAAAACATGCTACGGGCAACTCTAGACAAGGAGCACGTTCTCCTCGGGATCGTCAATCTCTTCCTCCTCCGGACCCATGGCACCGACGCGCTGGAGTACTCGCTCAACGACTAGGGGGAGGATACGCTCGCGCTCACGCCGTTCCCGCTCTTGCCGTCTCTTGGCTTCGGCACGGAGACGCGCGAGCTGAGCCTCAAGCTGTACAATGCGTTCGGTGCTCTCCGAGAGGGAGCGGTTGTGGCTCAGATGCGTTCGAAGCAGGGCAAGAGACAAGAAGATTGCAGTCGCGAGTAGGAAGATTGGGATCATAGCTCCTGATGTTAGCTCAATCGGCAGAGGTCACAGCCCGGGGGTCGGGCCTACGCCCGTGATATACTGATGGCAAAGTTGCTACCCCCTGCTTAGGGCAAGCATGCTCATGGGTTAAGAACATGCACGCCCTTCAGCCCAATAATTGCAGTAGACCATCTTGTGTGTCCCCTGTCGAACAAAGCCATGATTGTCATTGAATGACTGGAAACTTACCAGGAAACAGCTCGCCATACCACAAACCATACTGACTGTTACTTTTCTTCTTGCCATCGCCCTGGCTGCCGGCTCCACGGTTTGGGACAAGTGGTGATTGTGGGTTGGGGACAGGAGCACGAGCAACCAGTGCCGAACTGTGGATCTGGCGGAGGGCTGGATGTGTCGGTGACAGTGGCGCAAAGGAGTAGACGGGCGCAGACGTCCCACGGTACTCCTTTGTAGGGAATGCCGATAAGCGGGTCAAGGAAAGCAGGGGCGAGACAGGAGATGAGCGTGATGTAAGGAGGATGTTGCGCGAGAGTTGCGCCAGTGGTCGAAACGACATCGTGTAGAGGTTGGGCGCGTCCACCACCAGGTTCCAAATGGGTTGAAAAGCGGCCTAATTCAGGACGTCCTGAACCACCGCGTGCTATGCTTTGGGTCAGTCGGTGCTGTTGCGAGATTGGGAGTCGAGAGGGTGACGCCTAGTAGACGAATGTGGTGGTGAGGGAGGAAATGCACACACTGCCGCCTCGCCGTTGGATTGCAAGAGCCAGTTAGCAGTGAGTGTGGAATGACCAGCGCACGGAATCAAAATGCGCGTCACCATGACATGGACATTCGATGTGGGGACTCCGGGGGCCACGACACAATACCATACCGTGTGTTGACCATCTTGTGCAACTTGTCTCTGCATCATCCTCATTCCCGTTGTTCGTTCATGCTCACTAGAACTCTTGCGGCCGCGCCTTTCCTTACCCTTCGTACGCTTCATACCACCGCTAAAATGGCCACCCCGTACACAGTTGTCAAGACGGACAGTGAGTCCTTCGGTTCTGCCCACCTTCACTACACCTGGCTCACCTATCCAGAGGCTCCGGCCGCCATCGGCCCATACGTCCAGGTAGGCCAAGTCTCGCATGAGGTTTGCTGAACAACACAGGCCACCAAGCTCAACGGCGTACGTGTACCGCGATTCTAGCCTTTGTAACAGCGGGGTTCCACTAACTCATAGCTCATCTTCGCATCGGGCTGTATTCCTCTTGACCCGCAGTCGATGCAGGTGGTTTCGGGCGGTGTCAAGGAGCAGACTGTGAGTTCAGCGCAGTTTCTAGAGCCGAAGGATAGGATCTTGGATGGTGTGTACTGTCTGCGCCGATGGCGACAAGAGGTTATCGCACATCCCGGTGAGACCGAGGTTGCGGACGCGTTTGTGATACCCAAAGCTTGTGGTGCAGGCGGTGCTTAGCGTGTCGCCATGCCACCTGCTGTCAATTCCACTGAATGTTGCCTTCATGATGCTATCCAAGATCCAGCATCCCCGCTGTTCCTATCTCTCTCCACCTTGACTCCGTCGTTAGTGTTCTGACCGTCGCAGACACAGGTTTGCAAGAACATTGCAGCTGTCCTCGAGGCGTCCGGGACCGACAAGGCTCACATCGTGAAGACGACATGCTTCCTCAAGGACATGAATGACTTTGCCGACTTCAACGGTGTCTACAGCGAGTTCTTCGGTGAGACTAAGCCTGCCCGCTCTTGCGTTGAGGTTGCCCGTCTCCCCAAGGACGTGCTCGTTGAGGTCGAGTTCATCGCTGCCGAGAAGAAGTAAACGGCAAGGCCGGGACACGTCTGCGTTTGTAAGACGTATGGGTATGCGTCTCGTTATGAACTACTGCCGTTCATGTTGAAGCTGCTAGCTTCCCATGTGATTCAACGACTTGTACTGATCAACTTCTGATAGAAATGGACCTGCACGCAATGGACTACGAAGATATTTTTCAGCCACGTGTTGCTTTCATGGAGGCGCATGGAGGCCTCACAGTTGTACAGGTGCTACTGGTGCCATAACCAAGATGGTAGAGTTGAGCAAGTAGTAGTAGTACTGTGGGAGAGAGCACATTTAACGGTCTTCTCGCTCGACTTGGCCACTTATGTGGGGGGAGTGGTTATGTGATCGGCCACACTTGCCACCGTGCATGTTCGCGCGTGACACGCATGACACGGTGAGGGAGGGAAGGTCGTTACAGCTGCCCATCCCACCGAGTGAAGCGGACGTCCACCCACCTCACACGAAGGCCGAAGCGTTATAAGCTCACATTCTTCCGCCATCACTACAACGCCTCTCTGCGGCTGCCAACATGGAGAAGTGGGCGCCAATGGCGCCATCAAAGCCGGGACCGTCGGCTAGCGGTTCTTCAAGCCATGGCATGTTTGCTGGCTTTGGCTCGGTCCTGAAGCCCAATAAAGCGGGCCCTTCCAACAGCGCGGCAGCGCGCGCACGCGCTGGACGTGCCGGCCCTCGGGTCGGTCGTTGGCCGGAGGACGTTCTGGTCCGGATAGTGGGCTTTCTTCCTGTACACGACATACCGTCGTTTGCGCGAGCCAATCGAGCTTTGGCGCGCATTGCGAGGGAGGAGAGCACCTGGAAGGCTCGGTGCCAAGTTCTGGGTGTACAACCTCAACCTGGTGAGTGGCATACTTCGTAGTGTTTTTTCTTACACTGTGACAGATAAACCCGTGGAGCCGCCATTAGATGCGTCGCCCAAACAGAGACAAACACCGGCCGCTCAGCCTCGGCCGTCGCCAAAACAAACCGCGCGGCCGTCAACAACAACTGCAAAGTCTCCGCCCAATGTCAACAAGCTGAAACTTGGCTCTGGAGCGGAAGACGATTTCGGTGACTTTGGGGAAGCTGGTGGAGACTTTGAAGACGTTGATTTTGGCGACTTCAGCTCGGCGTCGCAGGGCATGCAAAAGTCGACAGTCGGCGGCGGTCAAAAGGAGGCCAGTCTTATGGATTTTGAGGAACTTCCGTTGCCTTCGAAACCCAATGCTGGCAAGGCGACGGGTTTTTTTGCGATTGAGCCGCGCAGCGCTGCATCGGGTACGCTCTCCTCAAGCACAGGGCTGCACACATCACACGGTCCAGGCCCATTTTACTTGGCGTACAAGAAGCGCCATGTCGAACTTGTTCCGCTATGCCAGCATCTGCGTAGCTCGCCCTCTCCAAGCAGTACACTCTCCTTATTGTTCCCACCGAACGCTGTAACGGGCTTGGGTCCATCTCTTCAAGACCAAGCTAAGCTACTGCTGGATCTCCTACACTTTCTGTCGGCCTCGATTGAACCGTTGAGCGATTGGGGTTTTCTTCGCCAGGCTCTTCTGGCGGCCGCAGACCGCTTCGACTCGACGTGTCTTGGCGCTTTTGAGGCGGCTGACAACAAACATGACAAGGAGGGCATGCGTATCGCAGCCGACGCAAGTTGGAGCGTGTGGGAGGCTGGCGGGGGTCGCCGCGAGGAATGGGAATGCGGCCGTGTCTGGATCGAGAAGCGCGAGGTATTCTACGAAACAGGCAGGTGGGATGCCGCCGAGAACATCATGTAAGTATGGAGAGCGGCTTTTGCGTGCTAATCCAAAGAAAAGTGCCTGCACCGAGTGGCACCGCCATTGTGCGCCAGCTCGACTTCACCCCGATGGACGCCTTCATGGCTCATGTTCTCGAGTCGTTCCGACTAGACACCGAACTCGCCATTCAAGTGTTTCCACCTGACGCCAAAGTAATATACTCTTTTTGCGATCGGGTATCCATGGACGTTATTGGGGAGTACATCAATGACCTGTTGGGCCAGACCAGAGTCATGTCGCCCGAGCTGTCACTGCGAGCGTCGGCCGCGTCGTTTGTCCAAGCCTGGAAAATTGTCGACATTTCGATGGAAGTTTTGGGGGAAGATCAAACCAAGATTCCCCGTTCCATGATTGAGCAGACAGTGTTCCAAATGTTTGAGCCACACATCGACGAATACCTCGAGGACGAGACAGAGTGGGCGAAGGGAGCATTGGACGGCATTTGCAACGACTGGGATAGGCATCTTGGTACCAAAACGACCACGACAAGTGGCGGCAAGCAGCGCCCGACAGCATCCCAGCCTCAGTTCCTAACTTCTCAAAACCCAGACCAAGTTAAGCGGAATGTGCTTGCAAGTTTCAAAGATGTCCTTCTTCTGCCTGTCACGATTGTTCCGCGCACTGTTACTTTTGGTGTCAACGCCATCGTGACCGGTGGCTCACACGCTGTTCAAGGTCTTGCCATGTTGAACCCTCAGACCTGGGCAGCCTCGACAGAGTCCAAGGGGCAACAGGGCAAGATGGTCAATGGTGAAGTCATTTTTGATGGGCCTATACCGGAAGGAGTCATGGATGATCAAGACAACGAGGACCTTGACAAGAAGGCCGACGGATTGTGTGAGAAGGACGAGGTGGATGCCTTGGCCTCGACAAACGGCGATCTCAAGGTCCCCGGCGCGGACGACGCGACGTCAAGAGCGGTCACGCCAGTCTCAAATGGGACAAGAACGGCCACAGCGACACCTAATCCAGGCAACCAGAGTGGCTCCTTTGAGCAGCTCCAGCTGCTAGTATCACTTGATACAGCACTTGAGCTCATCCATGCGGACCGAGAGTCGTTGAAGCGCACTGAGACTTTTGCCAAATATCCGGCGAAAACGGGATCCAAAGTTGTTGAGGCTATCGAAGAGATCTTCATCTTGCTAATGAAGGCTGTGGGAGACCGGCACATTGCGCCTGGTTTTAAAATGTAGGTGTCGAGACAGTCGGAGCTAATCTTGCAGCGCCACTGAGCAAATGCTCACGTACCAACCCGCGCAACACGAAGAGACGACAAGTGTCGCTCCACTCCTGCAGTTCTTTGAACTGGTTCATGTGGGCGACACAATTCAAAGCATGGTACAAGTCTACTTTGACAAGGAGATTGCGCCCTATGTCGACAAGACAGACTTTTTGAACGCCGTCATGCGTGAAAAGAAGCGCTTTGAGAGCGTACTCGATGATGCGGTTGCCTCGGGTCTGAACGCTGGAATTGAGGTGCTCATGAACCAAGTCGAGCACATAATCTTGGTCAAGACAGGGCCACGCGAGTACTACCCCGAGCCCGGGGTTCCGCAAGAGCTTGGACCTACACTGGGCTGCCGCGAGGCGATAGCTTGCCTGGAGATGCACTGCAACCTTCTCCGGGGCAGCACAAGTAAGGAGGTGCTTGAGGTCTTCTATCAAGAAGTGGGCATCCGTCTCCAGTCGTGAGTGTACCAATGAGGGATGGTGCTGACATGTAGCATCCTCCAGCGTCACCTGAAGCGACAGATTATCTCGCTAGAGGGCGGCTTCCAGGTAATCGCGGACCTCAACGCATATCATGCATTCGTCCAATCCCTCAAGCAGCAGCGTATCACCGAGGATTTCGCCAACTTGAAGATGCTTGGACATGTGTACATTGTCTCGGACGCCAAGGATTTAGCTCAGATCGTGCGCGACGTGACCCGCTATGGAGGAACATTTCGGCCAGAAGAGTGAGTCGGAACAGACAGTTTGAGAGGCCAGAGGCTGACACCGCAGTATCTACGAGTTCATTCAGCGTCGCAGTGACTGGAAGAAGATTGAAAAGACAGTCGACAAGGCCATGTACGCGCTGTCTGTTCGCGAGGACTGTCTCATCATGTAGAAGAGTGTGTAGAGCTAAGACATGCAAAATGCATTCTTGGCGAGCCATTATTATGTATTTGTGGCATCATACTCGCACTCGAAGCCCTTAAGCCTCTACTGTAGGTCGCGAGGTAGTGATTTTGGGTTTTGCTTCCGCGGCATGGGGTCAAAGGGTGGATGTAGCCGGCGGTCAGCACATGCCTGGTCATGCGGGGGGGTCGCGGCAAGGAGACCGGGGTAGCGTCTCTTGACGTCGTCGAAGTCATCATCGCCATCGCCGCCTAGCTCGGCATTGCCCAAGTATCATCTCGCATCTATCCACGCAGCTGCTACTGGACCCATTCAGCCGGCAGCATGAACGGATCCACGACTTCGGCTCCACGCCAGGACACACAGTCACACGGAGCGTCTCCAGATATCAAACCTCAAACGGATGCGGCAATGAACAAGGAGAAGCAGAAACGCGGCTATCGAGCCTGGTAAGTACATCAATCGTAGCACATCACTATGATAACTGGCTGGCGCTGACCCTGCAGCTTGCACTGCCGCGCGCGCAAAGCGAAATGCGACTTGGTGCGTGTCCCTCCTTGCGTCAGGTTACAAGCCCAAATGCTAATGGTCAGGGCGATATTGACGCACCTTCAGACCCTCCATGCTCAAGATGTCGTCGCGAGTCTCGACAATGCGTGTTTGCCCCTTCGCGACGTGGGGGGAATAATGCCAAGCGAAGGCGCGATGCCGACACGGGCCAACACACATCCTCCCCGCAGATTGGTGGCGGCCGAGGAAGCAGCAGCAGCAGCTCTCGCCACGACTCCAGACATCCACACCAAAACGCGCCGTATCCTCCTCCTCCGCACGTTGACGTCTTGAACCCCTCTCCTAAGAATGACTACCTGTTCAATCACCCGTCTGATTCGAGCAACGATGTTTCCCCCGTAACTACAGGTCCCAGTCCAATACAGGCGCCGGCACGCCTGAGCGTGCCGTCGACTGGTGTTGGAAGCTCTAGTAGCGGACAAGGAGACAGCAAGCGTCGCAGACTGCACCTCAACCCTCCATTACATACAAGTGACCCTAGCAGCATTGTGGTCGCCGACGTCCAGAACGAGAGCGACGCTCTGCACATTCTTGCATTGGCCAGTGCTGGACGACCCCCAAGTGGCGACAACAAGAGTCCTCGCACGCGTCCTCGTCTCATGAGTGGGACGGTGACGCCTGCACGGCCACCACTTGGCACCGCACGGATTGAAGACTTTGCCCTTGTAAGGCTGGGTATTGTCGACGAGGAGCAGGTCGCACGTCTGACGGCTGCCTTCTTCCGCTTCTATCACCACTTATTTGTAAGATACTGTTTGCCCTCCGTCAACTTTGCTAACCATAGCCCATGGTGCCTGCGGACCGCATACCGCGTACTCCAGAACAGCTTGCAGAGTTTGCACGTAGTGAACGGTACCTTGTCACCGCTATGGTCATCATTGCCAGCCGACACGACCACGCTGCTGGTATGAGGGAAGTTCACGATCGCAGTTGGTCCGTCATGCGTGGTTGGATCTCTGAGATTGTGTGCATGGGTGCCCCGCCAACTGTTGGTCTCGTGGAGGCTCTTCTCCTTCTTGCTGAGAACCTGCCGAGGGATCCTCCCCGGACTGCTGCGCCTGATCCTGTTCATGCGCAGGGGTTTGGAGAAGAGGTGCACGGGGCGGAGAACCGGCAAGCGTGGATGCTCATTGGCATGGCCATTCGTTGCGCATACGGTCTTGGCATTGACAAGGTAAGATATGCCGGCCGCGCACTGTACTGATCCGAGCTCGCCCTAAAGTCGATTCCCGAGGTGGAACGAACGTACGACGTCGAGCGAGCTAGGCTCGTATGGACTTGTGAGCTCATGAATGACCTGCGCAGCTAACCTATAGATTGCTACCTGTTTGATCGGCACGTGTCGCTACGGCTGGGCAAGGCATTCTGGTCACGCGGGCCCAACGTTTGCTTTCAAGGCTTCTCAGCGTCTGCCCAGACCGGTCCTGCCGCAGCGCCTGGCAACTTCCCATATCTGCGCGAGATCATCCCCTCCGCTGGAGCTCCGCCAGACGCTCTCGTACAGGAGGACTTTTCTGCCCTGGTCCAGACCTATCTGGAGCTTACACAGCTAATGAGCAACGCGCACGATATCCTGTATCCAAATGCCGCACGGACACGTTCTCTCGTCATCTATGGCGAATACTTCAAGTACATCGACGAGTTGACTCGGTCACTGGATGGGTTCCGTATCCTCTGGGGAGAAAAGAGGTGGAACCTCTTCCCTCTTACCGATGCTGTCCAAGCAATGTTCTATTATACGCAACTGTATATCTGCGCTTTTAGTTTTGTGAGCTCTTCACTCCGTTGGCAATGCTAACCAGCAGCAGGCGCACGTGGAGCGTGCAGCAATGCGTGCTGAAGAGGAGTACAAGTCTCATGAAGGCGGTCGTCGCCCACCACTGTCGCTCTTTCCACGCGGATCGGCTGCCAGCCCTGACGCGCGTTATATCAACGTGACCATCACGTCAGCCCAGGAGTTGCTGCGTATCTGCATCGACAGGATGTACCCTGGCGGCGCTTTGCCATATCTTCCTAACCGATTCCTGCTGTGGTTCACCTACGCCGCGATCGTGCTTCTGAAAGCCATGTACTCTGGCGCGATGAGTCGAAATGAGCTGCCAGAATCAACCCGACTCATTGACCGGCTATGCGAGTCTCTCATCGATTCGTCGCCAGACGACGACCACCCCGCAGTGCGCTACGGTCTGCAACTCAAGGATCTCAAGAACAAGATGGAAGGGCTTGCAACTAGTGCCAATTCGCCGGCAGGTGGTGGTACTGTGCCACTGCCGCAAGCTGAAGGCGAACGTGATTTCCAGCGGCCACCGCGGGCTTCAAATGGCCGAGAAAACCGTGATGGACGTGAAAGGGATCAACGCAATGCGGATGGCCCCATCGACCTTGAGGCGGCTGTGGCCCACGGTGTCCCTTGGTTAAATGAGGCGCCTGATCAATGGTTCCCCGCGCAATCTGTTCCCCAAAGCAACCCAATATCTTTCCCATATTCCACGCCGAACGTCGCACCGCCTCACGCGCAGCCGGTATCCGAGATCAATCTGCATCCACGTGAGTCAATTGGCACCGGTGTAGACGAGAACCTAGGCTTTCCCTCGTTTGACTGGTTTGGCCTCGACGGTCCTAGCACGGCCAGTGGAAGCGCTACGGCATCCGGAATGGGAGCAAGTGGCGCGGGGGCCGCCCAGGACGCCGTTGATTTCACTCCCGACTTCTGGATGAAGGTTGGACCAGGGGAGGCGCAGGGTGGCTTTCCTTTCCGGTAAGGACCTGCTTGATGTGTTCAAGATCGGGGACAGTGGAGTATAAATCAGTGCGGTGCGGACGTTAAGCATTCGTCATTCGCAATGAGGGCGCGCGATCTTGCTCGGCTTGAATCAGATCAGAATTCTCTGGGAGAGGGCGGGGGAGAGAGCGGGACATAGAGTGTAGAATATGCATATGTAATAAGTAGGTGTATCATGGAATCCTCTAGCTAGCCATTGTGGCCAGGATCAGGCGCCGCTTTTCTTGGGTCGGGCACCAAAGATACGTGTCCCGACACGAACGCTGCTGCTGCCGTCCTTGATGGCCTCAACAAAGTCGGCGCTCATGCCCATGCTCAACTCGAGGGAGGACTCCTCGATTCCCAAAACACGAGCAAGATGGACGCGCGACTCACGCAAACGCTGGAAATCCGGGTTCTCGCCGGCAGCATGGCTCGCCTCCCATGAGCCGATGGTCATGAGGCCATGAAGCTGGAGGGAGGGACATTTGTCGCGGACGTGTTGAGCCAGAGCCGCAAGTGGAGCATCAGCTCCACTGGAAGCGTCCATGGGTAGAACGCCTGATTTGGCATCCTCCCCGGACGTGTTAACTTGAAGATACACTCGCAACTTGCGCGACTCGGCCGCGAGCGCCGTTTCCAACTTGTCCGCAAGCTTGACAGACGAGAGCGTCTCCAGCACAAACACGTTCGTCACAGACGCCAGCAGCTTGGATTTGTTCGACTGAAGAGCGCCCACAAAGTGCCAACAGATATCCTTGGGAAGCTGGCGTGAGCTCCGTGCCTTTTGCGCCTTGCCATGGCATACTCGACGGGAGAGAGCGAGTCAAGTTAAAACGTTCACTCACCAGCTCCGCCTTCTCCGCCATTTCCTGGATGTAGTTCTCGCCAAAGTGTCGGTGTCCAGCATCATACAACGCCTGAATGTCCGATGGCGGCTTAAGCTTGGATATGGCAACAAGACGTGGCTGGTGTCAACGTGAGCCTGGGGCTTAGATGAGAAGGGAATGAACGACAGGCGATAGCTCACTGGGACGACATTGCTCTGGTGGGTGTGTTCCAGCCCCCTCTAGCAAGTTGCCAAGACAGAACCACCAGCATAGCACACACCGGCCGCCTGAAGGTCTGTCTTAAGATATAACTTACATTGGAACCTTGGGGCGACGCAGCCTTAATCTCCTGGAGGACCTCGTCCACGTTCGCCGCGAGCTCGGCCCGGCGGTCCGGCGTGTATGCAAGTGATGTGTCCATGGCAGGTCGAGTGCGAGGTGTAGAGTATGCGGCAGTAAGATTTTGTGCACAAGCCAAACGACGAAGGGGTAGCAAGGCAGCGCGTGGTGAAGTGAGCATGGGCAGGTGGGTGATTTGACAATGTGGACATGACGCACATGCTCCTCTGATTCTAATGTAAGGCTAAACAGTAGACACAATTCTTAACCACCATTAGTATGTCTAAACACAGAGTGGGGCGGATGTTATTTGGCAATCGAAATGTCTTTGCGCTCTCTCAAAGCTCCCAACCCGCGCCCTCGCTTGAACCAACCAGGTGTGCCGGTGGACCCTCTGCCAGGCATCGTCATGCCAGCTGCAGCGCGCTGCACATACAATTGCACACCAGTGTTGTTCGCGACGTGCGAGGCCGACAGAGCAAATAAACGTATGCATATGCACATCATCTTGTGAAAGCCACACCTGAGCAAGGCTCGGGTAGATGAATGTTGCTAGCTCAGATGGCAGACGCCTTGTCCTCTTTTGCCGGCCGAACACAGGCAAACATAAGGCAAGACTTGCTTTGTAGCCCTTTGTAGTCGACAATTCTGCAAGGAAAAGGTCTTTGCCAGACCTATTCTGCCTTATCACTCTTGCGCTGTCGGGTAGAGCTACGAGCGCGAGGACCGGATACAGAGCTCGCAGAGGGTGAAAAGCGGGCGACGCCTGTGAGCCAGAGCACGCTAAAATTAGTGACGAGAGCAACCAATGCGCTCACCGGACGACTACGAGCACAAGCGTGATCGTGACGTTGCCGTGGATGAGCTGCGTCCATTTCATGGGATCACGGGCAATATCAGTGGGTAGGGCCGCGAGAGTGAAGATGATACTAGCGTCAGACGCGCGACACCAATTCCAGACACTGCTCACTGCGTAAAGTCACCTAGAAGCAGGGGGATGAGGAGTGAGCGCACTAGAGTCTCCTGCTGTTGAGGAGCGCACTTGACGAAAGCAGGGAAGAGGAAGAACGACGCCATGGACAGCACAAAGAAGCCTAGAGTGAGCAACATGTACCCATCCACGGCGCCTACATGATCCAAGTTGCGTAGTTAGCATCTTGCCACGGATGGTGTTTCCAATGATTTGCGTGAAGCGCTCAACTCCAGCGGGCACAAGGTCGAGAGCGTACGTTTCACTGCGAAAACACGCATACACTGCTCCTGCAAGAGCCGAGGCCTGCGGTTAGATCAATCAAGTAAAACTGCTAGCTGCTCACGGGCTCTGCAACGCCAAAAAAGTAATAGTACCAAGGCGGGAGAACGTCGTTGACCATGGTTGTTGGAGGATGATGATGGATGAAAGGCAGACTTGGTGACGCCGTACTGTATCTTGATGTGGACGGGATCCTAGTCAAAGCGTGGAGCCCCGCACTGATCGTCGCTATCCAGCCACCTCTCGGCCACTTGCGACGGTTGAGCCATGCGTTGTGGAGCTCAGCTGCTCTGAGACAGAACTCAACAGGAATCAGCCTAAGCACTGCACAGATCGCACAGAGACTTGAGTTTCCGTCTCACGACGACCTGAGCACACACCTCTTGGACACATCTCCTGGTAATGCTGGTCAGCCTCATTCACCGACCCCACTTCAATTGTCGTCGCAACCTTCGATAGTCGGAGATGTCCCCTAGATGCAGGTAGGTCGCAGGTACACTGCCAGCGAGAGAGTAGCAACTTTCACTCTAGCTACGCCTCTCTCTCCCTTTCTTGTGTCTGCAAGACGATCTGCTCAACGAGCGATGGTTGTGCCTGGGGTCGACCGCCCAGCGCCTTCACGCGTGGGCGACGTCTCCAGTGTGCGCTCTGGCGATTACGATACATACGGAGTGTGGCAATACCAAGTACCAAAGGTACGGGAACAGTATACAATGAGTGGCAGGCGTGGGCGGTCGTTCCGGGCGCGATCATAATGCCAACAGTTGCAAAGATGAAAATGCTCAACGAAGAGGGACGATGGGTATCATAATGAGGGATCTTCTGGACACTGGCAGCAGTCAGCACAGCAGCAGTGGACCGGGAACTGCTGGTAAACTTACATGAGTGTCACTTTTTAGTGCCATTGCTGCAGTGGTTCCTCGGCGCGGTGTCCAGCGCCGCTGACCGAGACCATGACTCAGAGATTTTGAAAGGCCGTTGTGGTCCTGTTGCTTGTTTTAATGCTTCCTTCTTCTCCTTCGGTTCATCGAGTGAGTCGCGTTGATGTAGAATGAACTGGGTGATGGTACATGGCACTTGGCCGGTTGTCCTCAGAAGTCCGTTTGGTCTCCAGCGGGTTAAAGAGGGAGAGTCTAGGCTGAGGTGTTGTTGCGCTTTGAGAAGAACCCCTTCTTTACGGGACCAAGTACTTTGCCAGTAATGGGGTCGACATCGGTGAAGGGGGCGATGGGAGTTGGGATGTGAATGCCGAGGTCGTCTGGTGTAAGGTGGGGCGTGTTTCGGAGCTTGCGGAGCTCGGCAAGCGCAGCCTCGGGGGTGATGCCGTCTGCTGCAGCAACGTCGACGGGCTTGCACTTGGAGGAGGTCTCAAAGGCATCCATGTCCTCGCAGTTGTCAAGGCCGGGGCGACGAGGGGGCATGCACACGTTGCGGCGGGCCGCAGGGCCGCTCACTGCGGCGAAAGGCAGTGGGCGGCACGAGGCGCCGGGGATGGAGTAGGGGAATGACTTTGGGACAAGAGCGCGGAAAAGCATATCCTGGTGTGAGAGCTGCTTTGTGAAGGTTGACAGATGAAAGATGGCGTGCGTGGTGATGTGTGGTAAAATGTGGTGATGAGTGGTGAGTGGTTGGAAGCAAGAGAGGAAGTGTTGCCGTTTGGCGAAGTTGCGAGCAGGGGGCGAGGGAGCTGTCTAGTAACAAAGCAGGCCTCTGCGACAGCGACGACAGGGGTATAGCCGGGGGACAAGTACTTACAGTAGTTTTCTCTCACTCACCCCACGGGTAGTTTGTTGGACATGTGCCCACTCAAAGACTTGGCTACTTGGCAAAAAAAAATAAAAATCATCATCATCATTCGCACTTTGCCGAAAAGAGTCAGGGTCAAATTTGCCACATCATACTCGAACCCACACAACTCTTCGAGCTCTTGTTTGTGGGGCCCTCCCAACCTCACACGGATCTTGGCAGCCGAAAGCCGGGACTTCGGCATCCCCTTGATCTCGGTAGATGCTGTGCATTACCTCTCACTGCACGTGCAGTGTTTTTTTTTTTTTTTTTTCGCTTGTTCTTAGTCCCTGCCACCTGGGCCTATGGTGAACTCCTTGGTGACGCAAAGGTGTACAGTGATCGCCGGCTGGGGGGGGGGGGGGGGGGGCACAATGGTAGGGCCGGCTACACGCAGGCCAATTTTTGGTGGACGAACCACGACCAAAACCCACAAATGCACCCCAAACCGAATTTAACCCA
>JAMALP010000010.1:600000-915588 GCA_023627985.1 Cutaneotrichosporon sp. PT3311B | reverse complement strand
GCCCCCCCGCGCCCCCCCCCCC
Source organism: Cutaneotrichosporon sp. PT3311B (assembly GCA_023627985.1). NCBI lineage: Eukaryota > Fungi > Basidiomycota > Tremellomycetes > Trichosporonales > Trichosporonaceae > Cutaneotrichosporon > Cutaneotrichosporon sp. PT3311B. The sequence goes on along the minus strand of JAMALP010000010.1, from coordinate 915,566 downwards.
CCCCCGCGCCCCCCCCCCCCCCCCCCCCCCCCCCCCCCCCCCCCCCCCAGAGCTCGGGCAGGCTACTCGCAGGCCAATGTTTGGTGGACGAACCACGTCCAACACGCACAGATGCACCGCTCTCCGAATTTCTCGCACCCAAAGCCTTGACCACCACCCAAGTTAGACCTGTGATCAAATCCGCTCCCTGGATGATTGGTCCATTCCATGACCCCGTGCGATGCTTGCTCCGGATACCTGTACAAAGCAGAGGCAAAAATAGAACAAAGCGAGACACGCGGCATACTCAACCGCACTCTGGCACTCTGCTAGCTCTGCTGGAACCGATACCGTGCGGCTGTAGCAATTGGTAGCGATTCCAGCTTTGCCAGAGGCCTCCAATGCTGCAGTGTGCGTTGTACAAACGGGGAACGGAGTGGAAAACGTGGGCTTTTTTTGATCGTGTCTGGTTTGATCGCGTCTAGCTTCTGGTCACTGTCGTCATCAAACGGTTATATGCTTAGTCGGAGAGGCGAGCGAGGGGCCCACACCAAGACGTCCTAATGAAATGGATGCGGTATTCAAAACAATATACCCGAGACTCTAAATCCTTGCAAAGGCATCAGGATAAGGCTTCAAGTTTGTAATGGGTTCTTCGCTAAGGAGAATAGGTTTGTTGCGGAGAATGGGATATGGGTTGTTCCTGATGTCCTGAATACATTTACCCTGATTTGACCTTTATGGTCAGCATGGTCAGTCTGGTGTGTGGCTTTTATGCTTGGCAACTATTCCCTGCTGCTCCGGATCCGAATGTCATGCTCTCTTCTGGCCCTCTTTGCCCCTTTCAGGACAGGGACAAGGAATGATTACCCATACAAACTCAGGTTAATGCCACCGCCGTATACTGTATACAGTGTATATCCTTTTCCCTCCTTCCTTCTCTCCCGAGCCGTGGACACACACCACACACACACACACACCGCACGGACCGCCTTTGTCTCCCACCCACCCATCCAGTGCACATCGTCCCAGTAGTGGTCGTCGCCTCCGCCGTCAGAACCATTCGACACTAGTAGTCATTCACCTACGCTCTCTCTCTCCATCTCTCTAATCTTTTTCCTCTCGGCACGTCCTCGCTACCTCTTCAGCTCTCCGCGCCATCGCCTCGCCCCGCTGCTTCACCCCCTGCGCACCGCACGTGCATCCATCGCCACCCCCTCTTGGCCTCCCCCCCTCCTCCGCATCGTCATTCCGACGGCAACAACAGGTCGTCAAACCACCCTCGTCAACATTCACACCAGACTCGACAGACTGCAGATTCACTCGCTTCTCCCCTACTCGGAGCTCACCGTATATCCACACAGACACAGACACACATACACGCGCACGAGCGCCCCCCTTAATCAACAGCACAGCTGGTCCGCATGAGGCACCGCTCGACCTGTCCCATTGGTATATAAAGCACTCCGCCACCGTGCGTACCTCTGGTTCTCTTGCTGCGCGACAAGCCGTTTGACTGGCAACACCGACTCGCCATTAGACCCTCGGCAGTCGCGACATTCCCTCAAGTTGCACCTAAAGACGCGGAGACCCCGTACCACAGGTCCCAGTGTCTGTAAGCAGCCTCGCTTCGCTACGCGGTCCGACAGCCCGTTTGCACGGCAACTTGCTCCGTCCTCAACAGGTCAAGGCTCTTGCGTCGCTGTCTTTCGACGGCCTCGTTGGGCGGCGGGCCATTCGTCTTGCGTAGTGTTTGGCTGTGCGCAGCCCGACAAGCGTTACCGTCAGCTCGCTCGCAGCCAAAACCTCCTGGTTCCATTCGAAGCGGCTGTGTATTCAGCAGTGGCCACCGCGGACCTTGATACGCCCTAACTCCGCGAACGACATCATCGTTCCTTCGGTAAAAGAAGCGTTTCAGCCCTAGCGACATCGGCAATGGCTTTTCTGGGCGTACCTTCATTTCGTCGTTGCTAAGCATGAAGCTTCGAAGTTCACGGCGTCAGGCGGGCCAGTCGGCGCCAGAGCAACCACAGCCACCACCACATTCCCAACCACCACTGCCGCCACCACCACAACAGCCTCTCGACCATGGATCATGGCGACGACAGCAACCTCCACCCCCTCCCCCGCCTTCAAGCAACGACCCCAACTCGCCACGACCTACGGAGACCGAAGCACCATCTGAGGCAATATCCATGACACCGGCCGTGGGGCCGTCAGGGCCGAGCCCGAGTAACAGTACCACCTCGGGTAGTGGGAGTGGGCTACCAAGCGGTAACGCGAGCGTAGCCTCCATGACCCAAAGTGAGCCATGGAACAGCTCTACTCATTCTCTGTCGGTAACAACGACGCGCAGTCAGCCATGGACCTACTCCGCCACGGTGTCCAAAACTTCGACGGGCGCCGCGCCTGCGCAGACGAGCTATGTTCCCGGAATCGTCTTCAACCTTACTTTGACGGGTGGTGATTCTGATGAAGCGGTGTACGCGCTTCCCATGTCTTTCGGGCATGAGGTCAACACCGACGACAGTCGCAAACGAGGGACTGAGACATCTGCCCAGGTTCTGAACATGCTGATTGATCTCGGCTCCTCCGATACTGTATGTCTATCGTTACACCATTATGCTGACATCTCAGTGGGTTGCCTCCATTGACTGCGATACAAGGGACTGCAAAACCGCGCCAGCCCTCTTCGACGACACCCTGTCTGTTCACAGTGACACCGATGTCCCGCTTGAGTACCATGTGGGCTCGGTCGAAGGCGAAATTATCTGGGAACAGGTCACTGCGGGCAACTTTGGCATCGGCTACCAGGCGATTGTGGCCGCCGAAACAGTGGAGAACGAGAATCTAGGATCTGGGAACTTTTCCGGTCTGCTTGGTCTTGCCTGTAAGTTGCACAGGGGCAATCCGGATGTGTCACTAACAGCTTCAGTGCCCGCCAGCTCCCAAATCACCAAGATGATTCCAGGAACCACAGGCTCCTCTCCAGACGGTGCCACCTTCCTTGACAACTTGTTTGGAGCTGGTGCCTCCGCCCCAACGCAGCGTCTGTTCTCCCTCTCACTAGGTCGTGCCGATGACATCCGCACGTACTCCACATTCGGCATTGGCGAGACTTTCGAGCCACTGTGTCCGTCTCCCTGTTCGCCCAACTTCATGAAAATCATACCGCAGCCCAACCTTGGACGGACCGGTTATCTTCACTGGCGCATTCCTCTCGAAGACATCAAATACACAACTTGGGAGAATGACAGGGAGGGAACCGGGCCCACAACAAAGTCAATTTCATTGGGGCGCACAGGGACCGACGCTAAAAGCTCAACACCGTTGGGCGTTCTCGATTCGGGCGGCGTCGCCATTTTGGTCGGCAACAGAACGTTGCTTGATTCAATATACGGCGCCTATGGAATCAATGCCAGTTCGGACGGCCTGTGTGAGTGCTTTGGCCCTGCGTCCGTGCTTGGCATAGGCGCGTTCAGTAGCTGACGACACACAGACCGATTGCCATGTACAAAGCAGTTGGCGTATAGCTTCACCTTTGGTGGTCAAGACTTTCCTGTCCACCCTCTAGACATGAGTTGGATCGATGTCGGTGACATCAGCTTCCAGACCTGCATTGGCGCTTTCCAGTATGCAGGTGGCCTGGGCAACGTCGGCGACTTGTGAGTACATCTTACTGGCGACGCTGACGTCCCAAAGCATTCTCGGCTCCTCATTTCTCAAAAATGCCTACTCCGTGTTCCAGTATCCGGACCAGAAGAAGAGTCCCAGCACATGGCAGCCCAGAGTTGGTTTGGTGCCCCTGACAGACGCGGCGAAAGCGTCACGCGACTTTTATGCCGTTCGAAACCTGCGCCAGACGCTGGGAAGCGTATCCACGAATGGCGGAAACACTCAAGGTGGGCCATCTGGTGAAACGCAGCATCGCGTTGTGTCGACAGCAGTGATTGCTGCCTGCTCAGTAGTGGGCTTCTTCGTTCTTGTCGCGATCGCCTTCTGTGCATGGTGGTTCTGGCTGCGCCGTCGACTTGGGTCGTCTGGCGTTGTGGAATACAAGATGGCTGCCGTCGATCGCGACAGCAACTCGGACACTGTACGCACCCGCAGCTACAAACATGTCTCCACCCAACGCCAGAAAAGCATGGTCGAAGGCTTTTCTGATGTCGACGTTAACAGTTGGCGTTCAGCCTCAGATCAGAGCACCCTGTTGTATGGGACCCAACCTGCTATCCCAGAGGAACACGAGCTCCAACGGATGGGCGATGCAGAGCGACACTCCAACCATACGCGCGGCTCGAGCTTGCATCAAAGCCTCATGGCAACTGAATCACCTGCGCTCATTGATTTTGGGCCTGAGATGGTGAGCGGCCACAAGGCTTCTCCGTCAACTGCGACGGAAGACCTCACGCGGGAACGAACACGGAGTAGCGGGGCTCCTCTGCTCCGCACACCGGGCTCCACGCACGCCCGTCTCGACTCCACAACTGGCACCTACTCGCCGGACGCGTCGTCCCGGTACCCAAGCCTCACGCCCAGTTCCATCTCGATGCAGGGCCCATTCCCCACACCGAACCGCGGCAGCCGCAGCGATTTTGGCTACTTTCCAATGTTCCAGGAGGGCGCGAATCTATCCGTGTCGCCGACGCGTCCTTCAAACGACCGCCGGGCGTCTCGATCGAGCATTCAAACAGCGCGTACTTCCAATGCACCCTTCCCCACCCCCCCAGAACACCCCTCGGACACTTGAGCTGGTTTGCCGTCATTCCGCCCATTTTGGGCCCATCGCTCGACATCCTGCTACTTACAAACCTGTTCGATTTTCTTTGCCTGCCTATATACAGTGGACTATGGTTTCAAGCTCCTGTAACATCATTACTGTACTAGACTTCATCCACCCGTGGTTGCCGGACTATGTTCTCATTTGTATCAACAGTACACCACTTCCGCTCACATATCACATTATATGCAGCCTTCACATATGTGGAAATCGTTGTGCAGACTGTGTCTTGAATGCGATCCCGATAGCAGCTCCGACATTGCGTTTCAGGTCCTGTCGCGGGACAACACGCGATCGCCACCGCTATATCGCTATAATGGGTGGCATGGCGTCAACTACCAAAATGCATACATAGGTCTAGAGGCCTGGAATGTCTGCGTTCTGTGACTGGCTCGAGGCACGCTGGGTGCCCTGGCCTGTACCTTGAGGCGAGAGAACACCGGGCGGGCTGCCGGGCCCATCGCCAGAGAGCATGCGGCGAATGGTCTGATCCTGTCGGCGTTGACGAACGCGCTCCGCTTCATCAGTGCCACCCGTCTTGCGTAGCTTCTTCCCGCTGACAAAACCAGACAGTTCATCCTGGAACTCGTCTGTGCGTGACGCCAGGTCGCGCTCTCGAGCACGCTGCCGTTCTTCGATAGCCTTTAAGCGCTGGTTCGGGTCCGCTTCTTTGGTGCGGATCTCAAGAAGGAGGTTGCCGATACCACCTGCGCCCTCCTCGGGTGGCGGAGGCTGGAAACGGCGGCCGCTCGCACCCGCAGCTGCGCGTTGGTCGACAAACGCCTGGACGTTGCCAAGCATCTCGGTCGCATCCTTGATGTCGTTTTTGAGATCGGCCGCGAGCTTGTTCTGGTACGCAAGCAGACGCTGCTCCTCAGTAACCCGTTGCAGTTCGCTGAGCCACGTCGCACGCCATGTCGGGTCTGCAAGCGTCACGTCAGCAGCAAAGGTTTCAACGAGCTCTGCTGCGTGCTTGAGGTCGGCACGGATCTTTTCCATGTTGCCGCGCGCAGGCGTGATACCGCGCCGAAGCGCGTCCTCCCTCGCGCCGTCAATGATGTCTGACACCTCTTCCACCGCTTGAATCGTGTCCTGGCACTGTCCTTCGAGCTTGGCCTTGGAGTTGTCCAGCAAAGCACGGTTACCACCCATTTTCGTCTTGACAACTTCACGCATCGCCGAGTTCTGCTGCCGCAAAGCGGTAAACGATTCTTTGGTTTGCTGCAGAAAGTCAACATGCAGCTGACGAACAATCGCCAGATCACGCCGCAGACTCTGAACTTCGTCATAATGCGCTTGCAGCTCAGCGGCCGGTGCAATGCTACTGCCGCTCGCAGTGCGGACTGCTTGCAGCCGAGGGCCGGCGGCTGGTGTCGGGGGCTGCTGCTGTTCGGGGGTCGGCGGGGCTGGCGCAGCCGACACAGATGGCGACGACACGGCAAGAAGCGACGGGGTGATCGTTGTCGACTGCCGCTTGGCCTGTGCGAGCGCCGTTTTGACCTCCTTCATTTCTTGGGACAGTGTCGCGAAAGCAATGTCAATGTGCTGCTTGACTTGGTCGAGTGCTTCAAACATCAGCGTCGAGCCACCAAGCTACTCACGTTCAATGTCCAACGTCAACTTGCAACCGTCTTGGACATCTTCCATGTCCTCCAGCTCGTACTGGACACCGGTCTTGGGGTCTTGGATGTAAACCTCAGGAAAGTCCTCCATTCCTGGGTCATACTCAAACCGCTCCATGAACAAGAGCCGCAAAGCCGACATGTCCAGTGGCAGTTCAATATTCGTCTTTTTCACTTGACGTCCAAGCTGAAGGAAGACTGTCAGAGGCTTTGGTTGTGGTGACGCCGCGTGCCGCATCGCGGAAGGTGCAGCGAGAGTAGTGGCAGACGTTCTTGCACTCTCTCCACCGTCAACGGGGCTGTCGCCGTCGGAGAACAGGAGCTGTGGGACCGGGGCATCGACGAGAGAGTAGCGCTTGACTGTACGGTCGGATTCGCCCTCCGAAGGCTGTCGCTGCCTCGTGACGTTATCCTCCGTGAGAGGAGGGAGGGCTGGCATCGGCTGAGGAACGGCCATGGACCGTCGTGCAGGGCGTGTCGGGCTGCCCGTATTAGACGACGTTCCCTTCTTAGCGCCGGGCGAGGCACCGGGCAGCGTGCGAAATGTATACGACGAGTACCGCTTCGAAGCTCGACGCTCTAGAGCATCCTGTTTCTGCAAAAGCGCAAATGACGAGCGCGCCGCCGGATGTACCTCATCCGTCACATCGCTGGCAGATGGAGCTGGGGGCTCAGGAAGGTTGAGCGTTGGCAGAGTTTGAGGTTGTGAGCTCGGTGGCGCTGGGGGGGGATTGGCGCCTGGCTGAGGACTGACGGAGCGAGTGAGACTAGAGGACTGCTGTACGTTGGCGGCCGAAGTCGCCGCCTGGGGTTGGCCCAGGACGTTACCCGACGTCTGGCCAGATGCTGACCCGGGACGGGGCACTGGCATTGGTGTCATACCCATGGGGTCCGATCCAGGCCGTCCAGAGGAAGCTGCCGAGAGATCTGAATCGGCGGAAAAGCGAGAGGTAACATTGTTCACACCGTCCCTGCTGACGCGTTCAGGACGACGAGGCTGTGGCCTGCTCGGCCCAGAAACGGCAGCTGAACTTTGTGGCCCGGATGCGCTTGGCAGTGTAGAAGTAATCGACGACGGAGATGCGTAACGCGCTTCAGGAGATGTTGGCTGGGCGCCCCCACGTGGGCCAGCCTCTTGACTTGGACGAGAACGAGTTGGTCGAAATGCGTCTGGCGGTGGAGGACGTGCAGCAGAGCGCGACTGCGATCGCTCGCGCTCCGCCAATGCGTTCGCTGGTGGCGGCTGACGTGTGGCGCCCATGCCCGACGACGTTGAGACTGGACTTGTCGCCCCATCCGACGTCATTGACCGTATGGAGCGCGTTTCGCTGTCTGCCATCTGCATTGCAGGCGAGACCTGTTGCCGAACTGGTGGATAGTTTGGGGCGGGACTGCTGCGGCCACCAAGGGGGACGTGTTCTTGTCCATGCTGTTGACGTTCGGTGATTTGTCGTTTGTACGCCATCTGCTTGATCTTGAGGCCGTTCAACAGGTTGAAAATGATCGCACGAATATCCGGGAGGTAAATGTTGAGCGTGTCCTGCGATGGCTCTTCGGCAAGGGCACGCTCAAGAATCTCTCGCAGGTCATTTGGGATTGAGTCAAGGTCGCTTCAAGTCAGCGTTCAGCAACATTCGACCAACACACGATGTGGAAATGCCTGCCCTGCGAAATGTGTTCACGCAGAGTTCAAAACCGTTGCCTAGCCTGACATAGACGTCGCTGACCTGAGGTGCATTAATATTTGAACAGCGTGAATCCGAGCCCGGAGGCGTCGGCAGAGACATACATCTTCTTCTGTCAGCAGTCCCTGTGACCACTGATCAAGGCCCTGTAGAAGTTGCTTGGTCACGACCAAAAGGCGGGTGATGTACGAGTCGAGAGTCGAGGTCTTTAAGCGTCAGCATTTGCAGACATGATCAACCAACAGGTCCTCGTGGGCCGGTGTGGTTTCGGCCCGTGGAGGCATCGCGATGCACGTTCTGGCCAGCTGGAGGTGGTGGAGGAGGGGGTTGTGGCTGGGCGAGGGCTGAGATGGCGTCGTCGGGGTCAGCGGTCGGGATGGGATACGAGATTGCTGGCCGCGACATGTGGAAGAATTGCCAACCGCCGGACACTTAGGTTGAGGGGAACGAGGGAGAGAGGAGAGATGCAAGAGAGGGATTGAAAGTGGGTTCGACCGGCTTGACCGTGACCGCTGGGCGTCGGTCAGCGGGCAGCGCAGCGGGGCCCGGGTTTTGCTGACTGTCGTAGCGAGGGGAGGAGGAGAGAAGGACAGGATGGGGATGTCGTGTGCTTGTGTGTTGTTGAGAAGTGTGAACGCGTGAACGACGGCGTGTTGCAGTCGTCTTTGTCGTTGTCGATATGGTTTGTAGCCTGTGGTGACGTGACGATCCTACAAAGACAGCGAGAAGCATATGCGCCATTCAACTCAGGCAGAGGCCTTGCTTGGAATTCAGGGTTCAGGGATAGCCACGTGAGGTTTCGCGTGGCAGCTGAAACAACCTCCACTTTCGCGAGGCACGCTGCATGTACGCTTCTCATCGACTACATACATCTCTCGTATTTAGATACTCTGCGACAAAAGTGGAAAGAGAACGTGGGTAGAAGGACTGTCTCCCGACTGCTCGGCAAGCACATGTTGGTGTTGGTGTTGAAATTGAGTTGGAGTTGAACAACAGGAGGGAACAAAGAAGAAGTAAAGAAGAAAAAATGAAAGCGATTGAAAGTTGCGTAGCTAAGACGCAGTTGATGTGTGTCATAGTTGCGTGTGAAGGGCTGGGTGTCAAAGCTGTAGCAACGCCATCAGCCCTGAGCTTCGACGCTCTGCTGAAGAGCCTTCTCCACCTCGCGCAGCGCCTTGTCGGCGCTCACGCTCTCCCGCCGCGGTTTGGGGCCCGAGCGACTGCTGTTGAGCGACGCGCTGGTGCTCTTCAACTGCGTGCTCGCGTCAACAACCACGATCGGGTCATCCTTGGAGCCAGACGATGAAGTTGAGCGAGAGGGAAGGCCCGACGACGCTTCCGAGTGGGTGGGGAGGCGATTAGCGCCGAGGGAGGGAGGGTTGTTGCCAAAGCCGAGGGCACCGTTGAGTGACTGGCGGTTCCAAGCGTTAGAGGCCGATCCAGCACGCTGGTGGTGGTTGGAGCCCATGCGGCCGTGTCCACCAGTACGGGCATTGCCGCCTCCGGGCTGCGCCGAGCCACCAAAGGAGAAGGACGGGTTGAGAGGCATTTTGAAGCCATTGAGGCCACCGCCGCTCTGTCGGTTGTGGTCGTCACGGCCGTGGTTGCCAAAGCCTCCCGACTGCATCGTTGAAGACATTGAGGCGCGGTGCCCCATTGCGCGGGCGGCCAGTGACTGGATAATCTGGGCAGCGTCGGGACGGTCATAAGGACGAATGGTTGCGGGCGGGGGAAGTGTAGGAGGAGGGTTCAGGATAAGGCTCAGATAAGCTCTCTTGGCTGCAGCGTCAGCAAATACTGCCCAAAATAGCTATCGCTGTGGCTGCTGAGAAGCACTTACCGACGCCAGCGTCGGCGAAGACGACCATTGCGTTGATGTCGTCGAGCCACTTGATGCGGAACCCTCCCTTGTCAGATTCCCACTCGCGGAAGACACTTTGGATGTCACGCGTCTTGATCCTATCCAAGTCAGAAGAATGTCCGAGTACATGGAAACGGGATACGATCGATACGCACTCTGGTGAGAAGTTTGCCAAATGAAGAATCCGAGTAACTGCGGCGGATACCTGGGGCTGGGATGACGAAGGCGCCGCGAGGATAGTGCCGTTGGGGAGTGAGATGGACATTGTGAGCGTTCAACAGAACCTGGCGTAAATGTGTGTCTGTGTGTGTGTGTGTCTGTGCTGTCGGAGATATGCTTGGCGTGGCCGATGATCGTTAAGAGGCTTCGTTGCAACTGGTGAAAGTGTGTGCTGAATAGAAAGGAACACGGGTCAATGACAAGGCGCAAGTCGGGATTGTTTGCGATGCTAGGCGAGTCGAGTGACCGTACTTGTGGATTTGTTTGTGCTGTAAAACGGAGATAAATGAAGGTGTAAGACGGTGCGTGTGACGTTTTCTGTTGTTATTGGTGGTGGTGCTGTTGTTGTTGTTGTTGTTGTCGAGATGTTACTAGACTAGCTAGTGTGTTGTGGAGTGTGGGGGGTTGTGGAGAGAGGGTGCCGTGCCGAAAGCGGAGAGAGATGAAGAATGCGAACAAGAGAAAGGAGGATGACTGAAAGTGCGCTGCTGAGAGTTGAGCGGCTGAGAAATAATGCAGGAGGGAGGGGGAGGTTGCAGCTGAACCCAGCAGCGATGTTGCTGTAGAGGAGGAGACTGGAGATGAGGTTAGGGGAATGCAAAGGTGAGATGGAGGCTACAAGGAAAGCAGCAGTGGCGGCGACGAAAGGCGGAAACGAGTACCAAGTGGTCTGGTGACGACGACGGGAACAAGGAAGCACAGACACGGTCCCTTGGTTGGTGCCATTAGCTCCATTTCTAATATGGTTAATGTTTCCTTTGGAAATCTTTAATCATTCGTCGAAGGGCTTTTAATCTCGGAAGGTGAGGGGTGCACAGAGGAGAGATGGACGGAGTGTGGTTAGGTAATAATTATGCCACATAACGTGGTTAGTTTTAATGCCGGTAGTCCCGTTACCTACACCGTTGAGTGGTGAGTGGCGACTATGATGTCAGCGGGGATCGTTGTCCTTTGGGGTAGGGCGTTAACGGGGCCTCGGCCACAACCTTCCCTCTGCCTGCTGTGGGGTGAGGGCTGACTGTACACGGCGGACTCTGGCTGAGTGGCTCGCCCGCTTGCCCCTAGACGTCCCTGTCCTCACCCCACACGCCCCCACACGCCACCCACTTTGTAAGCCATTCGGATCCGGCCATCTCCTTGTGGTGCATTCAACTGTGCACTGCATGGTCCACCCCCATTACAGCGTGACATTGCCTACAGTACTTCTTCATCACTCTATCTCCATCTCTCTCTCTCTCTTCCACTCTTCATCCCCCCTCTCCTCTCGCTTAGCTCTCTCTTCTATCCATCCAACGTCTACAAGTGAGTTTCGCTTCCCATCTACATTCTTCTTGCCGTCGTCAACGTTGGCCACCGCCATCGCCCACTCGCACACACGTGTCGCGTTTGCCACTCAAACGTGTCAACGTGGAAAGACTTTGACACACCACGAAGACATCCTCCATCACTCACCGCCTCGCTTCCACATATTTCCTTTGCTTTCCGTGGTCATTGCTCTTCTACCACTGTGTACCAGTGTGAAGAGGTGACACATCGTCAATTGTTGACCGCGATCAGCGAGGTTGACTAAGCACGAACAGGGTTTGTGTGTGTGTCGTGTCTTCCCCCCCCCTCCCGCACACATCTCCTGCTTCTGTGTCTTGACTCTATTTTGCATCCTCCCACTCTTCCTTTGCGTACATACGCTGACCACTTTCGTCTTTGGCATCCTCCTTGCGTCCACTCGTTCATCTCGCCAGCTACTCCCATCGACAAACAGACTTCTGAGCCGCACCCACCATGCAGATCTTTGTCAAGACGTAAGTTACAGGCCCTCGCCGCGATTGGGTTGCGTTGCTGACATGGCACAGCCTCACCGGCAAGACCATCACCCTCGAGGTCGAGTCGTCGGACACCATTGACAACGTCAAGTCCAAGATTCAGGACAAGGAGGGCATCCCTCCCGACCAGCAGCGTCTCATCTTTGCTGGCAAGCAGCTCGAGGACGGCCGCACCCTCTCTGACTACAGTAAGTTCTGCCTCCACTTCCAGCCGTTTCTTCCTCGGCTCCGAAGCGCACACTTGCACCTGCTGACTCGATAGACATTCAGAAGGAGTCCACCCTTCACCTCGTCCTGCGTCTCCGTGGTGGTATGCAGATCTTTGTCAAGACCCTCACCGGTAAGACGATCACCCTTGAGGTTGAGTCGTCGGACACCATCGACAACGTCAAGAGCAAGATCCAGGACAAGGAGGGTATCCCCCCTGACCAGCAGCGCCTGATCTTTGCCGGCAAGCAGCTTGAGGACGGCCGCACCCTTTCCGACTACAACATCCAGAAGGAGTCTACACTTCACCTGGTGCTCCGTCTTCGTGGCGGTATGCAGATCTTCGTTAAGACTCTTACCGGCAAGACCATCACTCTTGAGGTCGAGTCCTCGGACACCATCGACAACGTTAAGAGCAAGATCCAGGACAAGGAGGGCATTCCCCCCGACCAGCAGCGTCTCATTTTCGCTGGCAAGCAGCTCGAGGATGGCCGCACTCTTTCGGACTACAACATCCAGAAGGAGTCAACGCTCCACTTGGTTCTCCGTCTGCGCGGTGGCATGCAGATCTTTGTCAAGACTCTGACGGGCAAGACTATCACTCTCGAGGTCGAGTCTTCCGACACTATCGACAACGTCAAGTCGAAGATTCAGGACAAGGAGGGCATTCCCCCCGACCAGCAGCGTTTGATCTTCGCAGGGAAGCAGCTTGAGGACGGCCGCACGCTCTCGGACTACAACATTCAGAAGGAGTCGACCCTTCACCTTGTCCTTCGTCTGCGTGGTGGTATGCAGATCTTCGTCAAGACGTGAGTGTCCTGTCGTACAACATGAAAGATGCTGACTGGTGCAGCCTTACCGGCAAGACTATTACTTTGGAAGTCGAGTCGTCTGACACGATTGACAATGTCAAGTCGAAGATTCAGGACAAGGAGGGCATTCCTCCCGACCAGCAGCGCCTGATCTTTGCGGGCAAGCAGCTCGAGGATGGGCGCACGCTGAGCGACTACAACATCCAGAAGGAGTCCACGTTGCACCTTGTGCTGCGTCTGCGTGGTGGCATGCAGATCTTCGTCAAGACGTAAGTTTGGTTGTAGAGTCGAGATACAGGCGCTGACTCTCGCAGTCTGACTGGCAAAACCATTACCCTCGAGGTTGAGTCGTCTGACACGATCGACAACGTCAAGTCGAAGATCCAGGACAAGGAGGGTATTCCTCCTGACCAGCAGCGCTTGATCTTTGCGGGCAAGCAGCTCGAGGACGGGCGTACCCTGAGTGACTACAACATTCAGAAGGAGTCGACGCTCCACCTTGTCCTTCGTCTTCGTGGTGGCCACTAAGCGGTCGTAGCAGAGTTTTATGTAGACATGAGTAGGTCGATGAAGACCATTGATGCATAGGTCATCTGAGCAGCGGTATTGGCAGCAAGAGGGAGTACCTAGTGCGGCGTGGGTTGCCGCTGTGAGGGGCCATCAGCGAACAGCGTCAGCAACTTGTCTGGAGCAGGCAGCAGGGGAGTCGGGCAGCTTTTCTCAACCCTTACGATCTATGGTACTAGATACAATGCAGTGGGTTGGTTGGAAGCATTGTGGCTGATGATCCAGAACCCTGCAAAATGAAACGTCGACGACTCGGCCAGTGTAAACGATGTGTCCACACAAGTAGTCACTATGGGTATTCAGATCTTCATTGTCAATCGACGATGTTACCCACTTCACCATGGGAAATAACTGCTCCTGCAGTGCTGAGGACTTCTATGAATGCGGGATCAGCGCTCATGGGGTGAGTTCGAGTGATCAGCTGTCTATTCGTCAGAGGAGTTTTGTGGCAATGACCCAGTACGGCCCATTCAAGGCTGATTCTTGGAACATGTGTATAATGCAGTGCCACATGAGTCTAAAAGTACTGAGCCCGGGTTTTGGGGACTTAAGCATAATCTTCTGCCGTGGATCAACCATGCGTGGCAAGAGTGCTGTGTGTGTGGCCATCGTGCACTCCTCGGCGTCTGCTCGGACAGACAGTGCAGACAGTGTCGAGGGCGTTATCAATGCGTGGGTGAGCGCACTTGGGGGTGACATCTTGCGACCTGCTTTCTTCTCGACAGAAGAGTTATATAGCCACAACCCATTCATGCCCAAGTCTTGGAACATGTTTGTAGGAACTTACATAGCAAGTGCCACTTGGGTTTAAGAGATATTGAGTGCGGTTGTTGGGACACGGGCATGAACTTCTGGCACAGGTCAACCCTACGTGGCAACGATGCTGGGTACGTGGCCCTCCCACACTCCTCGGCGTCGTCGGCGCCAGCACCCAGTTACCCCAGCCATCGGTGTCGCCCAGACGCGCGACATCCTGATTTTTCAATCGTCCTGAATGGGCATAAGTAAAGCAAAAGTAAAGCAACCGGTCAATAACCGTGAGTACAGCACTTGCTCGTCAGCGCCGCGAAAAAGAGGTCGAGGGGAGACGTCAACAGAGGTCAACGGCACTTAGCTAGAACCAATACAAATATACATGGGTATTGTCGATGCAGGGAATACAAGTGGTGAGCGGCCGCGAAATGATTACACCTTGGGCTCCACCTTGGTGTCACTCGTCTCCGTCTTTGTCTCTTCCGAGCTTGGCTGCTGCGCGATCTTGGCGACATCTTTGACCTTAGACGCCATGGCATTGCTCGTCTACCGGTCAGTCAAACTCAAAAGTATAGACACACCTTTGCAAAGTCACTGAGGTATACATCGACCTTCTCGAACTTTTGCTTGACCTCGCGGCGGCTACGCAGCAGGCCATCGCGCTCCTTGGTGAGTTCAGCGACCTTTGCTTCGCGAGAAGTAATTGCAGCGAGCTCGGCCTCGAGGCGAGCAATGATAATGGCGTATTTGCGTGCCTCAGAGTCTTCCTGCGCTAAAGAGTAAGCTTGGGTGAAGTATCAAACTGTCTTACGAAGTCCAGCGGCCACGTCTGTATCCTGAAGCACGCTTTCCTCGTCTGGCATCTCCATCGACTCGTACATGGGCTCGTAGGCGCGGCATACGGCCATCTCTTCGCGAACACGCGCAAGCTCATACTCTGCTGTGCGAAGCGCCACATCCGCGTCGTCGAGCTGTACCCGTGCATCGGCTGCACCGAGACGAGCAGCGTTCTGCAAGACCTGGGCATTCCGTGTCGCTATCCGCATCGGCCCCATAATGGCAGCGAGCGGTATCTTGCTGCCATCCCCATTGCCGAGGTGGTCGTCAAGGGTGCTGGCGAGGAGCGCGAGTTGCTCGGCAGGAGAGGGCGGGAGGTTGTCTGGAAGGGGAAGCACGACGAGCGGGTCGTGCTCGTAGGGTTCCGCGATCGTCGTCGGCAAGCCCATGATGAATGCAGACAGTGTGGACAATGAACGTTGCGCGAGGTCGAAGTAGGAAATAGGACCTGACACCAGCAACCTTGGCTGAAACGGAAGCAAAATTCCAGCACAAGTTCAGCGCCTCAGCATCAACGATCGCCGGTCCGAGTTTTCGCGTGCACCATCTTCAACCCATCCTCCATCGACAGACTCTCTTTTACCCACTTTCGCCTCATACGCCGACATGGTCCGCACCGCCATCTCGACCGCGGCCGCTATTGGCCGTGGCATCCCTCGGTCTGTGCCAGTACAGGGCTACCAGCACTTCCTCACCCCCTTGCGAAAGCTCATCTTCGACTACGACGCCGATTCCCCGGCGCAGAAGGGCATTATGTACGTCTCTCGTACTCGTTCGCGGCTAACGACCAGTTCATACCTGCAGAAGCCTTTGCTGGACATGGCGCGTTCGAACCCAGATGTTGAGGTTGTGGTGCGCAAGCAGCCACGGGGCACAGCCGCTGTCATTCGCGGCCATTATGGTGCGTATCCACTCTTTGTTGAGTCGCCCCCAGCCGGTCTGCCGACGGGAGATGGAGGGCAGAGACATTCCAGATTGATAACGAATTCTGACTCTACAGTGAACGGCCGTGACAAGGTCATTTGTGTCAACAAACTCGAGACCAACCAGGTTGCCAACAAGGTGACGCTGCTGCTGAACGCGTCGGGCGCCAAGCTCAAGCCGCTCAAGAATGCGACCCTTGAGGCTGGACCGGGAGGCGAGGCCGCGCGTGGTATCTGGAGCTCGCTGCACGACGCGACCAAGCCGTCGGGCACGTACCGGATATAACCACGGAGCGTGCGCCGCAAACCACACCGTGCGGGCCTACAGATAGAGACGGGGAGAGCATTTTTCACATAGCATGCACCACTTCATGACCACTTGGGCACGGCGAGTTGGATTGGTTGCTTAAACTAGTACCATTTGGCCACATAGCATCTACAGTCTCTATAGAGTTGGCTGCGGGCGGTTGTTTAAAGCTTGGAGAAAATCCTGTGCGAATTAGAGGTGGTCCTGTGGCGCGCACGTACTCGTCGATGACCCAAGCCTGGTCCCAGAGCTTGACGTCGACGGGAAGGCCGTCCTTCTTGCCCTCCTTGTCGATACGGCCCTGAAGCTCCATGTTTTTGCGAACACACGCAATGTCGCCCTTACGCATGCGCAAGAGGGGGCAGTAGTCGTTACCACCGTCTCCGACGTAGAGGATGGTGTCCCAGGCGTCCTTGCCGCCATGCTCGGCGACCCACGCGTCGAGCTCGTCGCCCTTGCACATGTTCGGCAGGCAACCGACCTTGCAGGTGTGCTGTGGGCCGTCCTTTGGCAGACGACGGCCAATGTGCAGGCGGTCGCCGTCCCAATGGGCCGGGTTCGTGATCACCTTGTCGAACAATCCTGTCAAGCCGTGTTTCTGCTGTCAGAAGCAGCAACAAGACGCCAAAATGATGTGTAGAGGATAAATAACGCAATGCCGCATTACGCAATTGCGCTCGAGCCTGAGAAGAGCGCTCGAGTCGAAAGAGATTTCGGTGTGGTGCAGCTCGGCAAACCGAGAGAAGCAAGACGCGGCGCACCGTAAGTGTGCGCCGTGCACAATAGAGTCTCGTCCCATACTCTACCGTTACGTACCTCGAGAATGGTGCCAATGTAGACCTCGTTCGAGTTGGACAGACAAAGGAACGTCGTGTCGCCGCGCTTCTGGAGCGACGTGACGGCGCGCTTCATGGCGGGGTGCTGGCAGTTAGCGGTCTCGCACTCCACGTAGTCGACACTTACCACAGGAAGCTGGCGAAGCGCATCAAGAACCTGTTCCTTCTTGTAGCCGGCGTTGAAAAGGTCCTCCATCGTCTCGTCGCTGCGCGTCAGTCCAAACCAGGCGTACATCGAGAGGAGTCGTTGGTCATGCGCGTGCTCGCAGTCGGGCGGCGACTTTCGTACTCAGAGCCCTTCAGGCATGCCGTCTGGTACAGGCATGTAAGGCCGCCAGCTGGCAAGGACGCGACACATCTCCGACTTACACGACATCGGGCATGCACTGCGACCCAGCCGACTTGCGGTCCTGAAGACGGCGGCGGAGCTTGGTGTCGAGGACCTCGAAGACCCAGCGGTCGGTGTCCTGGTCAACAAACGACCAGTCAAAATCGAAGACGACGAGGTTCTTGGGCATGATGTTGGTGATGTGGTTGATGCAGACAAGTCGTGCACAACTCTTGAGGTTCAACGTTCGGATCGGAAAAGCCGTTCGAAAGCCGCGGTGGAGGTCGACGTCTGAAACGATCGAAAACGACGTTAAACGACTAAGATAAACGTGGTCAAAAGTCGGCCGAGTCTGTCCAAGATCGCACAGCCAGCCAGCGACAACAGCCATTTGGCGTAAATGCTTTGATAACATGCAATGCAGTCTACAACCCGATATGGGGGGTAAGGTGGTCACTCGGTCTCCATGCCTTCATCCTCGCCTTCCTCGTCGTCATCAGGCTCATCCTCATTCACGTCCATGTCAAATATCTCAAGCTCACAGCCGGCGCGCTTAAGGACCCAGCCAGAGCGCCGCCCCTCTCTGCCATTCACAGCAAGAGTCCAAGACTCTGCAGAAGCCATACGTCGCGACGGACCAAGCGGACGGCTCCGAATAATGTGCAGTTGTTCTGGTACCATTGTCTGTAGCTGAACGTCAGCATCTGGTGACCGTCTCAAATGTCTCACAGATACAGCAATCTCAGAGATGTTACCAAGCGTCAATGGTTGCAGCTGCGCCTCGAGGGAAGACATCGGGACAGCAGCTAGATGTCGTTGGCCACCACGTGAGAGAACGACAACAGCCTCATCATCATCAAAGAAGGCTGCCTGCACGATTTCTCCCTCGGGCACGTTATGACGACCCAACCTCACGATATCGCCATCCGTTGGGTCGTAACACAACGAGTCCACTGTTGTCAGCTTTAGCTCCTGTGCTTGACTCACGTGTTCCCGCAGTCGAGCTGTGGAAAATCCAGCGCACACCATCGCACGTCCTCTCAGACAACAGTGAGCCGTCAGGTATAGCCTCCACGGCCCAGTCACCGCGCGGTTCGGGCGCTGGCCAACGAGGACGAGCGGTGCGGATGATGTCGCCGAAAGCCGCGAGAAGCGAGTTGGCCCACGCCCACGGCTCCATCTCAAGTTCTCGAACCACGTCAACATTTTCTTCGGCGTTCCCGTCGTCCATGGTCCTGTCTCCAACCGTGTCCGGGGACGACATGACCTCTGGCGATTTAGTGGCCCGGGGCGAAGCGTATGAGGAGGAAAATGACGGTTCTGGGACGGTAGGTGGTGGAGAGCTAAGAAGTTCTTTCGGTCGCCGTGGTGCGGAAAGTGTGGATAGCGTGGCGGAGATAACAGACTCGAGAGACGACTTCGAGGCAGTATCCTTACGCGGTATACCTGTTGGGAGGACATCATGCGTCGCCCCTGGGACGTTGGGAAAGTGTCGTTTGAATCGAGACTCCACAAAGCCGTTCTTCATATACGACCACACCAACTTGAGGTCATGAATAGGGTACATCAAAGTCTCGTCGTTGGAGGTACGAAGCATTTCTAAATGTCAGTGACAGGAGCCAGAGGTACACGAACCGTATCGGAGCCACTTGAAAAACTCGACAGCACTTTGCCGCTCCAGGTTGGCCGATTGACGCATATCTTCGAACAGATACAGTAGGCCGCGCGCAAGTGCCATGGCTTTTGTGATAGCCTCGCCGTCGAGTATCACTTCAAACTGAAGTAAGTCGCTGCGGTAAGTTTATGGAACCATTATAGGAACGTACTGGGCCCAACCATTCAGCTCCTCCAATATTAGAAGAATGCGCTCGACAGCTGGGACGACACTCTCCACAAGGATCTTTTGAATGTCTATGAATGCGGTCTGAACCGCTTGATCCCATTTCAAGACAGGCTACACATTAGCGAGTAAAGAAACTGTCTACTTACCCGGTTCGTCAAGCGTGTCCCGAACCAGTCGCTGACTGCCTGACCACAATGGCCAGTCATCATGAAGCAAAACAGATCGGCATTGACGTCGACTGGAGACATGCCATGGTTTATGCCACAGCTTTCGAGTTCGTCATACCATCGAAAGGTCTGTTTGTCGGCATCTTTAAAAGCAGCTGCTGACGAATCAAGACCACGAAACACCGTGTCGAGCAAAAGAGTCAGAGCGTCCGCACGCCGCGCGAGTTCCAGAACAGATGGGGGCACGTCCTTGGGTGTCTCGGCTGGTAAGACAAAAGTACCAGTAAGAAAGGAAATAGCCTTTGGTCGCAAGTTCTGTTTTCGAATGGGTGCCGAGGCAACCAAGACATCGGGCTTGACCAGTGGGTTCGAAGGCAACAGTCCCGGTGCTTTCACAAGCTTCTCGTGCAACCCTTTCGACTTCTGCGCCTCGGCTGCCGATGGCTTTGCAAATGGGTTTATGCTGACAGTTAGCCCTTCCCACCTCACCTTACTCACATGGCGGGCTTAGGAGGCTCCACGGGCGTCAGCTGAGGCAGTGACTCGATAATTGTCAAGGGGGCACCAGGCTAAGTTTGTGAGCGGATGACTAGCACCATGCAATTACCTTGAGCGACGGCCAATCACTGTCCGCTGGTTGCCAGTTCATAGGCCACCATTGAAAGCGAAGGGGGCGCTCTGAGGAGAAAGCCCAGTCGGCTGGGCACAGACTATCCCATAAAGTAGGAGGAGGAGAGACTGCCTTAACGACCTCGCCTGTGTGCACTGACAGGTGCTCAATGGTGCTCTGGGCGGGATCGGGGCCAGCCTCGCTTGGAGGCCATGTACTTAGACGCAAAATGAGGACAGACAAGAAAAGTCCTAAACGTAATCAGCGCTTGCTCGACCACGGACAAGTACACACCATCTGGGCTCCAAGCGAGACCAAGGACCCTTCCGTTGACCTGGACCTCCCAGACTTTGGAACCTGCAAGACGCCAGAGGGAGATACTGGTTACAACAGAAGCGCCAGGACGCGTCGTTCTTCTCATGGATCCGCGTCGTGACCCCACTGCGTCCTCGTCCTCGTTCGGTTCGGCCACGAGGACGACAAGGTCCATACATGGGTTGCAGGCGTTTGGGTGAAGAACATGGCTGCTGGGAAGTTGGACTGTAGCAGAGTGTGTGAAAGATCGCGACTCCGATAGATCACCAAGCTGTATTGGCTCGGCGGTCATAACGTTGTCAGCTTGCGACTGGGCGCTACGCTGTTGTGTGCAAGGTGGACGATGACAGGAGGGTTGCCTGTCGCGATTTGTTGTTGACGTTGGGCGATCAAAGTGGAGGAACGCGTATTTGAGTCTGATGCATTAGCGGAAACAAATTGGTCTATTGGATTGGACTAAATTCGTCACACTGCAGCTATTCTCCCACCACAATTCGAACTGTTCGCGTCAAGACATACTCTTTCAAGCAGCAACAACCTTTCCATTGCAGGACCCAGCGACTCGCCGCGCCGCCAGGACTCGCTTGCGCACAATTCGACCTGTACCTCGGGCGTAAGCGTCACGGTACACAATAATCTCGCGACATGGACTTGGATCACGACGAGGAAGGTCGTCATCCTCGGCAGAGTCGATCCAGCTACGGCCAACGTCGACGCCCGTCCGACGCCAGCAGGAATGGCAGCACCGCGCAGCCGAGACACAGGGAGGCACGCCGAAGCCCGGACTCTCAGCCTTCATCTCCACCCTCGAGGCGTGTAGCTCATTATGACCACTCGGACGAGGATGCCTATCCCGAGCCGAGGCGAGGGGTAATGAAACGACAGCACGCCGACTACGACGACGACGACGGCGAGGAGGACGATGGTAGCGAACATGGCGAAGACGAAGGGCCAGGCGATGATGAGGCGATGGACGTGGACGACGAGATAGATGAGCTTCTTTCCGAGGACGAAGCTGCCGACGACGCTGGCAACGACGAGGACGATGAAGAAGGCGGCGCCGGCCACTCAAAGGTCGACGGCGAACGCGAGTGTCTTTGGGAGGACTGCAACCAAATGCTTTCAAACCAGGCAGATCTTGTTCAACATATCCATGAGGGTATGTCACCTCGGGAGGATGTAGGCCAGTGAATGGTTTGCTGACGTTGACCCAGTTCACATTGGCACAGGCCGCCAGCCTTACGCCTGCGTATGGGAAGGATGTCCCCGCTATGGTCAAAAGCAAGCCAGCCGACATGCTCTCCTGACGCACATGCGTTCTCACACAGGCGAGAAACCATACGCGTGTCCCGAGCCAGGTATGTTCAGGTGGCATTTGCTCAAGCTAACAGTCTCAGGCTGTGGGCGCACGTTTACCCGCTCTGACGCGATGAACAAGCACATGAAGTCGATTCACGTTCCCGGTGGACCGCCTGTGCGGCGAAGACGGGGAGACGATTCGATCATGTTCGAGGGTGACGAGGCGACCAACGCCGACCGGGACCTTGTCAAAGACGACGATTTGGCTGAAGTAGTTGTCCGACTGCGTTCTCGCGACCGTGTCAACTATCTGCCTGCGAACGAAGAGGAGCAGGCGGCTTTGCGCTTCATTCGTGACAGCCGGCCCGGTGGTGCACCAGCCAAGAGCCGCCGTGGGCGTCGTCACGGTGCTGCGTCTGACTCGGACGAGTTTGACGAGGGTACCGGGAAACGCTACCCCGTCGAGCGCACCGTGGAGAGCTACACGCTGGATCAAGCCGACAACGAGGTACCCATCATGAGTCGCAGTCGGTGGCAGGCGAAATACGTCATGGCCAAGGCGAAGCTGATGCTCGTCGACGAGGAGAACAAGATGCGCCGCGACGAGTTGTTGTACTGGGAGGCTGAGGAACGACGGCTCTTTGGCGGTGGTGCACCGTCTTCGTCTCAGCAGGAAGAGCCCGAAGTGGAACCTGCTCCGATTGTACCTCCGGCGAAAGCACGCAAGAGAGAATCGGCCAAGGAACGCAAACCGCCCCGAGAGAGCAGGGACCGTAAGAGCGCACAACATGATCTACGTCTGGAGCGCCAGCCAAAGCGCGAGGAGCCAGATCTCGACCAAGAGCTCGAGCTTGAGCTCGAACGCGCCGAACGCGTACCCAAGCCACGTGAGCGACGAGGTGGAAGAACGTCGTCGTCTCGTAGAGGGCGTGGTCGCAATTCAAATGCCCACCAGGCCCCTGCTCCGGAGCCCGACCTGGACTTGGACGATGAACTGTACGAAGCGGCAATGGGGTAGCCACAGGAGGTACTCGAGTCTCCGTTCGCCCCAGTAGATACAACTCAGTAGATGGTCCGAGAACTGGCAGAGGCATTATGAATTGCTGTGTTGTATCGTTGCAGCACGGGCACATGTTAGTGGGTGTTATTGTTCAAGACCACGACATGATACGAATACACAGCATGCATTATGCAATGGACCGGAACAACAACTGCCTCTGCTTCTCCCTACTTATACGCTTAGTGGATCTGGGGCATCGAGACCGAGGCGCGGGCGTGCGAGGCGTCCTCGTGGGGCCAGAGGGCGGTGGTGGTCTTGCGCTGGGTGTAGAACTCAAGACCAGTCTTGCCGTAGAAGGGAATGTCACCCATGAACGAGCCCTTGGAGCCCGACCAGTTGAACATGGGGAGGGGAACGGGGATGGCGACGTTGATACCGATCTGTCCGGGCTCGGCCTGGATCTCGAACTTGCGGGCAGTGGCACCGTTGTTGGTGAAGATGGCGGCACCGTTGCCGTACTGGTTGCGGTTGATGATGTCAACAGCCTCGTCCATGGTCTCGGCCGAGATGATGTTGAGGACAGGGCCGAAGATCTCGTTCTTGTAGGCCGACATGTTGGTGTCAACCTCAACAACAGTGGGGCCGACAAAGTTGCCGTTGGGGTAGCCGTCAACCTTGATGCCACGGCCGTCAAGGAGGATCTTGCCGCCCTCGGTCTCAACCGAGGCAATGAGCGACTCGATGCGCTCCTTGGCGGCGGGGGAGATGACCGGGCCGAGGTCAGTGGCCTGCTCGAAGCCGCCCGAGACCTTGAGGTCCTTAGCGCGCTCAATGAGCTCGGGGATCCACTTGCGGGACTCGCCGACGAAGATGGCGACCGAGAGAGCCATGCAGCGCTGACCGGCAGCACCAAAGGCGGCACCGGCGACGGCGTTGAGGGTAAGGTTCTTGTTGGCGTCCGGCATGATGACGGCGTGGTTCTTGGCGCCGAGGTTGGCCTGGACACGCTTGCCCTGGACGATAGCACGGTCGTAGATGTGCTTGCCAGCCTTGTCACCACCAACGAACGAGATGGCCTTGATGTCAGGGTGGTCGCAGATGCGGTTGACGGTGGGGGCAGAGCCGTGAACGACGTTCATGACACCGTCGGGGAGACCGGCACGCTTGGCGAGCTCGGCAATGATCATGGTGGCACCGGGGTCACGCTCCGAGGGCTTAACGACGAGGGTGTTGCCGGTCACGGTGGCCAGAGCAGCCGACCAGAGGACAATCATGGCGGGGAAGTTGAAGGGGGTGATGGCGGCGGTAACACCGAGGGGGATGCGGCGCGAGTACGTGTCCATGTCGGTGGTGACCTCGAGCTTGTCGCCGAGGAGACCCGAAGTGACGGCAGTGGCGGTCTCGACGACCTGGAGACCACGGCCAACGTCACCCTGGGCGTCGGCAAAGGTCTTGCCCTGCTCAAGGACGATCGACTGGGCGATCTCGGGGGTGTGGGCGCGGATCAGGTTCATAAGCTCGAACATGACGCGCTGGCGGCGCATGATCGACGTCTGCGACCAGGTCTTGTAAGCCTCGGCGGCAGCGCCGACGGCCTCGTTAAACTCGGCCTCGGTCGTCTCGGGGACGCGGGTAAGGAGGGTCTGCGACGACTGCCACTGTCAGCAACGGCTCCATCGCGAGGGGGGACTAGACAAGCGTCCGATATGGGAAAATGCCACAATGGCTCCACAACGCCATCGCCGCACTGTCACCACCGCAGAATTGCCCAGGACGCGACAGGTACTGTTAATACGCGTATCGCGGCAACCCAAAAATGGATTGTCGCCGCTGGTGCGAGGAAGTGGACACAACAGTGGGCAAAAAAGGCGGAATGGAGAGGTCTTTTGGTGGAAAAACTCACGGGGTCGTTGACGTCGATGAACTTGTTGGCCTTGGACTCAACAAACTCGCCGCCAATAAAGTTCATGGTGTTGCCGCCGACAGCGCTGGTGCCCTTCCACTTGGAAGAGACCTCCTCGGCAGCCTTGGCAGCGAGGGGGCTGAGCTGCGAGGCACCGCCGACGACGGGGTTGGCAGCGGTCGAGGCATAGCCACGGACCGAGCGGAGGGCGGTGGGAGCAAGACGGGCCGAGCGAAGCATAGCTGCGATGCTGTTTTGGAAGGAGTGGTGAGGAGGGGAGAGAGGGAGAAAGATAAAGGAGGGAGGGAGAGAGGACGAGAAAGAAGTGTCGCCCACTGTCCTTTTACATGAACCGCTTGGCCCATTGGGGACGGGCCGCCAAAAGATCATGCCTGCCTTTGCTCTCACTCTCTGGCGCGTCGCCTGCGCGCGCCTGCCCCACACACCACCTCTTGCACTCCGTCTCGGCCGCAGTGCGGCTACGAGCGTTTACCCCCACACTGCGCCGGGACTCCGCCGTAGATTGGTATGCTTCGGGTATTGATCCGAGCCGATTAGGCGAGATTTCTCGCCTAAATGATATTATCGATGTCTTGTCCCTGCCAACGGCCACCCACGGTTAATCCCCGATTAGAAAATCAATCCTAATGCCATCGGCGTCTACGTATACAACATCTCAACCCCACACGCCAGTCTAAGGGATTCCAAGCCACTGAGGCACAAGACCCGACCGAACCCCGCGCGTACCTCGACACGTTTCGCGATCTGGCTTGGCTATGGCTCTATGCCCACAGTGAGCCCGCCCTCTAGGCCGACCTAACGCCCCCCACCCAGCCAAACAGACCGCGGCAATCAAGGAATGCTCGCACTGCACGTGCACTCGCCCGTCATCTGATCCGTGCGCGTCGGATCGCCGGGCATCCGTCGTAGCTCGGTGGGTGACTCCACTCGGCCACTCGCCTAGATGATGTTCACCCGGCCCACTATGACGCCGAGCTTCAAAGCTCTCCGACAGCCGAAATGCCCAAGTCACGCCACATTTTTGGGCGTCCCTTGTCAGCCGCGTCGCCGAAGTAGCTCAATGCCGAGGGCTGAGTAGTGTCGTCGCCCCACAAGCAAGCGGGGCCTTGCTTCTCGAGCAGGACTCGTACAGTTGCCCACGAGAAACGGACCATACCCCGATATCCAAACACAGGGTCAATCGAATCGCGAAGATACGCTTGCGTCTTGGGATCTGCGCGTCAGTAACCACGTCATAAAGACCCGTAACGCCCGCAGAACGTTTCTGTTGTTCTTGTTCAGTGAAACGTACCCGACGGATACCCGCTGCCCCGCGTTATCACCTCCCCTTCGCCGCTCGTCGCAGCGGGACCCTCCGCGTCGGACCAGTGCTCAATGTAGCGGTCGCGTGTCACCTTTGCAATGATGGACGCGGCACCGACAATTTTGAACAGCGAATCGGCCTTTGGACAGACGAGAAATTTGATTGTGGGAAACACCGACGACAGCTTGTCCTGCCATACTTGGCTAGGTCCCAACGCGTCGACGTAGCACTGCGGCGTCAGCTCTGCCGCAGACTGGTGTTGTAACCCACCTCGCGAATGTTTAGACCCCGGTCCAGCGCGTTGCGGATCAGCCCGATTGTGGCGTCCTGTGCCTGCTGATTGAGGTTGATTGGCATCCGACGGAGCATGCCAGCTGAGATGCCTTGGGGCGATAGCGTTGCGGACGAGTAGCATAGCTCGGTGTTGTTGTCAAACGCATCCCACAGCGCCTGGCGCGTCTCTGGCGAAAGCGCCTTGGAGTCTGTGGTGTAAGGTCGCGCTAACATTTGACCTTACCATCAAAGCCAATGCCTTCGAGCGTAGGCTTAAAGGGCATGGGGCAATAGGCAGCGGCGTACACCATGGGACCCAAGACGGCTGCGTGTTAGCGACCTCTCCTGCGCAGCGGGAACTTACGTCCACGACCAGCCTCGTCAATGCCCATGATCCAGCCCTCCTTGTTCATGTCCGAGCCGGCATCGAAGCCCGCGGGGAGTTCGGAGTGGTACGTGTACGAATCAAGCAGGGGCGGAATGGGGTCAAGGTTTACTGGATCGACAGGCGCCATGGTGACTGGTCTGCAGCTCAGTGGCCAGTGGCAAAGTTGTTGTCAAACCGTTGTTGAAAGTGAGTCGCGTCGCGTCCACAAGTGCAAAGTCAGGGCCACGACAACAACACAAAATGACATCACGTGACTCATTTGCTGCCCCACTCTGAATCAGCAGCTCGGACATTGCTTTCAATTCATAAACAACACATTACGATCTACAGATAGGCTAAATAGAGTTGTGTTTGACAATTTGATTCCGCTTTTGGATGTATGTATATCCGACGGATCTGCATCTAGTAGACTTTTACGCCTCCACACCTGCGTTTGACGAGCTTGGACCACGACCACGACACCAACGACCCCACACATCACTGCATGCTCTCGCTCGCACGACCTGGTCTGAACCTCGCTTTCCGTCCACGCACACTCTTTACCAGGACCATGTCCAATATCTCGCAGTTTGTGGCCGCCGCACTCAAGGCTGAGCCGTCCCTCGCTAGCGCGGACACCAAGGCCGTCGAGAAGGTTGACAAGGAGACCGAGGCGCTTGTGTCTGATCTTAAGGTGAGCGCCGTACCCATCTGTTTGCTGTCTTTCAGCTTTTGCTAACTGCTTAGGCTCTCAATGCCAAGCTTCTCCCTCTGACCTACCTCATCGGTAACTCTCCAACCGCTGCCGATGTGTCCCTCTACTGCCGGTTGAACCCAACCATGGTGAGTCGAACGTCAGCATGTCCCCAGGCCGTGGGCCGTCATTGACACTTAGGCCTCCGCTCCAGCGACCCAGCACCCCGATGCTCCGGCCGTTCTCCGTTATTTCCTTCACATGCAGGAGCAGCCCGGTGTCAAGGCTGCGCAGAAGGAGATGCCCAACGCCTTCCCCCCTGTTGACATTGACGTCGGTTCTCTGCCCGCACCTCCACGCGTGGCCCCTCCTCCCAAGGAGAAGAAGGCCAAGAAGGGAGATGCAGCGGCCGCCGAGGGCAAGGAGGGCAAGAAGGAGAAGAAGGACAAGGCCGCGAAGGGCGAGAAGAAGGAGGGCGAGGCGACCGGTGCTGGCGCCGCCGCTGCCGCTGCCGCCGGCGGCAAGAAGGAGAAGGCCCCCAAGGAGAAGAAGGAAAAGGCCCCCAAGGCTCCTCCTGCGCCAACTGTGCCGCTGCCGTCGATGATTGACCTGCGTGTGGGCAAGGTCCTCGATGTCAAGCGTCACCCGGACGCCGACTCTCTGTACGTCGAGAGCATTGACGTCGGGGAGGCTGAGCCGCGCACCGTGTGCTCTGGCCTCGTCAAGTTTATGAGCGAGGACGAGATCCGCGGCGCGACGGTGATTACTGTGTGCAACCTCAAGCCGGTGACGATGCGTGGCGTCAAGTCGTTTGCGATGCTTTTGTGCGCCAGCCAAAAGGGCGAGGACGGCGACAAGGGCGGCGTCGAGTTTGTCCTGCCTCCCGAGGGCAGCAAGGCCGGCGAGCGCGTCTACTTTGAAGGCGAGCAGTTTGAGAACGCCACGCCCGAGGCGCAGCTTAACCCCAAGAAGAAGGTGTTTGAGACTATCCAGCCCAACTTCTCCACCCTCGACAACCTCGAGGCGGTCTGGACCGACCCCGAGACCAAGACCGTCCACCGTATCCGCACAAAGGATGGCGTTTGCAAGGCCAAGTCGTTCAAGGGTGCTTCTCTCTCGTAGTTAGATCGTGGCGTAACATGCATTGATACCCCGCGTGCTCTCGCTTTCCTTTATCTCCTCGCAGGCAATGGTAGTTGGGCCTCCCACCCTCTTAGTAGGTGAAACAAGGACTGGTGGAAAGGAAAAAGTGAACGCGATTAGGAAAATGACATTATTTGACAGTGGCATTACAGTTGTTTGTAATCGATTACTTTGGCTGGCGGCAAACAGCCTCCGCCCATGACGCAACCCGCTCAGATCACCAGAGGGCCACCCAACCTCGATTGCTGCATTCACCAACATTGCACTTGCACCATCTCCACATCATGCCGTCCGCCCGACGCAAGTTTGGCGGTGGCAAGGGCAAAGCGAAGGGAGGTTCCAAGCGGAATACACCCCGCTCCACATCGACGACCAAAGCAGCAGCTCCCGGTGCTGCCGAGTCCAACGCAGGAGGCCCATCACACAACAAGGGGAAGGAGCGTGAGGACGACACGGACGCCGAAGCTGCGGAAAGCAGCCATGCAGAGGAGACCAAATCCCAAGCCGGCAGTGAAGTTCCCAAAACCAATGCTGATGGCACATTCGATGCGTCATCTGAGGAGGAGCCCGCCGTAGACTCCAAAGTTGACGGTCCGGAGGCGCAATCTGATGATGCGGCCGACTGCGTCAGAGAGAACGGTTCGACGAGCCCACGAGCGAAAGCTTCCGAACTACCAGGAGACAGTTCATTAGACGAGGAGCCAGCTGCAGCGGGCGAAGCGCATGAGCCAAAAGACGATAAGCCGGACTCGGACGACGGAGAGGAAGACGGTGGTGCCGACGGGGACGATGACGCAGAGGACGACGACAGGAGCAAGGACGCAGAGGAAGATGACACAGGCAAGGAAGAGGAAGAGGACGACACGGTCGACGACGTCGAGGAGGTCGACAATGTCGACGCGGGCGAAGACATCGAGGAGGATGACTCCGGAGATGACGACGACGGCGATGAGGACGATGAGGACGAAGAACCGTGAGTCGTCTGTAGCTAGCCACGAGACTGACACTTGCAGCGTTCTCAAGTACACGCGCATAAAGAACCGAATACCCGAACTTCTGGGCAAGGACAGCGCGACAGCTATCGATGTGTCTCCTCGTGTCATGGTGCGTAAGCAGGTGGGCTTGGCCGCTGACTTTAGGCAATTGGTACCATGAATGGCATGGTCCACGTCCTTACTTACGAGGGAGCCAAGGTAAACTCGTTCCGCCCTCACGCCGCCAACGTGACCGCCCTGCGTCTTGACGAAGAGAACGATTTTGTTGCAACGGCTAGCATGGAGGGTGGGTACGGCAGTTTGTCACAAGCTGACGGTTCCAGGCCGAGTCGTCATTCACTCTTTGACAAGCACCGAGTCGTATGCGTTCGACTACAAGCGCCCTATGAACGCCGTTGCTCTTGAACCCGGATTCAGCAAGAAGAGCACCCGCACATTTGTCTGCGGTGGCATGCTGGGCAATCTCGTTCTGCAAGAGAAGGGGTGGCTCGGATACAGAGAGCAAGTATTGCATTCTGGCGAAGGACCCATTTGGGCGATCGAGTGGCGCGGCAACCTTATTGCATGGGCGAACGATTTGGGCGTGAAAATCTACGATACGACGACGAAGCAACGTATCGGTTTTGTCGATCGCGGCTCCAACGCCCCACGCCCAGAACTGTTCAAGTGCAATTTGTTGTGGAAGGACGACCGGACCCTCGTTATTGGTTGGGCTAACCAGCTCAAGATCGTCCGTGTGCGCAATCGGGCGCGAGGAGGGCAGACAGGTCTGCCCTCGCTGAGCATCGAGGTGTCTGCCGTGTGGGAAGTCGACTGCATGGTCGCCGGCATCGCGCCGTACCAGGACTCTGGCCACGTCGTCCTTGGTTACATTCCGCCAGATACGTACGAGAACGAGGCGACCGAAGACCGAGCCCAACAGCGGAGGAAGGCAGCAAACCCTCCGGAGCTGCGCATCATCGACCGAGGAGACGAGATTGCCGCCGACGAGCTCGTGGTTTCCGGCTACGAGCGATACAACTGCAGCGACTACAAGCTGGCCCGCTCCAAACGTGCTGATGACAAGGACGTGTTCTTGGTACTCACGCCGTCCGATATTGTCTCGGTGCGACAACGCGACGAGGCCGACCACATTGACTGGCTTGTGGAACGCGAGCGCTACGAGGAGGCGCTGAATGCTGCCGAGGCGCTTCGCGAAAAACATGGTGGCGTGCTGGACGTGCAAGCTATTGGTCTGAAGTACATGAAGCACCTTGTGGACGAGGGTGGGTATAGTTGTCGTGCTTAGCTGACATGTTTAGGTAACTTTGACGGCGCGGCGCATCTTGCGCCCAAAGTGCTCGCGACAGACGCCGACAGGTGGGAAAAGTGGATTTATTCGTTTGCGCAGCACCAGCGGTTGCCGGTGAGTCAACATCATGGAATACCACCTGACATCAGGCTATCATCCCGTACATCCCCGTCAGTGATCCACAATTGGGCCGCGCTGTGTACGAAATGGTCCTCGGCCATTTGCTCGTCGAAAACAAGACGGTAAGCGAGAGGCTTTGCGCCCCGGCTGACGGCAAGGCGCTGCTGGAGACTGTCCAAAAGTGGCCCATCTCAGTCTACGACAGCTCGAATGTCATTTCGGCAGTGCAGAGTGAACTCAATGCGACCAAGGACGACCCCACGCTCCTCGAGGTCCTCGCGGAGTTGCACGTCAACCGCGGCCAGCCAGCACGCGCCCTGCCGTATTTCCTTCGCCTGCGCAAGCCAAACGTGTTTGACCTCATCCGGGATAACAATCTCTTTGACGCCGTGCAGGAGCAAGCTCTGTTGCTTGTGGAATTTGATCGGGAGCGGATCAAGGAAGACGAGAAGGTGAAGGAGGGGAAGCACGGTGCGGCCATCGAGCTGCTTGTCGACCACACGCTGGCAATCCCTGTCGAACGCGTCGTGCAGCAGCTGGAGGCCAAGCCGCAATACCTCTACATGTATCTTGACGCCTTGTTTGACAAGGACCCGCAGTCCTGTCAGCCCTACTCCGATCGCATGGTGAGTACAGCCAATGAAGCCTCACCCTGACTGTTCAGGTCGACCTTTACGCGGCGTATGACCACTCCAGATTGATGCCGTTCCTCCGAGCGAGCAACTTCTACGACCTCGAGCGAGCATTGAGCATCACAGAACAGCATGATTATGTTCGCGAAACAGTATTCCTGCTCGGCCGCATGGGCAACAACCTGAAGGCGCTCAAGCTTATTATCGAACGCCTCGGCGACGTCAAGCTGGCAATCGATTTCGCCGAGGAGCAGCGAGATGACGATCTCTGGGAGGCGCTTATCACGCACTCCGAGACAAGGCCGGAGTTTATCCGAGCTCTTCTCGAGCATGGAGGCAGCGAGATCAAGCCAGTGCGATTGATCCAACGCATTCAGGAGGGCTTGGAGATTCCCGGCCTCAAGCCAGCCCTCGTCAAAGTGTTGCAGGCGTCCAACTTGCAGGTATCGCTGTTGGAAGGGTGCCAGCGCATTCTCAATGGTGACTGCAGTGAGCTGGCGCTTGAGCTGCAGGCGGCGCAGACCGGTGGTGCCCACGCGTCATCGGCCACAATGTGTCCCGTGTGCGACCAACTACTGTTCCCCCACACCACAGCGCCGCCACTAGTCCTTCTTTACCTCTGCGGACACTTTGTGCATGCCACATGTGCTGTACTCAACGAGGACGTCGAACTGCCGGAGCGACCAGAGAACGCCGCGGTTACACACCTTTTGTTAACGGAGAAACCCGGTGCCGCTGGCAGCAGGGCGGCTCAATCGCGTGCTCTTGGGGCCAAGCTCTCGTACGCGGCCATGGTACGGGTGCGCGTTGGGTCTTGCCCAGTGTGCAAGTCGCGCAAGGGCTACAGTGCTGCTGTCCCAGTCATGGCAAGTGCAACAGTGGCGCCGACAGCCTCGGTCGTGGCGGCCTAACCTTTTTGGCTAGTCTGCGCCTCGCAATCAACACCGAGGCGGCCCGTTAGTTGCCGACCTTGATTGCGGCTTTTTGACGCCAACGGTGTTGATTGATCACCTCCTCGGTCTACAAGCACATACTCCGCTTGTCTGTAAAGCAGACAGCTTTCTTGGCATGGGCTTTGGGGGAGACTACGGGGCATGTGGCTCTACTAGTACGATGGCAAGTGGGCCTGGAGTCTCAGCAGCTGCCCCTCAGCGTTAGACTGGTAGGTAAATGAGGGTTGTATGTATTCATGTTGACGCTAGCCCCAACCTGCCATCGCTGCCGAGGCAGAATGACCGAAGTTTGTGCCCCTCAAACCAACCCTTTACAGGAACTATTCATATCATATCAATTGCATGTCACATCGAATTCGTCAACATCGAGGTTATGCTGCATACAATACCCTTTGCTGCCCGAGGTGGCACAACCGCAGGAAATGTCACTGGAAGCAAGCATACACATGTCGGGGGCCAAGCGATAAACGTGTGCACGTAACCACATGTGTGATGCTCCAGCGACAAGTCACTTCGTATACGCATGTGTCGGTCAGGTACAATTTTGCGTGTCTCTGCCTTTCATTCGCATTTCGCATTCCGCAGTGCGAATGGCGAATCCAACTGGGAGTAGGGAAGTGTGCAGACGTAGGAGGAGCTACGGAGATTTGGCGACTGTTCTCTTTCAGTACACGTCGCAGGCACCGGCACACGCATCAATGGCCTCGGCATGCACGTCAACGCCTGCCGGGCATCACACACAGCTAGCCCCAAAACGCGCTCCAACGTGCATGCTGCGTGGCACACGTCCGTCCGTCGTAGTAATAGGTGGATGTATGTATCCAATGCAAAGACTATAAACCCAAAATGTACTCTAGTAAATCACAACAGGTCCCAGACGGCGACGCGTTCCATCTGCTGGAAATGCATGTTTTCGCGGGGTGCGGGGTTGAGCTGTTGCTGCTGCTGCAAGTGCTGGCGCTGGAGTCCGCGCGCGGGGAAGAAGAGACCGACCTTGTCGGCCGAAGAAGTCGGCCCGTACTCGAACTCAGTTGCCATCGTAGACGCATGAAGCGCTGCGCTGATCGCAAGCGTGGTGCCGAGGAGGAGGAGAACAAAGATTATAGAGGACGGGGAGCGGCGGGCCCGCTTGGGGCTGTGAGCGGGCATGGGGAGGTCTAGTTGGCCCGACCTCCAGTCGAGCAGTGGGAGGAACACTGCAGCAAAGACGGCGCCGAGACTGAGATGAGGCTCGGGCTGGCTGACGAGGTTGCGCGCGGCACGTCTCCGAGACGGCGACTTTGGACGGGGAATGTAGTCGTTGTCGTCGTCCGTGTCATAGTCACATTCCTGCTCGTCTGCGTACGTCGCATATGCCGGGCGGGGGGTCCAGCTGGGCGACAGCAGCTCTGGGCTGGGTGTCGCATACGGGCGATGTCCGTGGCGTCTTGCGCGAGCCAGCAGGCCTGTCGGTCCGGGATCGGAGGGGGACGGCGTGGGTGGGGTCACAATGACCTTTGGAATGCCGAGCGGCCGCGGAGAGGGTGACAGGATGGTCGGCATTGGAGTTGGGCAGCCCCTGTGTTCTTTACTTTACAAGAGCGCTGAGGCAGCAGATGGTGGTGTGGCTTGGATCGAAAGATGGTCGGCCGCAGTGGGCAAGTCGGCTGATAATATAAGGCTCTTTAAGAAGCCAAGGTAAGTGTCCTGTGCACCCACCGGGGGTGAGGTAGTCGAATCGAAGCGTGCGTACGTCGAACAAGCGCCTATGCGGGAGGAGGCGTCGGCCTGTGCGTGGCAGTGGCTAACGCTGTGGTGGCTCAAGTGGAGTCGGCGGCGTCGACTGTAAAAAGATTACGTGCCGTGTTGGGTCGTGGCTTGGGCGGCGAGTGGGTATGTGCTCGCTCGACTTGGTAGAGGTGAGTGACGATGTGGGTTGAAAGATGACGCGTAGAGCGGGCGGCGACGTCGACGTCCAGACTGACGACGTTGGCGAGGACGAGAAGACGAGAGATGATGTTGGAGCCCACACAGATTTGCCCAGTATATGAGGTAGGAGCCGTCTGGACATGCATTTAATCAGATGGAGCAGCATCTGCCGCATGGGCTGACGGTAGCGCAAAGCCAAACACTCAACACACTGACAAGGTGGCGTTGTTGTGGCGGCGCCAATGTTCCTGAACACACCAATGATGGACACGCTGTGGGCGTCGAGAGCAACAGGATATGCAGGGCGCAACAAGGGAGGCAGATCTCTTGGATGATGCAAGCCGCCCCGTGTACATGTTTGTTTCCTGGGCACAGTCTCGCAGCAGACCTAGCTCGAAGCAGGGCAAACTCGCAGCATACAGGATCTCATTCAACCCAAGTTGTAAATAAGCTCTGCTCTGCAGGACGTTTGGAATCCATCCACTCTAGGAAAGACCCTCAGACTCTGTTTGTGTTGACATTAATTGATGGATTGTATGTGGAAAATGCATTCTATCTGTTCTTTCAAGGGGTGAGGATGCCGGACACAGGGTATTTTGACTGAACCAAAGTCTTGGGGCCGGCTGTCCTTGGTCCAGGAATCGCTCGCTGCGATCATCAGAGTCCCTTGGCTCTGTGCTCGCTCTCTCTCTGTCTCTCTCTGTGGCTTCTGGTTCTGGCCCATGCTTTGCCAAACACCCCGGTCCTCCCGGTTGTTTGTTCACGTACGCCACCTGTAGCTTGGGAGCAGCAGAGCACCCCAAAGCCTGAAATGTGTCGGACATTCAGTCGGGTCAAAATTCATCACACAGGCAAAATGGTGTCAGCCCTCGCGGCGTGGCGTCTCCGAACCCGGCAAATCCGACTGCACTCTCCGCTCTGCCGGGGCTTCCAGAGCGCGCGCGCGCTCTCTCCTGCGTGCGATGCCTGAGTCGCCCAGCAGCGCAAACACACCCGCAGACCCTGGGCGCCGCCGCCGTCCGCCGTCCGCCGCCGCCGTCCGCAGTCGCACTACGGCCCGGAGTTTGGTCCAGGCGCACATGGCCGCTTGACCGGTGCTATGCCCGAGCAGGCGCCGAGCAAGAGGCGCCGAGCAGGGAGAGACAGGCGCGGGATGTACAGAGACATGCACTGTGCACTGTTTCCGGTGCTTACGTCTAGGCTCGATCCGGCGCCCGGCTCCACAAGCGCGCTCGGCCTATTGATCTACAAGCGCACCGTATGCCTGGCGTATGCAATCAACTCTACTGTATAGCAATTGCAGTAACACTGATACCGTAACGCTCGTTGTGCCTGAGACAGTTCGATAAGTGTTTAGCGGCGCCGTCTTTCACTGATGTACATGCCACTGCGAATGTACTTGCGACGTCAAATGACTGGTTGCAGGAATTCAGTTGTGTCGCAAAATCATTGTATTGCGAGCTCTTAGCTCGGTCAGCAAGAGCGACAGACCGAGGAGTGTCTCTGATGCACGTCCTCAGCCTGCGACACGGTGTGAGAGCCACCAAGACGTGCATTACATTACACGCCCGCTCTGGCCGACACGTGAGCCGGCACAATTCCGGTATATGAGACAGATCTGGTTCTGGCTGCGGCTGTACATACACAGCACAGACGCCGTGGAGATCTCGGAGCTGATTTCGGATACGCAAAGCCTCATAGTGGCTGCATGTTCTGGAGCAGGGGGACACTGTTGATCTCAAGCGGTCAGGCGACCTGGAAATGTAATTTTGGACCGTGGGGACAAGACACAGGTGGTACTGGATTCCGACCAGCGTCGCAGTGATTTTTGGTCCATGACCGCTTCCGGAGCCCACTCGTCCCCGCACACTTCCGCACGAACAGACGGAGACGGGCAGTACAGCAGCTTCAAAATAGCATTAACCGGGGCTGCTGTAAACGCCTCCCGGAGGCTTCGGGCGCTATTCCCATGGCAATGGGCAAAACGAACGTTGATGTGCAATCGACGCCTTTGTGGACCTTGACAGTCGAGCCCAGAGGAACAGTCTAGCTGGGACATAGCAAGGGCACCAGAGTCCCGATCGATACCGATACCGGCGTGAATGCCGACTGTTCTGTACATCACCTCACTTTGATGTCTGGGCCAAGCGGGTAAGTCCCACAGGAACGACTAGGCGTCAGCAGCAGCGGCTTGAACAATCGCGCATAAGCGACGTCGCGCGTCGCCGCGACATGCAGCGTGGTCAAACACTTCGTGGCGAGAGCGCAAGGAGCTGCCGCGGCTGCGCGGCAAACAGTGTCACTAGCACACTGTACTAGCGTGTATCCCCGCTGCCTTTACTGCACGCGTGGGCTTCCTGGGTTGATGGCGACGGGTGCACCTCCTCTGCAACAATTTGATAGATATGACGGGCCCGCCGTGGACACACAAGTGCTCCTGAGAATGTCATAACTGTCAAAAAGCCGCAGGGCTAGATGCACTTGCTGCGAGCCATGGGCTTATCGTCAGTTCACACTGCTATTCATATCGCCGTACGCCCAATTGAAAGATAACCTGCGACAAGTATAAGGATACACGCCATGACCTGCATCGACTATGAATTATGCCCGCTCTGGCGGGGTATACTACGAAACATGCAACCAAGAAGGGAGGGGTCTACTCTAAATGCCCATTCCGGAACGGGCGGCGTCGGTGAGTGGCCAGTTGCCGTTGACAAAGTCGCCGTCAATGGACCAGATCGAGCAGCCGCGAATACCGGCCTGGGCAGCAAACTGGGCCTTGAGGTTGATAGACTGAGGGTCGTCGTAGGTGATGATCTGGTCGGCCGCATCGGACTTGAGCCAGGGGGTCGACGAGCACTCGTCCCAGTTGCGCGTAAAGCCACCTGCACCTTCCCAGTTGGAGCCACCGCCAGAGAGAGCGCCCTGGGCAACAAGCGAGGCAAAGTTGACCTGGCCGTCTGAAGTGCCACCATCGCCATTCTTGACAACGACGTCCTCAGCACGGCGGCGCTTGGGCGGGTAGTCCATCGGCCACGAGCGCTGGTAGAGCTTGTCGGCGGACGACCTCTGAACATAGCCGTAACCCGGAATGCCAAGAGTAAGCTTGGATGGGGGGAAACCAGCATTTGTCCACGACGCGATAGCAGCGTAGGCGTTGGCTGTGGGCTGTTCAGAGTTGTTGCAACCGTCGTTGAGCGGTGCGTTAGGACCGGGCTTGGAGGAAGCACCCCAGATGTCGTAGTTCATAATGAGGATGTAGTCAAACACCTCGGCAAAGTCGGAGACATCCTTGAGTGGCTGGCCGTCAGAGCCGTAGAATGGCCAGACCTGGGTGGCCGCCGTAATAAGGACACCGTCGCCGACAGCGGCACGGAGCTCCCTAAGGAACACGAGGTAGTTGGCCGTGTCGTCAGGGGAAACAGCGTTGCCGGAAGCGCCCTCGACACCGGGATACTCCCAGTCAATGTCGACGCCGTCAAGCTTGTACTGCTTGATGGCGTCTACAATGTTCTGCACAAATTTGGAGCGGAGGCTGTCGCTCGCGACAATGGGAGAAAAGTGTGCAGAGCCCGTCCATCCGCCAATAGACAGCTTGACCTTCTTGCCAGCAGAGTGGGCAGCAGAAACGAGGCGGTTCAGAATTGATCCAGAGTCTGACTGGGTAAACTGAAGGATGCCTTCGCTGTTGGGCTCGGCAAAGGCGTAGTCAACGACGTCGAAGCGGCTGAAGTCAACCTCCTCCGGAGGAATAACGTTGGCGGTCCAGTCGGCGTAGTAGCCGCCCATGATCATGCCGCCACCATGAGAGCCGGTGGAGGAGGGCTTGCTGGCGCTGGTGCTTGTCGAGGTTGAAGAAGCAGTCCCGCTGGTGCTGTGAGAGCCCGTCTCGGTGGCCGAGTGGTTGCCAGAGTGAGAGCCCGTTTCGGTGGATGAGTGATTGCCAGAGTGAGAGCCCGTCTCGGTGGCCGAGGAGTCGCCAGTCTGGGTAGATGAGCCCGTCTCAGTTGCGGAGAGGTCTCCCGTTGTGGTCGTAGGGGACCACCAGTCATCGTCCGTGGACGTGGCAGACCCGGTCTCAGACCCGGTCTCCTTCGAATGGTGATGAGAAGAATGGTGGTGAGACGACGACGAGCTGGTCTTTGACTGGCTAGCCGTGTCCGTCTCCTGGGACGACTCAGAGGCCGTGGATGACAGGGTGTACGAGCCCGAGTCAGACGCGGAAGCCGAGGTCCACGATGCGGTAGAAGACCAGTCGTCAGAGGACCAGCCTGTGGACGACGCATTGTGGCCAGAGGATGTGTTAGTGGGTGAAGATGAGGACGTGTCGGAAGAGGAGGTGTTTGTGGGGGAGGCGGTTCCAGTAGAGTAGTCGGCGGTTGTAGAGGATGCCGTCGACGACGTTCCAGACGCGTCGGTGTTGGTCAAAGGCTCCGTCGAGACCGACGATGGCAGAACAATGTGGGTATTCTGTGAGAATGTTGGCAGCATTGTGTCGGTTGTCGCATTCGTCGCGTTGCCGGATGGCGTTGGCTCGGCGGTAGACGAAAGGCTGCCAGAGAGGTCGTCGGTCTGAGTCGAGTTTGCAGTGGTAGATGACTCCCCGTCGGTTGGGGTGGACGTCGGCATGGACGACTCGGTACCAATGGAAGACGTAGGCTCCATTGTGGTAGTGCTGCCCGTAGAGTTATCCGTAGGCTCTGCCGAGGGCGTCGCCGCGTCGACCCAGACCGTGTTGGTAGTTGTCATGGGAACAACAACCGTGGTGGTCGCAGTAATGGGTAGGCCCCTTTCGTCAAGAAGGACGTTGCCATAGACGTCGCGAACGTAGTGTACGTCACGGCCAACCACCGGGGCACCCATCATTTTAACACGATGAGCAGCGTAGTGATCCCCGCCGGCGGGGTCAGCATCGCGCTGTTTGAGCGTGTCACGTCCAACGACAAACGAGCCTGCCCCCTTTACGCGGTGAGGAGCGTAGTGGTCCCCGCCAGCGGGGTCGGCGTCACGCTTGGCCAAATCGTCAACAACATCGCGGCGCACCAGCCCGGCGTTGCCTCGGTGCGGGGCATAGTGGTCGCCACCGAGGGCATCCACACCTGCCAGAAGCGGGAGAAGGAGTGCCAGCGATGCAAGCATCCTGCTAGAGATTTGTCGGGATGGGTTGTTAGAAAAAGCTGATGGGCCTAGGTTTGGAGGAGGGTCGGATTATACACGAGACGACGACGAGGAGTGTTGGAAGACCGGCTTCCTGGTGGAGAGGAGGAGAGGGAGGATGTCGACAGCGCAGCTGCGAAGGAGAGTGGCCCAGTTCTCAACAGGTTGCACAGCAAGCCTGGATGGGAGGTGACGAGATGAAGAGGAGGGAGAATGGGTGAAGAAGAAGAAGACCACCTGGGATGACATGTTATCAACCTTTTAGGGGGGGGGGGGGGGGGGCATGGTCTTGTCTTGGTCATGAGCAGCCATCCGCGCCGTCGCCCTTGCCATTACGCAGTTGCTGCAGGGGCAGGGTTTGTTGGTCTAAGTTACATTGTAGGGGTAGAGGCACACCCAAGAATACTACTGGAATGGCGTTGCGGACTAAAGTGCTTTCTCTCGTTGTGTGCGTCGGCAGAGAGGGGTTGGCCGGGGTCGTGGGACGTGCGCGACGCGCGGGCATTACCAGCGAGTGAGCAAGTGAGATGACATGATGGCGCGAAGGTGGCGTCCGAGGCAGAGCGTCAGATGGGTTAGACGTTGTTGCTCATGTCATGTCTCCCTGTCACAAGTTTGGTGCTGAAGCGTCGTGTCCGGGGGGCACAGAGCGTACAGAGCCCGACAACAATGTCGGGTCCGGTTGAGGCTTTCCCTGGAAATCTGCTCTAGCTGCTGCTCGCTGCGGCGTTACTTTGCTTTGCTTTCCTGTTGGCTCGAATGGAACGAGGAGAGAGAGAGACATGTTGTCGTGCGTCTTGAAAGATGGCTGGGAACGTAAATGTCAATGTTGTTGACACGTCCATTGAGCATCCACACACCCTGAAAATAAAAATCATTCACGTCGGTGACAAAAAGGTACAGGCACATGAGCTGAGGAAATTTGATCCCGCCGTCACACCCTCCTCGATTGAGATCAAAGCAATGTCATTCCAACGACGACGTTGAGGTTGTCAAGCCTCTGTCGCTGCTGACATTGCAGGCGGCAATTGGAACAAACGCCTTCAGGAGCAGTCACTCTCCTGCAGACAGCGGAATGATTCCCGTCATGTCCAGCCAACATTGCGCCAACAGGGTCGACCACTCTCATTCATGCCACTCGCGCACATGCCGTACTGATAGACCCCACATGCCTGCCCGTCCCATGTTCCCTGCGCGCTTGCCTTTGGTGTATTTGTAGGCTTCTGGGCGCGGTGCTCTCAACGAGGTGGCCCCAAAGCGATACAGACCTAGCCGTGACCACCCAGAAAACAGTACAAGCTCCACGGATGTGGTCCGAGACGATCAGCGTTCCGTAAGCTCGGACGGATAACTGCCCGCAAAAAGCGGCACACAGTCGTCGGAACAACGCCAGTGCCGGTTTCGGCAGCGGGGTAGCTTTGGCCATAGTGGATAGTTCAAGGAAGGGCAGTACCCCGCGGGAAATTGAGAACGCTATACAGCAGGCGTATGTAAGGACTGCGGTGAGGAATGGCGGTTCGAAGCAAGTTTGGATCAGGTCGTGCAACTGTGCCAACGACGCCAACGCGCCAGCATCTACCAACACACAAGTAGACGTAGAGGTAAACAAAACGGCGCGTTGTCCCTTGGCTCTAGCGACAACACATGCACTAACTAGCCCTCACTGGCTGACCCCAGATCTGTCGCAGCTGCGCTGCTGCGACACTTAGCGCTTGTTCCATCCTAACACCCTATTCCCACTAAAGCTATCAAATTCCTTAAAGAAAACAGCGGGGTGAAACTCCTCTGGCTGTAAAGTAGCCAACCCTTGCTCCAGCAACACACTGTTGTATTGTTACATTTGGCTATGAATGTTATATTGATGTGTTGGTCACGCTAGCCCCACTCAAGAGGCATCCTCGGCAGCGGGCAGACTCGATTCGCTGCGGTTACGCGCCATCTGCTCCGAATCGACATACGACGGCAGCGCGGGGTCGAGGGGTACAACAAACTGCGTGGCTGCCTCGTCCGAGTAGCTTGGGACGCGCGACAGTGCTGCCGTCTCCTCGTCCACGACCTCATCCTCGTCATCATCGTTGTGAATGTGGAATCGCGACCCCTGGTTGCGAGCCTCGGCACGACGCACAGCGTTAGGGTCAAAGGCGACAGTCGCCTGGCGCCCACCTTCGAGTGCAGGTCCCGGCAGGTCGGCAAATGACACGGCATTGCGCGTGAGGCCGCCGCCACCGTTGGTACCACTCCCGCCAGCAGCGGCGAGGTTGGTACCGCTCATGGACGGCGAGTTTGTCGACGACGAGTGACGAAGGATCGGAGTCTTGTTTGTTGCAAGCGAGGACAACGCCTTGAGGTGGAACTTGTTGCCAAAACCGCGCCTCTCAGTGTGTGTTTCGTCCGACGCCTGCGAGTGCCGCTCCGGGGACGAGGCTCTAGAGCCAGCACGCGAGCCAGCGCGAGAACCAGCACGGGACCCCGCGCGGGACCCCATGATTGAGCTGAATCGCGACGCCGAGTGACTCTGTTCGTGCGAGTGCTCACCAGAGCCTCCATGACCGCCAGACGCAGGTGGTGTCGAGGGACCACTACCAAGGTTGAGCTGGCGGAACGCTGCCGCTTCAAGTTCGGTTAGTTGTCTCCGGGGTGGCAGATCAGTCGCCTCCGTGGGGCCAGACCTGCGACGGTCACCTGAGGGCGACCCCGGACGCGAAGCAGGTGGCGTGTGTGATGGCGATGTGTGGGAGACGTTTGCGGAACGCAGCGAGAAGCCAGACGACGAGGGCTCGGCGACGGCCACGCGGTCGTAAACGTGATTGCTGTAGCTAGGGAGGTCGACGTGCTGGGAGTCATCGTTGGCACCAATGCCGAGCAGGAGGTTGCGTGCAGGTGCGCCGTTTGCACGGGCCTCCTCGAACAACGACGGGTCGAGAATGCAGATGGGCAGCGCGCACCTCAGCTCGGAGATGTGGCCGTCGGCATTGGCGAGGGAACAAGACCACTTGAGCTTGTGGGTCACGTACACGGGCTTGATGGTATGCGTCGGGGTAGTCCATGGCGGGATTGGGATGAGAATGCGGGTCAAGACCTCGTCGTCTCCCTGTTCCGGGTTCTCGGGGTCAATGTTCTCCTCGCGGCTGGCTCCCGCCTGCGACGACGACCCCGCTGCCCTTGGACGAGCTTGATGTCCATTGGGCAGCGCCTCGACAGCCTCGGGGCGCCAGTCAACTTCGCGAATGCCCGTCCACGATTGTGGTGGCCGCGTAATCTCGCGCTCGACCAATACGGCTTGGCCATCCTCAATCATGTGGTCGACCGCAATGGACGTGCGGCTATCTGAATGGGACGAGCCGCGCGTGTTCACGACCGAG
Source organism: Cutaneotrichosporon sp. PT3311B (assembly GCA_023627985.1). Lineage (NCBI taxonomy): Eukaryota > Fungi > Basidiomycota > Tremellomycetes > Trichosporonales > Trichosporonaceae > Cutaneotrichosporon > Cutaneotrichosporon sp. PT3311B. The sequence continues at coordinate 872,674 of JAMALP010000010.1, read as the reverse complement.
TATTCCTTGATTACCGACTTGACTCTAGTCACGCGCACGCCCTTGGCTATGGGCATGAACTTGAGCAGCACTGGTATAGAGTCACCAGCCGCATACGCCTTGAACGGCAATGTGATCGAGTACATGATCTTGCCCGGCCATGTGTTTTCAATCTCGAGCGTCTGGTTAAACTCAAGCGCCTCTGGTGTAAATGTCCGCAACACATCAAAGCCGCGGTTGGCAGTCAAGTTGAACGAGAATCCTGTGCGCAACACTGTCGCGCGTAATCGGTACTGGATGCTTCCGTCGCCCGAGAAGGTCGTGACCGACGACGGCAAGTTGCCGTCGATAGTGAATGAGAACGGGAAGGTGTGCAGCCCGGCCTTAAGCGTGTGCGTATGGCGCTTGTTGCCTTGCAGGAAGGACCAGTCGTGGGAGATTATGGGGTGGGTGTAGTTGTGACTAATGTTAGCGACGTCAGGCTTATGGAGAAATCAGACTCGACCGCAGTCTGGGCGACTGCTTGCCTCATGCCAAACACAATCGTACTCACTTGGAAGTATCAGAGAAGTGGACCTTTGCCTTGCCGGACAGGTTCATGGTGATGTCCTTGATGTTGGTACTTTCCGCGAGCCACAGCGACACATATCCTGAGAGATAAGCGGGCTCCATTTCGCCGCCTTGGCCGCGAAGAACGAGGTGGTCCGAGTCGAGCATGATGGCCAAGGGCGACGCCGAGTTGGCCACCGCGACGCCTGAGAGGCCTGAGCCGTGTGTGGCCTGGGACGCAACGGATTGGGAGCGGCTCATGGCTGCCGAACCGGGCCCGGAGCCGCCGGGCATGCCGGTGCTGTAAGCCGGTGTAGCAGCGCCGGTACTCGCGCCACTGCCCATCCTGGAGCGATGCGGAAGTGGACCGTAGCCGGAGACGGATGGTGCAGCTGATGCGGTGTTGTTGGCAGCAGACGGCGCTCCTCCTCCAGAACTCATGGCGTGGTCGCCAAACGGTGGTGGAGAGCCGGGCTGCGACGCAGGACGCGAACTTCGACTCGAGCCGGCGGCGGGTACCCCGGAGGCGGAAGTCGGATACCACGTCGTGGGCATGGCGACGCAGTTGGGGTGTGTGAGAGGGGAATGAAGGCCGCGATCGCTGAACGCTGAGAAGATCTGGTCGCGTGGCGTCGTGCTTTATCGAAGCACAGCGATAACTGGCTGACGTGAGGGCGGGAGGGAGTGGCAAGATATGGATTGCGTGGGAATGGATCTGTTGGTGTGGTCGGAAACGACCAAGAGTGCTTCGTCGTTGCTGTATGCTTTGGCGCAATGTTGTTCGGCGATGTGGTGATGCTCTGTGTCGTCGACCTGCAAAAGTGTCGAATATGACGGCCGTGGTGGTGGACCTAGGCACCAAAAGTTAGAAACACCAGTCTTGTGTTTAAAACGTCATCAACTGTTCGTCGTCGGCGTTCCGGCCGGCCGCGCTGGCACTCTGCGCTCCAAATGTCCTCTTTGGCCCTGACAGCAACACCTTTTAAGTTTTCACAGGTGGAGTTGGGCTTGCGAGGCCGCGGCTTTTGCACTCCTGGACGTCGATCAGTCAATGCGGTGTTGTTGGGACGACCACTCGACAAACTGTTGACAGTGGTGACGTGTTGCACTTGTTGTTTGTTGTTGTCCTTGTCTTACAAGAAGAAAAAACACCTTCGTCGCGACGACGAGATTAGCAGCGAGTAAACGTGCTGTTTCAGCCAGATACTCCGATGTCGGACGATATGCTTCGAGTCGGTCGTGGAGCTAGCAAGGTTGTGGCTTGGTAGGGCTGCGGCCATGACGGCTTGAAATGAAAGGGCCCATGAGGAATTTTTCTTAAAATCTGCTTGTACAGCTTCTACGGTGCATGCGCGCATGCTCTGCGCGCAGCAACCGCGTCGACACGTCCACAAAGGGGCGAGAGCATGCACACGTTCCGGCGGCGACCCGTGCAGTGCATGCAGATAAGGCCGTCTGCAATGGTTGGTCCTTGAGCTGCGGGCCACCCTTGACTCGGGGGCATGCCGATTAGCTATTCGGCCGCTTCACACCCGTTCCTACAATCTGGATACGCTGCACCTCTACCACAACCGCCATCGACTTGTGTACGGCGGCGGAAACGTAGCCCCGCATCACGGCATCACAGCCACCTGTTCCGTTTAAAGCGCAACTGGCGCAAGCCCTATCATCCACACACCCACACACCAGGACAAGAGAAGTTTTGGTCTGCTGCATCTCTTGCGCTCTTGCTTACTGCTGCTGCTACCTACTACTCTATACTCGTACAGAAGACAGGGAAAGAGAGGAAAAAATGAAAACAGGGTAGTGTGACGCCGCGATTCGACTATCAACCACTATGCAGACGTCCACTCACTCCTCCTATGGGAGCTGGGGAGCACGCAGCTATCCGGCCACCGGCCACCGGACGGCGACCTCCGCATCAACCACACCGCCGCAGCTGCGATCGCGATATGGCATCCGCAAGCCCTGAAACCAAACAACGGACGTCGGCCGGTGAGCTACCTGCTCTACTGCCAATACAACGTCTGGCAGTCCTCCTTTGCAAATGCCAGGCCGCACGCAGGACACTTTCGCTGCCGCGACGCGATCCGTTGGTCCAGGCATCTGCGACACTGTCAGGGTCCACCTCCAATGAAAATCGCCATTGCCGCCGGCAACCGCATTTGTCAAGACTCACTCTTTGCAAAACGTGTGGAAGCACTTGGTGATGACTTGCTGCTTGAAATTGAGCTCACAGCACGAGCACCGCAAGAGTTTCTGTTGGTCAGCCCGAGGTGCTTTCATCTAGCGGCGCGCCGTCACTTCCCGCGGATTCGGGCTCCTCATTCCACCGAGAACAATATCTGCTTCGCCCTTGCGCTTCCCCCTGACCCACACTCACCAGCAACTTTTGCCGTTCCTCCTTGAGCGATGCGTCGCCGACCGAGGTGCCGTCGCGCGCAGCCGCAGCAGTCAGAGCCTCCTGCTTTTCCTTGAGCTTGGCCACGGACCGCAGCGCCGCGTCGAGCTCGTCCTGTGCCTTGAGACGCGCCTCCTTCTCCGAGGTGGCGTGGGCGACACGTGCATGCGCTAGCTGCTGCGCCTCGGCCAGCGCAGCCTGGCTCTGTTGCAGACGCATCTCGAGCTGCTGCTTCTCCGACGTCGTCATCGCGTGGTCCGACTGCAGCTTGAGCGCTTCGTTCTTGACGGCCGTAAGGCTCTTCTCCTGCTGTGCGATCTGCGCCGACAGCGAACGCTCGACCTCGTGCGCGCGCTCCAGCAGCTTGAGCTGCTTCTCCACGCTGCGCTGCGCCGTCTTGCACTCGGCCTGCACGCCCTCCTGGTTGCGCATCGCTTGGAAGTACTTGTTGTCGGCCTTGGCCTTCTCCTGATTCAGGCGGTTCATCCTGAGCTCGCCGTCCTTGAGCTCAAACACCTTGGTTTTGAGCTTCTTGTCCAGGTCCTCCCAGAGCAGGGTCACGCCCTCGAGCTCCTGGTATGCCGCGTTGATGGACGCCTCCGCCTCGGCAAGCTCCATCTCGAGCTTCTTCTTGGCGTCGGCAGTCTCTTGCAGGCGTTCGCCGAGCTCCTTGACGTCTGTCGACGCGCTGGGGCCAAGAACCCTCTCGTAATCTGCCAGCCGACGGCGCGCAGATTCAAGTTCGGTGCGGACCGCCGTCTCTGATGCAGCCGCAGCAGCGTCGCCGTCTGCGGAATTCTGCAACTGCGTCGAGAGCGCGGAGATCTCGTCCTTGGCGCGCTGAAGCTGGTCCTCGAGACTCTTGACGTAGTCGCCGTCTACGCCGCCGTCCGCCTTCAGGAAAGCTAGGTACCCCTCTGCGCGGTCCTGGGCAGCCAGCTTGCCCTTCAACCGACGCACTTCGGAGCACAGCCAGTTGATTCGTTCTTGCCGGTTGTCGCACAGCTCCTTCATCTCGTCGGCGTAGCGCAGCTTGTCGGTATCTCTGGCTCTACGCTCGGCAAGCTCAGCGTTCAGGTCGTCGCGCTGGCCACGCAGTCGCGCAAGGTCTCCGTCCTTTTTGCCCATCTGCTGCCGCAACGTCTCCACTTCGCCGCGCGCCTCGGCAAGCACCGCGTCGCGAAACTCGAGGTTGCTGTCCCGCAGCTGGTCGAGCTTCTTCTCGGCCTGCTCGAACCGGTCGGTCATGGCGTCTGCGCGCGCCTTTTCCGTCGCCAGCTTTTGGAGATAGATCTGGAAGAATGGGGCGTCCTTCAGCATGGCTTCGGATGGATGATGCGCCTGGGGTTAGCATGTTACTGCGACGACGATCTCACCTGGAGCTTTAGCTTGTCCAGCTCTTGCATCAAGGTCGTGTGCTCTGCGCGTAACGCATCGAGCTGTTGCAGACGCGACTGCGCCAGTTGCTCGAGCTCTGCACATCGTTGTTCCGTTTCAGACGACGTGGCAACTCCACCGGCAGGGACTGGTTTCGTGTCCGGAGCTTCAGAGGCGCGAGCGTTTGGTGTCGAATGCCCCGAGCCGTTCGCAACTGGTTTGGAAGACGTGGCAGCCGCCGCTGCTGTGGATGACTCTCGCCGCACGCGCCACTCTTCCCGCTCCTTGTCAAACTCCATCCGTTGCCGGTCGAGTTTCTTCTCTGTCCGCTGCAGGTCTTTCAAGTATCCGTCGCGTGCAAGTCGCAGCTCTTCTATTTGAGATTGCAACTGTTCTGCGCTGGATCGAAGTGTGCTCGACTATGTGTGTCAGGAAAATGTCACGAAAACGCCCGGCATACCTCTGCTTGAGTCCGCTCCAGTTGCTGACGAAGATCTCCACCGAGGTCTGACGAGTGCTTGCCGGCTGCGGCATCTGCAAATGCAGCTACCAATCGCAATGTTGCAGACAACCGTTCTTGCAACACGCTATCGAGTTCCGACGGTGGTCGCGATGGATCGAGTGGGGCTGACTAGTCAGCCCTGAGACAGCGCAAAGCTTTGCTGGGACGCACCTTCCAGCACGTCTGATTCTGGCACACCTGGTCGTCCTGCCCTGTCCCGTACAGACGAGACAAGCTACGCCCCCCGTCAGCACCGCATTTCCAATGGGTCGTCGTGTTCGGCTGCACGCACCTGTGCCCAGCAAGCGTCTACGGCCCGAAAACATGCTTCGAGGTTTCGTCGTTGGCGCTCGAGCGCATTGGCCCTGGCCTCTTCGCGCTGCGCTGCGCGACGGTAGTCGAGCATCTGCCGGTAGATGGCCTCCTTGCGGCGGCTCTCTACGGCGCGCATCCAGTCCTCCATCTGTTCATCTTCGGCGGCGGCGTCTGGGTCGGCCGCGCGACCGCCCGAAGAAGGAGACGACGCGCCGGGGCTTCCGATCGCGCGACGTTTAGAGGATGACGGAGACTGAGCATCGAGCGAGCTGTCGCGTACCCTCTTGAGGTCTGCGTTCATGCTCGACGAAGGCGGGGAGGGGGGGTTAGCCTATGGATGTACTGCTGCTGCTTTGAATGCGTCGGAGGATGATGAAGAGGTGTCGAGGATGAAATCGGAGTGTCCATTCCAAGCGTCAAGTCGAGCTCGTCGGGTGGCCAAGTTGGCACTGCAAGCCTGGGCGTGTGCCCGCTCTGGGTGGGACTTGTACCACCGCCCCCATTTCACCGCGGCGTTATAATTCTGTGGCACGCCACCCAACGCGCGTGTTTCAACCCACAACGCCCTTGCCCGTGCCTGGGAAACAGCACGCACCAGAGAGATACGGCGGTGTGGTCACCTCTTGTTGTTGTTGTTGTCGTCGCCATCGCCCTCAACACCGCCAACAACGCACTGACCACCGCGTCAAAGCCGGTCCAGACAACGCCGTGCTACCGGCCAAACCACACCACCCATCCCCCTCGACACCGGTGTCATGTCGGCGTACGGCGTGGACAGCCCAAACACGTCCACCCCGACGCCAAGCAATGGCGGCGTTACCCACTCACCACTAGTAAAGCTCCTGCCTGGAGGCGCAGACGACGATGAGGATCTCACGTGCGTTGTTGGCTTTTAAAGCCTGGCACTAACGCGCGCAGCTTTGAGTCTCCCAAGGAGGAGGTCGCGTACTACCGCGACAAGTACCGCCTCGCCTACGACCTTCTCACCGACACGCGTGCCGAGCTCGGTACGTGTGCTGCGCGTGCCCAGTGGTGCCGATCCGCTAACTCTTTCCACAGACGACTTTCAACTCTCATCGCGCGAGCTCGAGCAGGAGCTCGAAAAGGAACTCGAGGCGACAGAGACACGTCAGACCGAGCTGCAAGAGCGCATCCAGCGCCTCGAGACTGAGAAGGATGAGTGGAAGGTGCGCTTAGTGTCAATCTTGGCTAACATGCAGACGAAATTCGTCAATCTCCAGAAGATGCACTCGTCGACAGTGACGGCGATGCAGCGCGAGATGGACAATCTTCGGTCTGAGCGCGACAAGACACTCGTCGCCATTCGCGATCTCGAAATGGGCAACGACGAGCTGGAGCGCAACCAGCGGTAAGCCGTTTGTTCATGCGCAGTACACTGACGCCTCAGTGTGACAGTGTCGTCACTCCTGGACATGGAGATCAAGTACAACCGTGCCATCGAGGAGAAGACCTTGCTCGAGCAGGAGGTTATACAGAAGCAAGATCTCGAGGAGGAGTGCCAGCGGCTCAAGGACGACGTTAGGGGTGAGTTTGTTGAGGTTGGCTGAGCTAACAGTGCCAGACGCCAACAACGAGATCGCGATTCTGCGAGACCAGGCGGCGCGCGCTGTCATGCCCACACCCCCAAGTTCCGACGCACCCGTATCCGACAAGGAAAGTCGATCCGCGGCGCCCTCCCCCACTCCTACCGACGGTTCCACCGCGACTCACCGCTCTGCACGCTCCACGTCGACTGCCCCTTCGTCACGCGGCGAGCGCAGCCCGACAATCACACCGCGCAACTACCGCACAGGCCAGCTGCCTCGTGCACCACGGAGCACCACCACCCCGGGCGGTGCGTCGCCCAGCGTCCAGCGAAACACCGTTGCGGCGTCACCATCTGGCATCCCCTCGTTGTCGCGCAGCACGACAACGCGCAACCTCTCTACAGCCGGGGGCGCGTCTTCGGGCAGCCAGTCGGGCATGCGGCGCTCGGCGACCACTGTTAATGTCAGCCACCAGGCGGCCAAGACCAAGGGCATGCGTCTGCTGCAGGACATTCAGACACGGCTGAAGGCTGCGGACGATCGACTGGGCGCGCGTGTTAGTAGACGCAACATGACTCTGCGGCGTACCAACGCGAACGGGAACTCTGCGACTTCGGGGCCGCCAGCTGCGCATAGCAGGGTCGCCGCGTTATCGCGAGCGACAGGCCAGAACCAGGCGGCCCAGGGAGCAGGAGCCGCAACGCCCAACTCATGGGTCATGGTCTCGGATGTGGAGGAGACACCGCCCGCTCGGCCAAAGCGGGAGGAGCCCGCGTCGCCTCTCGAGCCAGCTCGCGGTGTTGGTGGCCGCCTGCTGCCTGTGCGGCCAGGCATACCATCCCCATTAACCAACTCCACAAACACGCGTCACACTCCTGGCTCGCCTGTACCGTCGAGCACGCTTGGATCGTCGACGCTGTCCAAGTCGGTGCGGCCGAGTGGGCGGCCACCACTGTCCAGCTCAGCGGGGCAGGGCAAAGCGAGTTTGTCATCGTCAATGTCACGGCCAGCGCGTCCTCCTTCGCGCGGCCACACAAGAGCTAGTTCGACGACGGCAGCGACGACCGCGACGACAGTTGCGCGCCCGCCGTCGCGCGGCCACACGAGGTCCGTTAGCCGCAGTGGCGCCATGAGTCCGACGCAGATCCCCGTGTCGCGAAGAACGTCGATCGGATCGACGATTCTGAGCGGTGCACCGTCGACCCCGTCATACGGCAGCACGCGGTCGCGGCCGAGTTCACGGTCAGAGATGCGGCCAAGTAGTCGTACCGAGGTTAGATCCAGCAGTCGCGCCGAGACTAGATCCAGCAGCCGCGCCGAGACTAGACCCAGTAGCCGTGCCGAGCTCGAGCGCCCGCGCAGTGTCCACGGCGTGCACGGGCACGGCCATGGGCACCACTCGCGCACGCTAGGTCGCGGCCACCCACCGTCGCGCACGCCGACGATGCCAACTTTGCCTTCGTCGACGTCTATCGCGAGCGATGCGACGAGCGCGAGCGCCGCCAGCATGGCGTCGGGGATCAGTGCGGGGTCGGGCGTGAGCGTGGGCAGCAAGACGAGCCTTGCGAGTTCTGTCTCGGGACCCCCGACACCCGGTCTGCGTCGACCATCGCGCAGATCCAGCCTGGGCGTTAACGAGGTCAACGCGCCGCCGACGGGCATTCCTGGACCCGCTGGCGCGCGGCCCACGAGCGTCCCCGTCTTCTCCAACACGCCGCCGCCCCCCGTACCCCCCATCCCGACGAATTTACGCCAGTCCAGGAACTAGGCGCCCAATGGCGGTCTTGTTGTATATCATCGCATGTGTTCATTCAACTGTACAACAACAACAACGACACTCTAATGCACCATGCCCATCATGTTTCTATCCTCTATGCCTTCTTGCGCCATTTACTGTCCTTGTGTCTGGTGTCAGTTTGTCTCAGGGGGATAAAGCAAAACTCACGCGGCCTCGCGGCGCACCTCGGCATCGCGCTGCGCAGTCATCTCGTCTGCCTTCTTATTGACGTCCTCTACGTCCTGGGTTGTGGGGAACCCAATAGCCCAGAAACCAGGCGGTGTCGGCGGGCGGCGCCATACCTCGCGATGGCGACTGATACGGTTCTGGTGGTCCTCGATATCCATGCCGTCGCGCTCGGGCGATGCGTCTTTCCATATCGGCCCAGCGTTGAAGCGCGGAATCTCGCCCACCGCCTCGTAGTACTGCCGTCAGCCCTAATGCCGTTCTAGACAGCGTACATCGCGGCAGCACTCGCAGTCGCCGCCGTGCATCTTGCGGCGCTCGGCACGGTTACGGACCGTGTCATGGTACTGGTGCGCCACGCCATCATTCTTAGCGGGGTCCACCTCGTACTCGTCCGCAAACGTCTTTTTCCTGCATCGTGAGTTGACAGACGCCAAGACACCAACTCACACGTCCTCGGGAGCGACGTAACGCCCTTTACCCTTGTATCCGGCGTATACCTCTCGGCGCTCGGAAATACTCAATCGCGAGAGACGCTTACGTTCCGCCGCCCGCTGGCCGGGACTCATACCTTCAAAGTTGAGGCGCGTGGGTGTGGTGTCAGGCGCGGCGGCAGATCCACGCGCAGTCAGTGCCTGCCGCCGCAGGCCGTCGCTCGCAAAGCTCGTGCCGGTGCGATCACGCACCAGCGGCGTACGATTGGATGCCGAGGGCGCTGCGGGCGTGTCTCCGTCGCCCTCCTCGTCCGAGTCGGACCCGAATGAATCGCGCTCACGGCGGGAAAGTTTCCCCGTCGACGCTGGGCGGGCGCTCGTTCGCGAACTACCCCCCAGCCACGGCGTGACGCGCGTCGGCTGTCGTGACGTCGTGGGTCCTAGCGGCGTCGCTCTCGCCACCGTCGGCGTGCTCATCGCCTTGTGTCGTGATACGGGCGCAGGCCGGGTCTCGGACACTGGTGCAGGTGTGGTCGTGGCCACGGGCGCCACGGAACGGGGGGTCACAGCCGCCGGAGGGGCCAGAGGTGCCGGTACCGCTTCGAGTGCGGACGGTGAGCTCTGCCGCAACCGCTTAGCTGGCGGCTGCTTTGGAGCTTCATCTCTATCTGCCTCGGCGTCGTCGTCTGCGACGTTGTGTTCTGGCTGCTGCGAGCTGAACGGCGGAGCCACAGCCATCGAGCTGGGCCGGGACGGCGGCGTCGGCGTCGGGACACTGGACGCAGCTGCGCCAGACGCCACCATTTCGCGACGCTTGCGCTTGGCCTCCTTCTTGGCCATCTGCACCGCATGATACTCCTTGAAATGCCGCCTCTCCTCTTCGCGCTTGTGCTGCAGGCGCTCGTACTTTGTCTTGAGCTGGTCGTGGGCCGATTTGAGTGCGGCGTGCTGGCTCTCGACGTGCGCTAGCCGCCGTGCAAGCGACGACGGGGTGGTTTTGGGCGACGGTAGTGGTCTACTCTTCGTCGGCGTTAGGGGTGTGTTGGGCGACACTGTCTGCAGGGGGCGTGTTCTGCTGTCAGTTTAGAAGAGGAGGACAAAACTAACTCGTTCAAGTCCTTGGATACCCCAGACTCAGTCGCGATGGCCTCGACCTCTACGGCTATGGCCAGTCCCAAGCGCGACTCGTGACTGATGTCTTTAACAGCGGCCAACTCCTTACGGAGCGCGTCGCGCTCGACGGCGGCGTCCTTGTAATGCCTCGCTTCCTCGCGTGCCTCCTGAAGCTGCGACTCGAGCACATCGGCACGGCGCGCGGCACGTCGACTCGCCTTCGTCTCAACGACTAGCGCATCGCGCGCGTCGGCGTTCTCGCGACGCAGACGCTCCGCCTCCGAGCGGAGAACAGCCATTTCATGCTCCGCCTCTAGCGACGCGGACCGCGCCCGCTCCTTTTCAAGGATATCTGAGCCTTCTTTATCACGTAGCCGCTGTTCCAGACGGCCAATACGATCTCGGAGTCCGGCCGCGACCTTGCGTTCGACCTCGACGGCTGCACCCTGCGCCGAGTCGGCGTCACGCAAGCGCCGCTCGAGCTCGGAAATCTTCTCATTCTGGAACCACAGGCGGCGGTTCAGGCGTCCGACCTCTGCTAGCTCGGCGCTGGCGCACGCGTCAGCACCCTGGAGATACATGTTGTCTTCCAGCAGCGCGGCATACTCGATCTGTACCGAGTCGCGCTGTGCCTCAATACGCGCAATTTCTGAGCGCACGCGGTTCCGTTCTTCCTCGGCCGCGGCGACCTCGCGCATCACGGCCATACGCTCGCTCTTGAGCTTGTTGCACTGCTCTTTCAACCTGTCTAGATCAGACACGTAGTCGGACATCTGCTGTCAGTTCCAGGTGCAGGAAAGGCTCACCTGCTGTTGAATGCCTGTCGAGTTAGTGCTTTTGGAAGTCTGTCAACTCACCTCTGACGCGATCGAGCTGCCGCTCAAATCCTGTGGAAAGGCTCTCCTCGTCGGCTGGGGCGCCCAGAGAGCTCGCCATGGTGTTGAGCGTTCACGGGCGCGCGTATTGATAGTTGTGTGGTGTAGACACGCGCCAAAGTCAAGCGCGTCGCACCCCAGGCCGTACCAGCGTCAACAAAGGCTGGCTGACGTCACCCGTGGGAGAGCTGAGCGGACATCTCCTTCCTTCACCCAGGCGCGTCGTTTATCGACGTTATGCATCGCAACATTACTCTTGAACGCGCACGAAACAGGGAGCGCACGAACAGAGGGCACCGTTCACCATGAGGATCTTGACGTGGAACGTCGTGAGTTGTTTCGATCAGGCTCAATAGCTCACAACAGAACGTTCTCCGGACGGTGCTCGACTACCACCCGTGAGCTGCATCGTTCCCCCTAGCTGACGACAGATTCTCGAGCATGAAGAATAAGAGCGTCGAGGGACTGCTCGAGGAGCTGAAAGCAGACATATTCTGCTTCCAGGGTGGGTTACATTCGGCGTTCGTCACCCGCTGACACCAGAACACAAGACGCGACGCGCTCAGCTCGACAAGGCCATGGCTTGCCCCGGGGTATACGACGCGTTCTGGACATTCCCCCGCAGCAAGCTGGGGTACTCTGGTGTGTGCACCTACATCGACTCGAGACTGTGTGTACCAATACGTGCCGAGGAGGGTATCACGGGTCTCCTGCTTGAAGAGCCCGGCGGTACAATGAAGCCGCCGTGGACCCCGGAGGAGAAGATTGGACATTACCCGGACATGGACAATGTGGAGATTGACGACGAGGTGGACGGGACGCCGTTCAACGTGCGCACGCTAGACATGGAAGGACGTGCTGTTGTCGTCGACTTGGGGTGAGCTCGAGTAGCCAGATCAAGCTGACAACAGAATGTTTGTTCTGTTCAACCTGTACTGCCCGAACGAGACGAACGAGCAGCGACGACCGTACAAGATGAATTTTCTTCGCACGCTGCAGGCGCGCGTGGAAGCGCTTGTGGCCGCAGGACGCGAGGTCATCATTGCCGGCGACATGAATGTCATGCGGCAACCGATCGACTCTGGCGAGGGCGGTGTGCGGAACACCGCCGAGCAGCACTATGCGCACCCTGCGCGCGTGTGGCTCGAGCAGTGGTGTGCGCCCAAGGGTCCCATGGTCGACGTCGTGCGCGAGTCGTGGCCAGACCGCGAGGGGATGTTTACGTGTTGGAACACCAAGATTGACGCGAGGTGGGCGGCGTGAGCAGGACGGAAACTGATGGCAGGCCGGCCAACTACGGCTCGCGTATTGACTTGATCCTGTGCACGCCGGGACTGCGACCGTGGATCAAGGGCGGAGACATCGAGGCCAAGGTGTTTGGCTCGGACCACTGTCCGGTACATATCGACCTGCACGACTCGATCGAGCTCGACGGCCATACGGTGCATATCCGCGACATGCTCAATCCCGCCGACAGGCCACTAAGCACAGGCGCAGTGTTTGATTGGGACGAACCGCGTACCGCGCCGCAGCCGCCACGGTTCGCAACAAAGTTCATGGAGGAGTTTAGTGCCAAGCAGCGCACGCTCAAGAGTCTGTGGGCGAACGCTAAGCCAAAGGTAAAGGTGCTCAAGGCGGTGTCGCCCACGGAGGCGGCTGAGGCGACAGAGGCGGCCCCCATGCCTGCAGAGAATGCCCCTGAGGAGGAGGAGGCAGCGTCGACTACCATGGGCATAGCGCGTGCAGCATTTGAGGCGCTAGACTCTGAGGCGACGCAGACGACGCAACCCCCGCCGACGCCGACGCCGGTGACACCGTCGGCGCATGCTGCGACGCAGACATCTTCGACACAGAAGAGTTCTGAGAACGGTACTGCAGCCGCCGTACTCTCCGGTGCGGACGAGCCCAGCGCGAAACGGGCCGCCGCTATCGACCTGACGCTGGACTCGCCTCCGACGAAGAAGGTGGCGCTGGAACGAGCCACGAGCGCCCCGGTCAAGAGTAAGGGCAAGAAGCCACCACCAGGTGGCCAGCCGAAACTGGCAGCGTTCTGGAGCGTGCCCAAGGCCAAGAGCAAGGAGAAGCCTGCCCCGTCCAAAGCCACGCCGAAGGAGGAGTCGCCCGCGCGAACGGCGTCCCCACAGGCTGCAGCGATGCAGTCGGCCACGGGCTCGCCTGGCGACGTGGTGCAAGACGAGTTGCTGGCTCAGGCGCTGGCGGACGAGGACGCCGAACGCGACGCCGAGAGGCAGCGCGCACGCAAAGCCAAGAACGACGCCGCGGCGCCGCAGTGGGCAAGCATGTTTGCGCCGAAAAAGGCGCCGCGGTGTAGCATCCACCAGCATCCCTGCAAGGATTTCAGTGAGCTCAATGAGCATTGGGAAAAGCTGACAGCAGTCGTCAAAGTGCCAGGCCCGAACAAGGGCAAGCGCTTCTGGCTGTGTTCGATGTGAGCTGGTCGACAGTGGTTGACAAGCTGACAGCAGGCCCGTGGGTCCTGGGTACGACATGGGCCGCTCGAAGCGGCCGCGCGACGAGGTCGACCCGCGGTACAGGTGTAACTTGTGAGACTGGCACGTAGTGCACTGCTAACAGCAGCTTCCTGTGGGACTCTGCCAACTCTCAGCGGGAGGCGCCGAGGCGACTGGGGAGTGGGAGTGGCGAGGGCGCCGACACCAAACAGGAGAGCCAGTAGACGTCGAATTACTTGTTGTACATTCTATCCATCTGACGCGTTGTTGTCAACATTCCGTTGTTCGGGAAGTCATGCCATAAATACCATTTCAATCGTCATTAGGATTCTATGACGTAATGAATGTGGGGGCAACATTACACCTGTGACCGGTTACTCGAACAAGCAACCAGCCAGTCGCGATGCAGCACATGCTTGAGATCTTAGAGCCAGCAGCGGCAACAGCCTCAGCCCCACCACCACCCTCGACAAACACTTGCTATCTATCCTCTTCAATCTAAACACAGTCTTGTTGATCTTTATTCACACTTTAATCGTTTCAGAACGCACGACAGAACCCTCGTGGCTTATCGTAGAGCCCGAGCTCAGGCATCAACTTGATCCCATCGCCCACTTTACTGTTTGATTCTCCTCTCCCATCTCGACTCTTTGCCACTGCGCTAGCACACATCCACAATGTCCAAGTACGGAGGTTATGCGCGCACAGCGACAGCCATCTTCAACCAGCTTGCAGGCGACAAGCCGCACTCGAGTGTGACCGACTGGATCGAGGTGCTGTCGTCGGATCGGTACGAGGAGGCGTCGCTTGACGGTGTCCCCGAGCTGGTCGACGCCGTCAACCTGCAGGGTGCGCAGGGCACCGCCGAGGCCGCCCGCGCCATTCGCAAAAAGCTCAAGTACGGCAACACGCACCGCCAGATCCGCGCCCTCGTCATCCTCCGCGCCCTCACGGAGAACTGCGGTCACGGATTCAAGGTTAACTGGGCCGACAACATGATCCTCGAGCGTCTGCGTACCATGGCTGGAGATGTAAGTTGGCCTGGGCTTGGGCCCTGTTCTGTGGGATGCGGCCAGGGCGACGCTCGAGCATTGGTTTTGCACGTTTGAAGGCGCCAAGGGCGCATCCCCATCCCAATCACCCGCCCGTGCTGACGCCAGTCTCTTCTCGATCCCAAGGTGAAGAAACGCCTGCTGCTGGTGTTCCATGCGTGGTCGATCCAGTACGCGGACGAGCCGCGCATGGCGACCGTTGCAGGGCTGTACCGGCAATACTCTGGCGGGTCTAAGCGTGCCTCGCACCCCGCTAGTGCCCGCACTGGCGGTGGCGGTGGCGGCGGGGGTTCTGGGGGTGCACCTCCGCCAGTTGCCCCCGTGGACCCCTTTGACCACACGTGGGAGCCGGCGGCGGGCCAGCGCGGCAAGGACACGTACGCGGACCTGGACGCTGCGCGTGCGGAAGCCGATGAGCGCAAGCGGCAGCGCGAGCAGCAGATGGCTCTGGAACGGCGCGAGGCCGAGATTGAGCGGCGCGAGCGCGAGGTTAGGCGCAAGCAGGAGGTGAGCTTTGTTGTGGACAACAGCTGACAAGCAGATGGAACAGGTCGAGGCCCGGCGCCGCCGCGAGGCACAGGAGGAGGACGAGCGCCGCCGCAAGGCCAAGGAGGAGCGCAAGAACGCAAAGCATGCGCCCAAGCGGCCAAAGTTCAACCTCGAGAAGGAGAAGCCAAAGGTGCTTTCGGCCGTGGCGCAAGCGAACCTTGCCGCGAGCAACCTCGTCAATGCGTGCCGGCACATTAACCGCGAAGTAGAGAATGTGACCGAGAACCCACGTGTGCAGGACTGCCTCGACAAAGCCAAGGCGTCGCGCCGCGCGATCATCCGGTACATCCAGGTCGTAACGGACGAGGAGTTCCTTGGCACTTTGCTCGAGTCGAACGAGAGAATCGTGACGGCTATCCAGCTGTACGACAAGCTGTCCAAGCCGGCTGCGCTCGACAGTGACTCGGACGACGAGGCGCACAAGCAGTACGGCGACGAGTCGGCGCAGGTCGAGCGCATCCGGCAACGTCTCGAGGCGCAGAAACTCGAGTCGCAGCGTACGGGCGAGATTGAGAGTCTGCAGGAGGCGCAAAAGCTCGAGAGTCAGCGTAGACAGGCTCGCGCAGCTAGACGTGGCAACTCTGGCCAGGCCAACACTGGCGCTGGCGCGCAGTCGCACACGGCATTTGACGACCTCGCCAGCCTGGACTTTAGTGCGCGCAACCCGAACCTGCCGCGGCCTATTGCGCCGGACGAGGAGGACACGGCGCAGGGCCGTGCGTCGCTCTCGGACTTTTCCGACTACGACAGCAGCGACGAGGAGTGGCGCGCTACGCACTCGCGCCACGCGAGTCGCAATGTCTCTGGCGACGGCGTCGGCGGCAGCAGCAGCGCTCACGGCGGCCACGGCCGGCCCGACGCGTACCGCGGCGAAAGCTTTGACCCGTACTCGCCCGTCGGCGGCGCGGGATACGCTGCCCTCGAGGACGACGGCGGTAAGGACGGTCTGCTCGACGACCCGTTCGGCGACCCGTTCGGCGACGATAACGTCGCCAACACGCCGCATCAGGAGAAGCAGCGCATGGAGTGTGAGTGAAGGTTGGCAGCTGCCCAGGCACTGTGACGTAGCATAGCGCGGAACCACCGCGGTAAGCTACGTTCTCTGCCGCAGGTGCTAATGCTCCTTTGGCGTTGGTCACGCTGACTCGCAGGGACCGCCATCTAGGCCATGCTGGCACGACGAGAGATACCCGTTTGACGCGCGGCGACGTTTGCAGCTTTGTGGTTAATGTGACGGTGTGGTGTGCGCCTGCCTGGAGCAGTACAGATGAATACAGTTGTGATGCAGCAATCCGGGTGGCTATGGGCTATAGATGGTTTACTTTGGCGGCTGGGGTGGATGCGGCGGCTGGGGAGGGTGCGGCGGCTGAGGGGGCTGAGGAGGCTGGGGCGGCGGCTGCGGCGACTCCGGTTTGCCGCTGCGACTCTCGAGGGCATCGGCGCCGCTGCGCAGTGCAACGCGGAGTCCCTCTGCGAGCGCGTCGCGCGCCGCCCGCGCCACGCTTTCGGCGGCGCCGACAGCCTCGACGGCGTTGGCGAGGAAAGCGGGCATGCCGCCTGCCGTGCCGGAAAGCTTGTCGGCAGCGTTTGCGCGGCCATACGTCCTATCGTGGGCTGAGCGTGTGGCGGAGCTGCCACTGCCCGCGTTTGCCATGAAAAAGTCTTTGAGCGGGCCGAGCTCGTTGAGGACTTCAAGACCCGTCCCGCGCGCCCAGTTTACCAGCGGCGAGCGGCTGCCAAATACCCAGTTGAGCTTGTCGACTGCCGCGAGCATGATGTGGTTCGGGAGGTAGCGGTCGCGGGTGTATGGCGCGAGAGCAGTAATTGAGCCGAGGTCGGCGCCGACGCGGCGCGCACCTGCAAGTGTACTGGCGAGTACGCGGGCGTCGGCAAGACCTGCGTTAAGGCCCTGGCCTGCGAGGGGGTGCGTGGTGTGTGCTGCGTCGCCGACGAGCGCGAGGCGGTGGGCAGTGTATGCGTCTGCGTGGGCTAGGCGAAGTGGGAAGGACGCGACGGAGCGCGGGTCCACGGCCAGTATGGGCGGCGGGAGCGGCGCTTCGGTGGGCATAGAGGGCTCGAGTGCGCCGAGGATACTGGAGAGTGCTTCGCGCGTGAGTGGCGCGCCCTGCCCGCCCGCGTCGGCTGCGAGCATCGCGTCGTTGACAAGCGCCAGGTCGCTCTCGGGTAGCGTCCAACCCGCGTTAATCATGAGCGCGAGCGTGTCGGGGTCGAGACGCTTAAGCGCCGCCGCGAGCGCCGGCGTCGTGCTCCATACCATTGTGCTTGCGTCGTCCGCGAGAGGGAGGAACGCCAGCGGGCCCGTAGGCAGGAAACGCTGGAACGCCGTGTGGTTAGGGTACACTGGGGGCGGGGCGTGCGAGAGGGTCGCTACGACGCCATGGGCGTTGTACGCGTGCCCGAACGTGTCGATCTCGGCGAACTGGCGTACGGGCGAGTTTGGCCCGTCGGCACCGACCTAAGTGTGAGCAAGAGTGCCCTGTAGACAAGTAGTACTCACGACCAAGCTTCCGCGGACCCAGTCGTCGCCTACGCGGAGACCGATCCAAGCACGTCCCCCGCCGTAGCGCATTTCCGCTACGCGCGCGCCCTCGCGGACGGTGACGTTTGCGCCTACGTCCTCTAGGCGGCGGAGAAGTGCGCGCTGGAGGTTGATGTTTTCCGTCATGCGCGCGAGGGGCTTGTCCTGCGGAGGAAAGTGCAGCATGGGATGTGCGTCCGTGTCGGGATTAGCAAAGACGATAATGTCGTCGACGGCGCGCGAGCGCGGAAGTGCGATGTGGTCCCATGCGCCGATCTCTGCGGTGTCAGATGGCCCACACAGGTGCTCACCTTTTAGCCACTCAATGTTCTCCGCCGTCAGCGACGAGACGCGGTTCGACCATGCGCCCGCGTCGTCCCAGTCCCGGACGGGCGCGAGGCTCCCGCCTTCGAGCAGGAGAATGCGCGCGTCGCGCAGCGCCGCCTGCGATACTGCGTGTCAGCTCGGGTGTCGCAGTAGGTCCTACCCATTGCCGTCGCGAGGGCGAGGCCCGCTGGCCCGCCGCCAATAATCACAATGTCGTATGTGTTCTCGGGCGAGATGGGGGTAATGGGCGCGGGTTCTGTCGCCGGCACGCTGTGCGTCGAGTGCGAGCGAAAGGGAGTCGCAGCGGTGACCGATGGGGTCGTGAACGCCTGGACCGCGACGCGGGCGTCCAGACGCGCGGCGATCGCGGGCCGGAGTACAGGGCGTGCGCGCCGTGCAGCGTGCCGCAGCGTGAGTGCCGAGCGCATGTTGGCGAGCGAAGTGAATTAGGGTGTCGGTGTGTCGGTGCTGGAGAGGAGGAAACGGCGTTGACCTCGACATTTCGGTCAAGCCGTTTCGCGAGGTTGGCCTGGTGTCAGGGGCAGGCCCTCCACATTAGGACTTGAGGCGGCAAAAAAGTAAATCATCTTGGAGCAGTTCGGAATCGAACCGAAGACCTTCTCAAGTTGTCACATTCTTGCAAATGAGACGCTCTGCCAACTGAGCTACAACCCCGCAAGGACGATCTGTGTTCCCGCACACTCGCGCGCGCTGATCAGTGTGTGTGGACAGTGGTCGTCTGTGTGCACAAGCCCCAGGAGATATCAGTGTACGGCACGGGTACCGGCTGCCGGCGCCGAGCCGCCGAAACCCGGTACCCCCGCCGACCAGACGTGCAGGTGCTGGGGCTTCGTACCGTGTGGGCTGAGAAGGACAGTGTGAAGAACGCAATATGCATACGTGCGTCATGCAAGTTGTGTCACCACAATCGCACATGCACACATGCGCATGGGCCTCCTCGTGTCCAACAGCCAGTGCGTCTAATCCACATCCGGACGCTATATCCATTTCCGGCGGACCGGTCCGTGACTCTGTACTCCGGTCCATTGTCAGCCGTCTGCAACCTTTGCTTGCTCTCGCAACGCTTGCCCACTGATGGCCGTGCTGCTCTCTCGTCGCACGGGGGACCGTGAAGTGCATGGCGCCTTCGCTTGGACCCGAAAGGTGGGATATAGACGTGGCGCACGGCGCCCGGTGTCTCCGGCCACATCCGGCTCACATTGACCGCATGTCAAGTACTGTACAGTATATAGAGTGACCACGAGTACGCTCACCCGCTCCATGCATTCACCTGAGCGCAACACCTTTCTGGCTCCCCGTTGATTATGCCCGAGTACAAGCACCTTACGCTGGAGGAGCGCGAGCACTTTGTGCAGCACGGGTGGGTCAAGTTTGAGAACGCTATTGCGCCAAGGTACTTGCGCGAATGGATGGAAAACATGTGGGTGCGCCTGGGGATGGATCCCGAGGACAAGTCGACGTGGACCGAGGAATACACCAAGCTCCCGCGACACCGTGAGGCGCGGTGCGAGGAGGTGTGCCCCGAGGCGTGGGCCAAGATGTGCGAGATCGTTGGCGGCGAGGACAAGATTGACCCCGTTCGAGAGCGGCACTACGGCGACCAGCTCATTGTCAACTTTGGCACAGAAGAGCTCGTGGGCAAGTCGCATACCATGGCGGATCTCAACGGCTGGCACACGGACAACGATTGGTGCGTCGACTGGCACGCTGGTTGTTGACAACAGGTACCGCCAGTTTCTCGACTCGAGCGGTAACGCGCTCACTGTCATTCTCTGCTTCACGGACGTGCTACCCAATGGCGGGGGAACGTGTCTCGCAGAGGACGCCATTAAGCGTGAGACAGCGGCAGGCGGGCCCTGCTGACGTTAGCGTTTTGCGAGCACCTGTATAACCACCCCGAGGGGCTCGACCCGCCTTTCGAGAGCGTGTTCAAGTTCTGCACCGACGCCAAGGTCGTCCATGAGGTAACTGCCAAGGCAGGCGACGTGCTAGTGACGCATGGTATGCTCCCCCACTGCCCGTCGCCGAACCACCTGCACTACGCGCGGGTAATCACCAACCCACACGTAAACATGCGCGAGCCGTTCAACCTCAACCGCGCCGACGGCGACTACGTAGGTGTACAAAGGGGAAGTAAGACAGAGCTGACGTAGAGACACTCTGCGAGCAGGTGATTTTGCGTGCGCTCGGGCGCGATGCTGTGCCCGAGTACGTCCCGACGCGCGAACGGATCACGTTCTACCCGCGCACAGCCTACTTTAAGCGCGAAAAAGTCAAGGCCGAGCTTGAGCGGATGCTCGCCGACGCCGAAAAGCGCGGCCTCCCCCCTTCCTCCGTGGATAGCGTCTATCTCCACGGAGAAGAGGCGATCGCGCAGCACGAACGTAACAATGGCTACGACAAGGCGTGGGGCCCGAACGGCGTCATTCAGAGTATCGCCAATGCTGGGGTAAAGTACATCCCCCCGACCGCCAAACATGTTCTCGTGTAGCCAAAGTAGTAAACGTTGTCACAGATGTAAAGAAGTCGTGTAAATCTGCACGCAGGAGCCCTTTCGGCTTACCCCCCATGCAGTATGCATCAAAGGAAACGGCGCAAGACGGATTCCAGCATGTGCCACAACACTGGGTGCCACTTCAACTTGGGATACAGGGGTGACCAAATAAACCCCATCCAACGCCGTTTCAACCTTCCAAGTCTCCTTCCGTCCACTTGTTGACATAAAACTACATCCATCTCACCTGGTGACCTTGCTTAGCCTCGTCGCAGCGCGATGTCGGGAAACGAGCGCGTCAGGGTGCGTGGCGCGAAGCTGACGCCGTGCTGATTACAGGGTATTCAGGTGCACCGGCCCATCATCTATGGGTCTCAGGCGCGCCTGCTCACCGACGAGGAGCGCGCAACCGCACCGCCCGGGCGTGAGTGTCTTGACGGGAAGCAGCGGAGCTGGTGTGAAGGCACGCATGATTACCCCAAAGGCGTTACCCAACCGGCGGCGACCCAAGCTGACTCCAGACACACACAAGTGGACCATCTTCCTGACGTCGGCGGCGACACCGCCGCCAACAAAGTCGGCACAGTCGTCCACCGACGCCCCGCCCGTGGACCCAGACTACATACCCGGCGGTGAGGACGACCTGTCGTACCTCATCAAGCGCGTCGTGTTCCGCCTCCACGAGACGTACCCGTCGCCTAACAGGAGTAAGCCGCAAACGGGGAAACGAAGACTGACGATGTAGTGTGCGAGAAGCCACCATACAAGGTGACAGTGACGGGATGGGGCGAGTTCATGGTCCCTATCAAGGTGACGTTTGTGCCCGAGGCGGCCGAGAAGGCGCTGTCGCTGCAGCACTTTATCAAGCTGCACCACTGGGGCGAGCCGATTGAGCCAATCGAGCCTGCCCCCGGGACTGGCGAACCATCCGATGCGACGCCAGCGGAAACACCAGCAGAGGGCGGTGGCGAGGAAGCCAAGACGGAGACGCAGACGCCCAAGGCCGAGCCTCCTGCCGAGGCGTCCCAGGCGCCAACAGAAACAACAGCCACGGAAGCGCCGTCCGCCGAGGGCACCGCAGATGCGACGCCGGCTGCGGAGAACGGGGACGGGACCGACCCAGCACTGGCACCACTGCCGCTGTTTCCCCCATCGTCCGCGTTCCCAGTGCACGCGTGGCAGTACGACGAGATTGTGTTCTCCGACCCACCAGCCAACTTTCTCTCCCTGCTCGAGGCGAACCCGCCTACGCCACTGCCCGCGCGGCCACGGCGACCCCGTGACCAGCGCGAGGAGCACGAGAAGACTACAGGCAAGAAGCGTACCAAGACTGGCACTAGCACGCGGCCAGTGTCGCGCGCCGGCACGGAAGCGCTGGAGGGCATAACGACGCGCGCGGGGACGCCAGCGACGCCTGGCGTGGGCCAGCTCGCGTTCGGCGCTGGGGGCGAGCTTGGCAGCGCCGACGTGCCGCTCGAGTACTCTACAGACATGGAAAAGGCCGAGCACGCACGGTTGACGGACGTGCGCGTCAAGATTGTCCACGAGATGGACCGGTGGCGGTATGTCTTTCCGTGTACGACCATAGCTGACAACAGCGAAAAGCTCATTGCACAGGAGAAGGAGCTCGCAAAGCTCAAGGAGGAAATGCGCTCAGCCGCTGCGGCGAGCTAGTGACTGCAGCGGCGTGTCCAGTGTGGCTCCGCCATGCGCGGGGCGGCGCGTCATGTCGCCATGCCAGGTCCGGACGTAGATCGGCAGGCCCCAGAAGTGAATGGCCGCGACGTCGACGTTGACGTCCCTGATGTCTCGGCCCTGTGGGGCCTACGCTACGGAGTACCTGTGTCTGTCTCGGGCGTGTGCGTACACACACCCTCGGGCGGTCGAGAGATGTGCCGCTGTCGGACATGCGATACGTTTGCGGTTTGCGTCATGTTGTACGAGATGAATATTAGACTGGCGTCATTGTGCCGCACTGAGCATGGCATATGCATGCGAGGTGGGGTGAGTTTGGGTTAATTACACCCGATGTTCCAGAGATACGAGGGTTGCGGTGCCGAGTGTGCGCGAACGCTGTCGGACACCCGGCGGACAAGATTGTCGGGGTATCGGTGCCGAAGAGACCTCGGGGTGCAAAATGTGCACGACAAAGCGCCCCAGGTCCCAGAGTTGCGCAAGCTCGGGCCGAGATTTGTACGTACAAAAGTGTGGTTAAGGGTGTTCGACGGACCTGCTGATGTGGTATTGCTTGCGCTGTACGTGGTATACAGGGACGACCACGCGATGCCGCAATGTCGTGCGCGCCGCGCGCCGCGCGCCTAGTTGTGCACACTGCGCTCGTGCACCCCTGCACACCGCGACGATCGACGGAAGAACTCTACAACGATAATGATGCAAGCGCCAGCGGGTGATATCCATCGACGCACATGCACGAATCAAGTAAGCATCGCGATGAGACATTGTTCCCACGATCCGTCTGCGCCTCGGACGACCCGCGGCTCGCGGCATGTCACAGAGAGTCGTGGAACGTGAACGCGCAGGGTTGTCGTCGTGTTCTTTAACTCTTTGTTCTGCTTCTGGACGCCGCCATGCGCGAGCGTGAGCGCGCGGGTGTGCGAGGCGCGAGGCGAGTGTTCGCAGTGTGCCTCCGTGCCGCTGCTGACGCTTGGCGGCCTCGGTCAAGAGTTCGGGGTGACTCACCGTGTGCCATTGCTAAGCGAGCAGTGCGAGTTAATTCATTAACCAGCGCAACGCAGGATGGGAACAGAGTGTGCCCGCGCTGCAATGCTGGAATCTTGAGACGCACGCACGCACAGCCACGACAATCACGGACGTACGCGGACGCCGGTGGTCGCACTGGGGGGGTGTAACGTCTGCGGTCGCTCCCGCTCCCGTACAAGGGGGTGGCGGTCGTAGAGTGCAACTGGGGGTCACTGCAGTATTCACCGAAAACATCGCCGTGGACGCCGATGGCGGGCGACAGCTACATTCAAGTCCATGCCACCAGCTGCGGATATCGTGCAGAGCACCTGCCTAGTACTGGCACGCGACGCATACCGCATCCGCGGCTGACTCCCCACTGGCACGCGTCGCGCTCCGCACCCTACGGCGCCTACGGCGGGCTTTCTACCCCCTTATCTAGACGTGAAACACATAGCACGGCAAGACGCGTCAGGCGACGTGTGCCCCGGACATTGCCTCTGTGAGCCTCAACCAGATGTGCACACCCAGCTTGGTTCCAAAGTTACCAAATGCAGCTTAGAGGGTTGTGCCGATGTGCAGTGCCGGGGTGTACGGGTACGGCGGGACACAGCCAAGCCAAGCCGTATACGCGCGTCGTCTGGATTGTTGACGCGACGAGCGTCACGTTTCGTGACAAAAATCGTGTTTTTCACGAAAGACAACAACAACAACAATGACAAGACTCTGGCGCCACAGAACGCGCCTTTGTCGTGGAGCGGCTGCCTTGACTTTGTGCGCGTGACCCGCTCGAGGCTGAGCGTCCGAGGCTCAGCCTCGGCGCCACACCAGTAGCCGACGGCAACGCGAGTCAGATGACAGTGCGGGCGGCACGCTAATCTGCATGCACATCATGCAGTGCAACCATGGCGCTTCTAGTGACGCCCACAGTCACCGAGCTATGCATGTGTAAGTTGGGTGGCTTGGTGGCGGTGGCATTGGCACAGCTGTGGCATCGACTGTGGCATCGCCGCGACAACCAAACTCGATTCCAGAGCGAACATCAGCCGTCCTCCTGTTGTCACGCTCAGATCGAGGCCAGACTGGGCCGACTGGGCACGACGTTTGACGAGCTTAGTGGGGCCGGTATTGTGGCACAAAATCATGACGGATGATACCAGAAACTGTATCCCGACTGTGGGGGAGGTTGACAACCGTAAACCTACGTCGGGAACGGCGTGGTCTGGCCGACGGGGCCACTACTGTTGGATTGGATTGGATTGCCATGCAACAGGGGTTGTCCTCTCGCTCCGTCACACCAGGACCTGGGTGTGAGGTGATCGTGAACATGTCAGAGATCCGAGGGTGCTGCTGCTGCCTGTGCTGGGCCATGATTTAGACTTGACACCGAGAGGGACCAGGACTGACAATGCGACTGCATGTCGGCACCCAGGTCCCATCGTAATAGGAACAGCGTCAACAAACATGCCCGGACGGGTAAAAAGGTCCCAAGTGGGGGCAGCCGCATATCCAGTTGGTTGTGTCTGCAAACTACACACACCCACTGTGTGTGGGATGGGGACAATAGGGCGAGGTTGGCGATGACTTTGCGACGACCGGGGGGGTCCGCAAACATGTTAACGTAAAGCCACTCGGGGGTCTGGGTGAGTGGTGACTAGTTGTCTGACGAGATCGAAAGCCAAAATGCATCCCTGATCATGCGCCAGCGGACCGAGTGTAAGCTCATGCATAGTTCCAGCGGCGCCAACAGCGTAGCGGCACATGTGCTCGACTAGCGCGGCGAGCTACAGGCGCATCGGAAAGATATGGCTCTGTCCCAGCCACGACGCTACCGCTACTTTAGTAGCCATACGCACTACGGCGGCTCGGCATGAAGGCATGCTTTGATTGCTGTCATAGCGGGTCAGAAGCTCCAGTTCCTGCGTCTAAAAAGTCGGTTGCTGCGAATGCTACCGAGTGGGCTGAGTGGGCTGGAACCAGACAAAGACGTCAGACACCAAGGCGATGCAAAGTAATAGAGTCTATGGCAGTGCCTCGTTGAGGTGGAGTAGATGGGTTAGTCTGAGTGGCAGTCGAGAGCAACACACAGACACAGAGTTAATTGCTTCTGAATGCCTCTCGACGGGGCGAGGGATGTTCCTGCCACTTGCCGGATGATCAGCCAGCACGCGTCCTACCGACGACCACTACCGTGATCAACAACATGCAAAGCAGAGTCAGTGATACCTCTGGTACTGTGGTGTGTAGTCGGTGTCTCGGTAAGGAACGATCCTCGGCTCCTAGCGTCTCCACCCGTGGTACGGCATCGTCAATGTGCCTGGTTGAGCACTTCCGCAAGTCAGGACCCTTAGCCATCTTCATCCCACTGGTGACCCGTTAAGCCCGGTCGGGGAACGAACAATCCAGGTGGCCAGGTGGGCGAGGTGGACGATCAGAGAAACAGGATCACCAAAAAATCTCCTCGGTGAGAGAGTGTACGATCACAACACGGCACGCCAGTGGAGTCAGTAGTGAGCAGCAGTCCTGACGGCTTTGCTGTGGTGTGAATGCCGCGCGTTGTTCATCACAGTGTCAGCTGTGTGTGCTGTTGTTGTTGACATGTATGCGCAAGCTAGAGGAATTTGCTCTTAGCGAGACGCGGGAGGCGTTGTACAAGCTTTATCGCCATCGTCAGTGGCGTACCTCGACATTATCGCGACATTAATGCAACATTTGAGTGATTCAAATGCGCGTGCGTTGGTTTTGTATTGAGCATTGTGTTTGGTCAATAAGGAAGGATGAATACGGTTTACTCTCTCGCTTGTCTGCATCCGCCAGAGAGAGGCAAAGGCAGGCAGTTTCCGGGACCCTGAATTTAAAGACGGAGGGGAAGAGAGAGGGCGTCCCTGACGACAGACACAAGGAAAACCCAAAAAGGGCATAAAACCCATTTGGAGGACCCAATTTTCCCTTTAGCGCGCACAAGAGGAGAGGAAAATGTCTTGAACCCTTAAACAAGAGGGCCCGCGCGCGACCTGGGGTGCCTTTGGGCCCTCTCTCCCCCTCTTCCCCTCCTCTCCCCTCGTCCCCGGTGGCGCTCAATTCAGGGTCAACACACGGCCCACACGGGGCAGGCAAAACGGATCAAAACCCTGAGGTGCAAGCTGTAACCTGGCCCAAATGCCCACAACAAACTCCGCAGCCATAAAAAGTGTGCGCCAGAGGGGAGAGGGAAGGTGGACCAAAAGGTGGGAGAGCAGAGGCAACGCCCAGAGCAGAGTCTTTGTGCAGGCGGCGATTCAAAGCCATGCCTTCCCTCTCAGGCGCAGCGTACACACCAACACACACCAAGGGAGAAGGTCGGAGAGGTGAAGGTTGCAGAATGCACAGTGAATACACTCAACTCGCTGGACAAAGTCGTCACTACCATTCTTCCCTTGCTCACCGTCGACACACAAGTCGAGGTCGACAGCGGCACTCCTCTCCCTCCCTCTCCCCCCTTCCGCCCCCCGCGAAGCCGCCCCAGAGACGACACGCCCCGTCTTCGGCCACTCTCCCTCTCCCTTGCCTCGTCCGCCCCACCACTCTTGGTGACTGTCAACAACCACTTCTCCGACCCCCTCGGCGACAAGACGCGCGCCGTCGACGCCTCTTGCGCACGGTCCTCCGACTTGTACTCGCCCCGACCTTCCTTTAACGGACGGCTAACGGCGCGTGACCTCGACAACGCGCGCACGGCTCGCCGCTTGTACAGAGGCGCGTGCACATTCACTCCCCGTCCTGGCTTGACGCCGTCGCACACCGACCTGGTCTCGATTTGGGTGTCGCCCAAGACGACACGCACGTGCCCCTTGGTCCAAGAGCAATAGGCATCGTCGCCGTCGTCGCCGCCACAACACTCCGCGCCGGCGTTGCTCTCCCTCCTTTCTACGGCGCGCGTCTTTGAGACACGCCCGCGGCGTCCTCCTACTCCCTTCACACCAGACGCCACACACACTTGGCGTGTCTCGTATCGAGTAGTAGACATCTACTGTCTGTCTACGCGTCAACACACTTGTGTCAACCACAAACGGCAGAGCTGTTTGTGATCGCGTCAGCTGTGAGACCTGCCGAGAAGCATATCTCGACCGTCTCTCTCGTTATTTGACAGACGAGTGACATACCCCGCTTCTCGTTGGCGTCTCCCCGCTCGGACATTTTGCTTTGCATCGTTGCCAGGTTTGCCCCAGGCAACCCAAAGACAGCCTTTGTGTCGCCTTTGTCCTCGGTTTGCGCACTGGCGTCTTTAAACGCTCGGACTTGCTCGAGCGTAGATTTGGTCCCTCCCCAACAAGCCACGCCCGCACACACTCCTACCGCACTGTTGGGACATTTTTGGTGAGTCCTCCCCCCTCTCCCGCTCTCTGTACAACACACGCCGCACCGTATGACGACCATCCGAGACATTGTCGCGACGACCCCAGAACCACCAGCGACGCCACCACAAGTAGTGTTTCCGCTGTGTGCAGTGTGCAAAGCAGAACAGAGAGACGAGGGACTACCCCGCGACGCACAATCACGCGCACACTACCCCCGCACACACTCAGACTGCCCTTTGCCGTAGTCTTGTCGTTCTTGTCAACCGCGAACTCCTCATCCATCTTGCTCCACACACCAGCACATCCTCCTTGAGCGTCACTTTTGCGCACTTCGGCGAGTCTGTCAAGCATCCCGCTCATCGCGCTGCCCATCACCGGCGCAATCACACACATCCCACTCAATCCCTTTGTCCCAAACCCCCGTTTCCACTTGAGCACATTTACTACACCGCAAAACCCATCACTTTTCTCTTCCAGCCATTCCAACGTTCCTCGTACCCCCAATTCACCAGCGCTGACACCGACTCTCTGCATTGCTCGCTGCTCACGACCACCATCACCCTACGCGTCTGTGCGCCTCCCTCATCCCCTTTGTCCACCCACCCTCCACGTCTCGCTCTCTTGCACGCCTGCATCGTTCGCTGCGCTCTTACCCTCCGGCTTTTGACCCATGCCCATCACTCTACATAGCAGCTAGCTTGCCACACAGCGCAGCACCTCACTCCGGGGACAGCCCGCACTCTCTATTCCCACCTTGGTGAGCATTGAACGGGCCTCCGACACGCCCCCTTTGTCGTTGCTAGGAATCGCTGCTGACCATCGCTTTCCACGCACCTACCCTCTTGCCATTCACGACCAACCCCTCATCATCACTTGGATTCACACATCGTTTGCCTCCTGTCGTCACGCACGTATCTACGCCCGCCTGTGCGCCTCTCATTTCGCCCTTTACTGTCTCTCGCAACTCAATCTTGCTCTCGTTTGCCTGAATCTCTTCTCACCGACGACTTGATCTGCACACACACACACGACCGTCTCCACAACAACCATTTGACCCGCACACACACACATCAACCCCACGGCGCCGGACCATGCCGTCTCATTGTTCCATGATGCCGCCGCCTCACGACTGGGGATCCAACAATAGACCAAGCGCCGTTCATCACTACACTCGTTGGTCGAGGTCCTCCCGGGCGCCTATACAGGCGAACCCACCCAGCGGTCAGATTTCTGAACCGCACCATTCATCGTTACGCTCCCACCGCGCCATGTCCATCTCCCGAAAGCGCGTAGGCTCAGTCAGTCAACGCAACGACTCTCCCCTCCCTCCTTTGGACATTCAGTCGATCCACATGCCGAACAATCCGTAAGTCTTGTTTGCAAAATTCCAGTGGGACCCCAGCGCTCGCATGGCCCTGTAGCCAGGGGCGTTGGCTGGGTGGCGGAGGGCATGAGCACAGTGACCGCGTGCTCGCCCCGCTTCGACCCCGTCCCCCGCACGACGTCTTGCGGAGCGCACCGACTGACTCTTCGCAGCCAGAACGCGCTCGCCCTGAAGACGGCGGCTTTGTCCTCGACAAAGTCGCTCTTCCAGATGGCATCGAGCTTGCGAAAACGCCTTCGCCTTGTCGAGGGCTTTGCCCCCTTTTTGGGTAAGTGATAGCTTTGGCCGCCAGGGTGTGTGCCATGTGCTAACATGCATCAGAGCAACCACCCAGCGCACCTCATTTGGACGTTGTGGCACACATGTGTCACGTCCTTCGCCTCGGCTCGTCGTTGTGCCACCTATACAACGCGCTTATCCCCTCGTTTACGACCCCTGGCTCGGCACTGTATGCCGATCTCCCCGCCCCCGCACCCCTAAATTACGACTTTCCGAACTTTGCCGACCCCAATGACCCCGACTGGTCGGATGGTGTCCGCAACTGGGCCAAACGGTCAAAGTACTCCAAGGCGTGCCAGAAGTACATCTACACCTTTTGCACTGCCATGAAGCAGCGGAGAGAGGAGGGCCGATGGCCCATCGAGTCGTGGGCCATTCACGAGCTGTGGGGCAAAAGCAAGGGCGACGACAGCGAGTGCGAGTCCTACGACTCGAGCAGTCTCATGAAGGTGTTCCAGACCGTCGAGGCCATGCTGGACAACCTTCCCGCATGCGCCATTCTCGAAGGCGCTGCGGGTGACTCGCTCATGTCGCCAGTCTCCCCCACCCCTCCTACACGCTTTGGCTCGGGCTCGTCGCTGTCTCTGGCTGGTGCCGTCGGCACCATGACCAGCATCCATGGCAACTCGCGCAAGTCGTACCCCGAGGGCGGCTACTCGGTCAACAGCAGCACTACGTTGGTCCACAGCATGAACGGGGGCATCGGCCACAACGACATGAGCAAGGCTGGTCCGGGGCCCTCGACCATGGAACACACAAACTCTCCCGCCATGGACAGCTCGGACAATGCGTTCAAGACCGTTGAAGAGCTTGTCAACTCGGAGCGGTCGTATGTCCAGGAACTCGAGATTCTCGAGCGGTGTTCGGTTGAGATCCTCAACGCCGAGCTCATCTCGCCCGAGACTGTCTACTCCATCTTCTCCAACCTCCGCCAGATTCTCGACTTTCAGCGCAAGTTCCTCATCAAGCTCGAGTCCGAGTACGAGTCGATTGAGGAGTTTGGCCAGAACGAGTGGACCAAGGGCCGGTGGGGTCGTCCTTTCGTCGACATGGAGAAGGAGTTTGAGGTCTACGGCCCATATTGTGCCAACTATCTTGACGCCATGAAGGTCGTCGCCGACTACAGCGTCAACTTGATGGTGAGTGGTGGGATCAGTGCGCACAGGGTCTGACAAACAGCTTGGACAGGACCTTCCCGAGGGTCAGCGCCCGTGCCTCCACCCAGAGCGCGAGCTGCAGGCATTCATGATCAAGCCCGTGCAGCGAATTACAAAGTACGGCTTACTTCTCGAGGCGATTCTCCGTGCCACTGCCAAGCACGAGTACCCACATCGTCACGAGCTCGAGGAGGGCATTGCTGCCGTGCGCCGCATTGCCAACGACATTAACGAGATGACGGATTACAAGAGCAAGCAGGCGACTGTGCGTGACCTGGTCGACCGCGTCGACGACTGGAAGGGCCACGACTATGAAAAGTTTGGTGACCTGCACCTGGACGACCAGTTCACTGTCTCCAAGGCCGACAGCCCAAGAGATTACCACGTCTTCTTGTTCGAGAAGATGATGCTCTGCTGCAAGGAGGTGCAGCCGGACAAGAAGAGCAAGGGCGGCAAGAACGGCAACATGCTGCGCAAGGACAAGACGGCCAGCAAGGGCCAGCCGCCACCCAAAGCGCGGCTAGCGCTAAAGGGCCGTATCTTTGTGTCCAACATCACCGGCGCGCACCTCATCCCTGCACCACAGTCTGACCAGTATGCGCCACCGCGTGTCCAGATTATCTGGTCGGTCCCGAGCAAGTCGGGTGACGCCGAGCAGGACATTGAGGACTCGTTTGTCATGACGGGACGGTCGGAGGAGCAGATGCGCAAGTGGGCCGACAAGGTCATGGAGCTTGCGAACAAGGCGCGCAAGGAGAACGCCGCCAACGAGTACTCGCACCACAGGCGCAACAGCTCTTACAACCGCCAGTCGGACGGCAGCCGCACGCCATACTGGGCGACGTCGACCTTTGCGCCTCCGACCCCAGCGGCGGACCAGCAGTTCTTTGGTCCGGGTACGCCTGGTGGTCCTCCGGCCTACCGCGGTCAGGACGAGGACGAGGACGACCAGTCTCCTGGTGCTGGTCTGAACGGTCTTGCCATCTATGGCGTGCCTGGTGTGCCTTTCCCATCAGCGAACCGCCGGGCACAGAGCCAACAGTCGCTTCCGCCGGCGGCGCAGGCCGAGTTGCGGACACGGGCCATGACCGAGGACCAGAACGGGCCAAGCATGACCCAGTGGCGGCAACAGGCACCTCCGCTACCCCACCTCCCTCGCATCACCTCGGGTACCTCGGCAGCCGCGAGCGAAGCGTCGTGGGGCAATGCGCCGACGGGCAACGGCCACCACACTCGCCGTCAGCCAAGCCAGTCCAACGGCGACGACATGCACGCTCCTCCCGGTGCGTTTGCGCGCTACGACCAGCTCTCGCAGCGGGGCATGTCACGGCAACCTTCGGGCAGCAACGGTCCTCCCCCACCAAACCTGCCTCCCAGAGCTCGCACCGCGTCGTCGCCAAACGTCTTTGGCCAGCAGCAGGCGCCCCTGCCGCCCTTGCCAGTGGGCGCGGCGCCGAGTACGCAGTGGAGTGGCGCAAATGGTGGCCCCTACCCCTCTGGATCGGCGACGTCGTCGTCTACGGGCCTTGGCTCGACGCCTGGCGGCACGACCTACTTTAACCGCCGCATGTCGGCGGGCAAGCGGTCGAGCCAGGAGTCGGAGACGACCGAGACGTCCGAGACGTCGAGCGGGTCGCCACGGACGCCGTACACGAATGCCACGGCCGGCGACCTGCGTGGTGCGACGCCTGTGTCGCGGCAAAACAGCCAGGACGCGGCGCAGCCGTCCAAGGGCACAGTGTACATCAAGGTGCGGTCTGGCGACGCCAACTTTGTCATTGGCATGCCGTCGGACGTGACGTATCGGACGCTGTACGAAAAAGTGGTCAAGAAGCTGCGTCTGTGCAGTGCCCGCCACGCGACTGCCGGTCTCGACCTTGTTGTGCGCATCAAGTGGCTCGACTCGGACGGCGACGAGATCGCAATCAAGACCGACTCGGACGTCCAGGTCATGCTTATCGAGAGCACGTCTGGCCAGATCCAGCTCATTGCGGTCTAAACTCTTTCCAAAACATACTCGTACGCAGTCTCTCCTCCATTCCGGATTCTTTTGTCGTCTGTTACGCCCCCGCCGTCTCCTATCTCCTGTCCGAACTGATCTCTTCTCCCATGTTGTGTTGGCTAGTACTATGGCTAGTAGATGGCGTCACGCTCGTTTCGTAGGGTAGTAGTAGAGTGTAATGTTACAGTGAGTCACGCGGGGTTGAGGCAGAGTGTACATGCCGCAAGCCGCATGCCGCGTCGTGTGCAGTTAGCCTACCAGCAGAGCGCTGCGCTGGGCTACGCCACGCCGCCACAGCAGGGTCCAAGGCACCAGCCTGTGGGGTCGCGGTGTGCTAGTGCCCACGCAGAGTGAGACCTCGTCGTGCGCGTCGTGTTTGTCCGAAACGCCACGCGGTGCGAGGTATGCGAGCGTACGCGAGCGTGCGCTTGCGCATGTCGCAATGCAACGCGTGCTGCACCAGTGGTTTTGGGGGACCAGTTGGCCTCGTTCGCCATGCGCGACAATCGTCCAATCGCACATGCCGCTACCCCCGTCAAGGGGTCGATCGGCAACGACGTGCGACGCCGCGGCGTCGTCGGCTTGCTGCGCGCTGCGCTGCGCGTGGCGTGCGGCCCGCCGGCCGAAGCCTGCAGCTAGCAAGCGACTCGCTGGCTCGCGGATCGCGGATGAAACATTGCCGCGGTGTGATCGAGAACTGGGGCCAAGGAAGTGAGCGGGTGTGAGCGGAGGTGAGCGGAGGTGAACTCCGCTCGCACGGCACGTGACTTTTGAATGGCCACGCAAATCTACTTCCGCTTTGAAGGGTAAAAGTCACGTGACGTCCCACGCGACATGACTCACCTGATC
Organism: Cutaneotrichosporon sp. PT3311B; assembly: GCA_023627985.1. NCBI lineage: Eukaryota > Fungi > Basidiomycota > Tremellomycetes > Trichosporonales > Trichosporonaceae > Cutaneotrichosporon > Cutaneotrichosporon sp. PT3311B. Next base: position 839,458 of record JAMALP010000010.1, on the reverse strand, counting down.
TTCGATCTTCAACACAAGGAGCAATATTGTCATTGCCACCAGACCGCCAGGATCAAACTTACCTCACGCACACTGGGATGATCAGGATATCGCGCTTCTCGACAACGGCGCTATCGAGCGCAGCGGCTGCCGCCGCGCCGTCGGGATCCGTGACGCCGCGTGCGGGCGCTGTCGCTGCGGCCGCTGCGCGCCGGCGTTTGGCCCCTTCCCCGTCCGCGGCCCCGTCCGCGTCGGCATCAACGTCGACCGCTACCAAGGCGGCCGCAGCGAGCGTGCAGCGCCGCTCGCCTATTCGTGTGGCACGGCCGCCCGCCTCCGCCGCCGCCGCGAGTAAATCGCCGCCTGCCGCGCGCGCGGGGCCGGCACGCGCGCCGGCTGCGCCCGCGCCGCCCACCGACGCCGAGATGGACGACTTTCCACTCCCGACCGAGGGGATAGAGGATTACACGCGCCTGCGCCCCGCCCCTGCAGCGCGGCCGCAGCCCACTCCCTCGCCACCACTTACGGCGCTCCCTGGCAGGGGGTATACGCCGTTACCCGATGCTGGGGGGTTAGTGCCAGGAGCAGGGCCGAACGGAGCAGCGGCGAAGGCGGCGCCGTCGGCGTCCCGGCCCAGCCACCCAGGCGAGCTCGGGGCCAAGACCATGGGCGACGGGTACGCTTTCCTCGGGCGTGTACCCGGCGAACAGGCCGTGGAGGACTGGACGACGTCGTTTCGCGGTCTGAGCGAGGCACCGTTCGAAAAGGATGTGGCGGAGGCGTTGTTGCGGCCCCTCGAGATGGGCGACGTCGAGATCAAGCCTGGTAAGTGCACTCCGGGGGCTTGTGAAGTGAGGGGTTGTGCTGGCCGCGCGCTGCGTCGATGTTGGGCGTTGAGCAACTTTGCTGGATAGCCGCCGCCAGCGCTCATTGCTTCCCTGCTTCAGCTGTCCTTTCTGTCTACCACCTTGCAGTATCCCGAAGCTGCTGCCATCACGACCTTGCTGACACTATATTCCCCTCCGCTGATCACGACGACCAAATTCCTCCTCGATTGACCACTACTCCGACTGGTTTCAAGATGGCCTGCTCTACCTCCCTGAGATTAAGTACCGGCGGACACTGAATGCGGCGTTTGGCCCGGGCGGCTGGGGCATGGCGCCGCGCGGCGAGACCCACGTCGGACCGCGTATCGTCTCGCGCGAGTGGGGACTGGTCTGTCTCGGCCGGTGAGTAGGCCTCAAAATCCCGTGTCTGACGCCAGCCTGGTGGCCATTGCGCGTGGGGAGCAGGAGTACTTTGATCCGTCGGGCATCCCTACCGCAACCGAGGCGTGCAAGTCGAACGCGCTCATGCGCTGCTGCAAGGACCTGGGCATTGCGTCCGAGTTGTGGTAGGTTTCGCGGGCGTCTGCAAAGGACACAGTGCTCACGCGCAGGGACCCACGGTTCATTCGCGAGTTTAAGAGCAAGTACTGCACCGAGGCCATGGTTGAGCACGTCACCCAGAAGAAACGGCGCAAGCTGTGGCGCAAAAAGGACCAGAAGTTTGAGTATCCCTACAAGGAGATCGGGCCGGTGCCCAAGTAGAGCGTGTTGGGCAAGACAAGAGGAGGTCGATGGAAGCGGAGCTGAACAGGCCCGCTTCGACATACACACAGGATACGCTCGTGCGAAGGCTTCACGAGCGCTTGTAGGACGATGCACGCTGCTCTATCGTATCAGACTGCCACACGCCTGGAACCTTTGGCATGCCCGGGAATGCAGGAAGCGGTCAGGCACAGCATACTCGGCCCGGACGCCGGCGCGGAGACTACCGACGTGTCAATGTCGGTGCAAAACCTTGCGCGCATGTGCACTTGGGTGCGCTTTGCAGGGTGCGCATTGCAAAGCGCTCGTCGCTCCGTCAGCGAGCGACGGACGTCGTCATTTATGCTAGACGTGCGGAGAGGGTCGAGTCGGGTGCGGAACCGAACGATAGGTTACCATGCCGGATTTTGATCGCACAAATGTGGTCTCTCAAAGAGGTGGTTAGCGCCGTGGCGCAAGGCGTCGGCGAGGTCGCTGCAGATGACCACAACTTGCTGCATGCGATGAATGTCGCCGCGCGCGCCATGTTCGTCATTGCGTGGGGGTGGTAGTGGCGCGCACAGAGGCGCGCGTCGCCCTGGCGGTATATGGAGCTGGAATGCGGTATTTAGCTTTAATAGTCTGGAGTTTGTAATTGTGATTAGAAACCAGCGCCACATTGCCTAATGAGTGGATGATTGGACTCAGGGAAAGTGTGTCCCTCTGTGCCACTGTCGGTGAATGGGGACGAGGGAAGGTCACGACACCTAGCCAGCTGGGCCGGTGCCACTGCCACTGCCGCGCACCAACCACCACACAGCTCACCACCACTGCACTGCTCAACACCACCAACAACCAACAACCTCACAGCGACGACAACAGCACTGCACTGCACAAGCACAACCATCCTGTGCAGTCAAAGGCAGTCAAAGCCTCGCTGCGGCACACAACAGAGTGCGCTCAAAGGGCACAACCCCCAGATTCGCCCTCCCTAAGTGTGTAGGTGTCATCGGGCACATTTCGTCCCCAACCGACACCCCCGACACCCATCGTCACTCTCACTCGCCTTTGCTCTCATCGCCAACACACTCCATTTCGCTCCCGACTCGCTCCATCTTGTCATCGTCACCGGCGACATTCAAGCACTGCCGCACGTCTAGGCCGCGCACCAGGTGGTTAGCCTCAGACCCCCAGACTAGCGGACCCAACGTGCAACGTGCCCTCTCGCCCCCGCCCCGCCCTTCCCTTGGCACCCCACAGCCGGTGACTTCCGACAGCCCACCACCACCACCACCACCATCGTCGAGTGCTGCACACGCAAAGCCAACAGATCAGCACTGCTGCGAGGCCACTGCGCGCCAACACACCAAGCGGTGCGCCCTCTTGCGATCTGTCACTTCAACACCTTCGGCGCAGCCTCCTCCCCCGTCATTTTGGGACGACACGCGCACGCGCAGTCTTTGCACTCCCCCCGTCCCCCTTTACCCCACTGGGCGTAGACGCCGTTCGACGAGGCTCGTCGTCGGCTTCTGGCAGGTGGAAGCGCTGCAGTTGGCTCTGACAGTGATTGGCAGGCCATGTCCTCTCGCCCATCGTCGCACCACGCTGCATCTCACAGTGTAAACGACGACTTTGCGCTGCCGCTCTTCCAGCAGCCGTCACAGGCGCCTGCTCCCCCGCACCCGCAGAGCTACCACATTCACCCAGCAGCGGCCAACCCGTCGGTGCCGTCACCTCGGTCGCCAGCACACAACAACGGCTTTGCTCATCCGCCCGCGCCGCCGCCGCCTCAGTCGCAGCACCAGCAGCGCCACTCGCTGCACGTCGCGACACTCCTCACGCCCAGCTCGAGCTCGCCCTACTCGGCGACTTCTGGGTCTGCCTCGACTCCCAACAGTGGTACTCGGCAACAGCAGGCGATGCACTTTCCGGCATACTCGCCGTCAACGGCAACGTACGGCGACGACCGCGGCATGGCTCATCCTCCGCACCACCAGTCGTCGCACTCGACTGGCGGGGGCGGCGGCGCGCTCGGCTCGCTGGCACGCAGCGCCTCCCTGTCGACTTCGCGTCGGAAGGATCCCTTCTCGTATCCATCAGATGACGTCGAGAGTGGCATGGCAGGCGCAGGCGACTGGGGATCAGGCCAGGCGTCTGGCGGAGCTCGAGCGTACGGGGCGCCACCACCATCGGGTGCGACTCCCACGCAGATGCACGGGGGAGCTCCTTCGCAGATGCCTTCGCAGATGCCCCAGTCTCCTTACCTCAACACCAACATTCGCGACCAAGACATAGTCATGTCGCCGGGCGGTGCAGGCAACTCGCGTTACCAGCAGCAGCACCAGACGTCGTCGGCCATGCCGCCGCCTCCACTCCCCCACGCGCGCTTGGCGCCGTCCAGCCCCTCGACAGCGAGCATGCAGCAGCAACAGCCACAGCTGTCGAACCCATACGTGCCGCGCGACGCCCCACCGTCCGACTCGTGGCTCAACTACCGTCGCAGCAGTGCCCGGCAGTCACACTCGCCGCAGTCGGGGTCCGTGTCGCCTGCGCTCGTCGCGAGCCCCCATTCCCCTATGCAACAGGACACGTCCCCGCACCTGCTCACGCCGCAGGGTGGGCTGCAGAACCTGCCCGCGTCGCCGCGGCAGGGCAGCGGCGCGCCTCCTTCGCCGTTCTACCACCCGCCCCCACCCACGCACCGCTCGCACTCGCAGAGTTTTGCCGCGAGCCAGCCAGTGACGCCGTCGGGCCGGTACGACGCGCCGTCGTCGCGCGCCAGCAGCGGACGCGATGTGCGCCCAACGTCGCGCCAAGGGCTCCGGTCTGTGCGCGAGCCAAGCGACCTTCGCCCCGTCGTCAACACGCACCCCAAGGGCCGCCGCGCGGACCCAAACGTCCCCGGCGCGTACCTCAGCGTAAGTTGTGCCAAGTCGATGACGCTGACTCTCAGCCGCTCCAGTGCCTCACGTCGGCGCTCCCGCAGACGTACTCGCTCTGCAACCCCGCGTTCAAATACGAGAGCTCGGACAACCCGCGGCGTGTGCTGACCAAGCCGAGCAAGCCGGTTTACAACGACGGCGCAGACAACGAGGACTGGGACTATATCCTCTATGTCAACGACGTCCTCGGCGGCGAGCACGGTGGTGACCGGTGAGCTTTCAGTCGGGTGCTCAAGCTCACACCAGATACCTCATCCTTGATGTGCTAGGCCAGGGCACATTCGGACAGGTCGTCAAGTGCCAGAACATGCGCACGCATGCGATCTGCGCCGTCAAGGTCGTCAAGAACAAGCCGGCTTACCTGAACCAGAGCAAGATGGAGGTGGCTATTTTGAACTTGGTGAGAGGCAAAGGGTGCTTGTGCTGACCGCAGCTCAACCGCGACCACGACCCGCAGGACCAGCACCACATTCTGCGGTTGCTTGACTCGTTTACACACAAGAACCACCTGTGTCTCGTGTTCGAGTGCCTGTCGTCCAACCTCTACGAGCTTATCAAGCAGAACCAGTTCAAGGGTCTGAGTCTGCAGCTCGTGCGAGTCTTTACGCAGCAGCTCCTGGACTGCCTTGCAGTCCTCAAGGAGGCGCGGTTGATCCACTGTGATCTCAAGCCGGAAAACATTTTGCTAAAGTCGTGAGTCCCTCAGTGCCCAGCGTCGCTCACACTAGGCTGCAATCGCCCCAGATCAAGGTGATCGACTTTGGTTCGGCGTGCCATGAGCTGCAGACGGTGTACACGTACATCCAGTCGCGCTTCTACCGCTCGCCCGAGGTGTTACTTGGCCTGCCGTACTCGACGTCGATCGACATGTGGTCGCTCGGGTGTATTGTCGTCGAGCTCTTCCTCGGCCTGCCAATTTTCCCCGGTACGAGCGAGTACAACCAGGTCTCGCGCATTGTCGACATGCTGGGACTGCCGCCAGGCCATCTGCTCGAGATGGGCAAGCAGACCAACGAGTTTTTCAACTACGTCGGCGTCGACAGCCACGGCCGCAAGCAGTACAAGCTCAAGCCCATGGAGCAGTACGCCAGCGAGCACCGCACAAAGGAGCAGCCAAGCAAGCAGTATTTCAAACAGACGCAGCTACCAGACATTATCATGGAGTATCCGACCACGAAGAAGCACGCAAAACAATCAGACATTGACAAGGGTGAGTGGGTTGGTGGTGCGCGGCTGACAGCAGAAATGGCGCAGCGCCGCGCGTTTGTCAACTTTGTCGAGGGTTTGCTCAACCTCGACCCCATTAAAAGGTGGTCGCCGCATCAGGCGGCCAAGCACCCCTTCATCACTGGCGAAAGATACACTGGTCCTTTCGAGGTGCGTTTGACTCCAACGTTGTGGCTGACCGTTGCAGCCCCCATCTGTGCCATCGAAGCGCTCGACGTCCAGCAGCGCTGCTCCGGCGTCGACGAGCACGGCGACACCGACGACGCCGACGGCGTCGAAGAAGTATGGCGGCCTGGTGCAGAGCCCTCCATCGGGCCGTGGCCAGCGAGTGTACTCGGACGCGGCAGCGTACAACCACCAGCTTACACAGCACCAGTACCAGACTGCACAGGCGCACGCGCAAGCCCAGGCGGCACAGAATGCCGCACGCCAGGGGCCGTTTGGCACGCCCAGTTCGTACGACGGCCAGCAGCAACAGCAGCAGCAGTACAACAAGGGCCGGGTGGTCAGCCAGCAGCACGCCCCGCCACCGTCGTGGCACCAGTCGATGCCGCCGCAGCCCCCACAGCCGTATCACCCGCGGGTACCGAGCGGCTCGGGGTCTCAGCAGCACGCGCGTCCCAACATTCCCGTCATCAACGCGCCGACAAACCCGCCGCCAAACTCGTACTTCCCTGCGTCGCGGAACCGTGCCAACACGATCAACCAGATGGACACGATTCCGCCAGCGTTAGCGCGCCTGACCAACCTCGGCGCGCCCGACCCGAGCAACAGGTCGTCGCTCACGCCCGTCCTCCATCGCGAGGACATGGCCGAGGCATGGGAACGCAGACAGCAGGGCGGGCACAAGCCAAGCACGCTGCAGCACCAGACTTACGCGCAGCTCGAGTACCTGCAAGAGCAGGCCGAGCTCGTCAACATGTCTCAGCAGGGCTACGTCATGCCGGGGCACTACCAAGGTCCGCCGGGGCACCACGGGTCTGGCGCCGCGCAGGCGTCCCTCGGCCACCATAGAGGCACACAGTCGTTCTCGGGCACGCAGGCGTACCAGATGCAGCCCCCGATCGGCATGTCGCCTGGTGGGTCGCACGATTTTCGCGGCAGAGTCCCGCCGCTGCAGTTACAGGGGCTAGACTCGCCAGCGCCGGGACTGTCGGCTGGCCCGAGCTCGGCGTCGGGCGGATCATCGTATCTCCCCGCCTTCCCTCCGCCGGCCGCGACGAGCCAGCCTAGTTCAGCGACGTTTGACGCGTTCGACAACCGCGACGCGATGTCGGGGCTGATGTACACGCCGCTACAGCCGACGCAGCAAGCAGCGGCGTCGTACGGGTCCTTCTCGCCCGGTCATGCCGCCCGCTCGTCCTACTCGGGACCGTACGGCTCGCCAGCGACGGCAACGCAGCAGCAGCAGCAACAGCAGCAGCAGCCGCGTAACCCGTTCCAGCCGCCGCCGCAGGAATCGCCCCGGAGAGGATTCGGCTATCAGGCGTAGCGTAGCGTAGTGACGAGTATTAGAGCAGAGACGAGTTGTTAAACCCACCAGAGGGTGTTACCGCCCTGCCGCGCAAAAAACACGCGGCGGACATACCGACGCATTAGGCGCCTTTGATAGGCGATCGATCAGTGTGACCATTATGCATGCATGAGAGCGAGGTTGGCCGTGCCATAGGCGCCGTCGTAGACGCGTGGGACTTTCAGGGATCAATGCTGACTCGCGCGACGTGAACTGCTGCTGCTGGAGGGAGGTGGTCGACGCTGCCGACCTGACCCTCTACTCACGGCGCCGACGCAGACGCCGCCTGCCTATGCAGATGATGCATGCCTGCTGCTGCCGCCTCAGGGGGCGGCAGGTTTTACTATGCGATGGATGAATGCTGAAAGACTACTGAGGACTACTGGAGGGAAGCACGGATGAAGCCCTCGAGGCCGCCGTTTACCCAGAGTTCCTGGACGGAGCGGCCTACGCGCGCAGCGGGGTAGTGCTTTTCTCCCTCTGCGCCCATGGAGACGGTGACGCCGCCGTTACGCGTGTCGATCTTGACGCGCCAGTCGTTGGGGATGACGGTGAGTTCGCCGTCCGCGCCGCCCTTACCGCGCTGGCCGTCGCGCGCAAAGCGCTTGGTGAGGTCCTCGACGAGCTCGGGCGCCTCGACACAAATAAGACCATTGTTGATACTGTTGCGCTTGAAAATGTCACCAAACGAGCCGCAGATCACGAGGGGAATACCGGCGTTCTTGATGGCCGTTGCGGCCTGTTCGCGCGACGACCCAGTGCCAAAGTTGTAGCCCGAGAAGAGAACCGGCGTGGCGTTGGAGTCACCCGAAGACCGCAGGGCCTTGATCGTCTGCGCAAACTCGGGGTCATAGTTCTCCATCACTACCTCGGCCTGACGCTCCGGCGTGATGTCGTCCTGGTACGTGTACTTGCCCGGGTACATTCCGTCTGTGGTCAGGTTGTCCTGGGGGGCGAACACGAGCGGGCCCTCAAACACCTCTGGGAAGCCGGGCAGGAGCTCTTCGGCTTCGCCGGTAGCGGCCGGCGGCGCGGCGGCGCTCTCCTCAATGGAAAACTTGGGCACGGCGTACTGTGGCAGCGACGCCGGGTCCATGCTGTCTGGACCGCAAATCTCGCCCTTGGCGGCGGACGCGGCGACGACAGCCGGAGAAGCAAGGTACGCTACTGCCTCGGGCGAGCCCATGCGGCCCTTGTAGTTACGGTTTGTTGCCGAGATGCCGACCTCGCCCTTTTCGAGCAGACCGACGCCGAGGCCGATGCACGGCCCGCAGCCGGCGGGGAGCGTCTTGGCGCCAGCGTCGACGAGTGCCTGCCAGTCGCCAGCAGCCTCGGCGTCCTCCTGGACGCGACTCGACGCTGCCGCAATGTAAAACTCGACGCCGGGCGCAATCTTCTTGCCGCGCAGCACGTCGGCGGCGGCCTTGATGTCGGACGCACGCGAGTTGGTGCACGACACGAGGTACGCCTTGTTAATTTTAATGGGCTTCTCCATGAGCTTTGGCAGGGCCGTGGCGACCTTGACCGAGTTGGGGCCCGAGACGTGAGGTACGAGCGTGGAGAGGTCGAGTGTGAGGCGGGACGCGTAGTGCGCGCCCGGGTCGGCAGCGACGCGTTCCTGCAGGCTCTTCTGGAGCCTGTCGTCGTTGAGGCGCGGGTGGCTACCGTCCGATGGCACAGTGGACGACGGCGAGATGAACTTGCGCAGCTCGGCCTTGCGGATCATGGCGCGGTACCAGTCTGCGAGCTTGTCGTCTACTGGGAACACGCCGGCAACAGCGCCCCACTCGGTCGTCATGTTAGCGACGGTCAGGCGTTCGTCGATGGACAGGTGTTCCACGCCCGAGCCCGTAAACTCGATGGCGGCGTTGAGCACCTGGTCCTCGTTGAACAGGCCGGCCAGCGCAACAATCACGTCTTTGCCCGTGACGCCTGGCGCGAGCTTGCCCTCAAGCGACACCTGCACGACCCGGGGGATCTGCCACCAAAACTTGCCCGTCGCCCAAATGCCCCTGGAGTTAGCACTGTCTTCAAGGACAAGCTTACGCTGCGTCGGTGCGCACGATGGCCGTGCCGAGACACCCTACACCGCCGTAGTGGTTCGAGTGCGAGTCGGACGCGACGACCATCTTGCCTGGCCACGCGTACCCCTCCTCCACGACGATCTGGTGCCCGATGCCACGGCCGGCGGGGTAAAAGTCGACGCCGTGCTTCTTGGCGAACGCCTCGATGCGCTCGTACTTCTTCACATTGGTCTCAGACTTGTTCTGCACATCGTGGTCGAGCGTGAAGATTGGCTGGCGCGGGTTGTCCAGCTTGGAGCAGTCGAGCGACAGGAACTTTGAGATGACCGGGCCCGTGTTGTCGTGCGTCATGCTGCCGTGTTAGTGGTGGCTACATGGGGTTGGTGTCGTGGTGTCGCCGCGTTGCGAGCGTCGCACGACGCAACTCACACATGCTCCGGCTTGATCATGACATAGTCGCCCGAATGCACCTTTGTGCCCTGTGGCAAGTCGACGGCGTATTTCTGGACAATCTTCTCGACGAGCGTCTGCGGGTTGGACACGGTAGCGTACGCGCGTGCGTACGCGGGCAGCACGCGGTGTCGCGTGAGGACGCGGAGGAGCGTCATGGCGGCGTTGAGGAGTGAGGGGGTGAGTAGGGAGTAGTGGTAAACACAACGTCGCCGTCCGTCGTCGTCGTCGTCGTCGTCTAATGGCTCGCTCACTGTTGGCTGCTAACTTTGGCGACTCCGACTCGATTGCGCGATGGATCTTATCGGGGCCACTCGGGTTTACTCGCTCCACACCACGTGGCTTCGGGCGAGTTGCCCCGCGCGTCGTGTGCACGGCAACTAGAGCGGCCTGGAAGAGCTAGATGTAGTCAGTGTGCATGCGAGTAGCAAGCTGCATAAAATACGACAACACGACGACACGACGACATGCTCATGCGTGGAGTGAGAGGCAGTAACGTGCTGCGCGCGGCGCAAGTTGCGGACTCGCAGCTGGCCGTCGTTGGGCGCGTCGGAAGGCTGTGACTAACCCGATTGGAACGACTTCTGGAGCAGGTAGGTCCAATCGGTCGGCATTGTGCCTTGATGCACTGCAGCGCGTGCAGCGACAGCAAGCGCGGCGCGCCGAGCACTACCTGCGGTGTAAACCATGGCAAGGCAGGGTGGTAGAGACCAACCGGATCCGCGGAGCGGCAGAGCGCCGCGCGCGCCCACAGATCACTAACTGTGGCATGCACTTGTCATGCTGAGGTAATTGTTCCCTCTACCGTCTGACGTCCGCTGCATTCCTCGCGAGCTCCGGCGCGGTGAGTTGCGGCAACTGTGCCTCGGCGGACACATCCGTTCGCGGTGGGCACGATCGGCTGGGAGAATGCCGCACGTCATTTCGGCATCGTTACACCCGACCTCCCGTCCATCCGTCCCGATGATAACCACCACCTACAGCACTTGCAGTACGATGCATCGCGCTCTTGATATCAATCATACCCCCATCGGCACCAGTCAATAGGCAAGATACTTCGTTCATCGTATCTGCTTTCTCGCGCCTGCAGCACAGTCGCCGCACGCCCTCTCCCTCGCCCTCGCTATCGCCTCCACATTCGTCACTACGCAGCCATGACGTCCGCCCAGCCGCACGCGTTCACGTTCCAGGCGCACATCCCGCGCACCGTTTTTGGGTCGGGAACGCTCTCCAAGATCCCAGAGGAGGTCGACAAGCTCGGCGCAAAGTCCGTGCTTATTGTTACTGAGAACACGGACAGGCAGCTCGCGCTCGCGGATAAGATTACAGGGTTCCTTGGAAAGGACAAGGTTGCTGGTGTGTGAGTACGAGCCGCGAACCACCGCTGCGAGGGCAGAGAGCGGCGAGTGGCGAGTGGGCAACGGCGAGGAAATAAGCCAAGGCGACAGTCCAGCGGTCGATGGTCATTGAGGACGAGAGACACTGGCGCTGCCGTTGCCCCCGAGTCTGTGTTGCGTTGGCCTGCTTTAGTGGTCTCGACACGGCCAGTGTTCCATCTGCACGCTTTCCTCTCTTGCTGCTCGAATTACCGCTGACATCCAGCTGCCCCGATGCCGTGATGCACACGCCCGAGGACGTGACCGAGAAGGCGCTGAAGCAGCTGAAGGAGAGCAAGGCGGACATTCTCGTCTCTGTTGGCGGCGGATCCACCGTGGGGCTGGGCAAGGCACTGGCGATCCGGACAGGGATCCCCCACATAGCCGTTCCGACGACGTATGCTGGTTCCGAGGCGACGCCGATCTTGGGCGAGACAGTGAACAAGCTCAAGACGACACGCAGCGACCCCAAGATCCTGCCCAACACGATCGTGTACGACGTGGACCTGACGCTGACGCTGCCCGCGCAGCTGACGTACACGTCGGGCATGAACGCGATCGCGCACTGCGTAGAGGCACTGTACTCGCCGTCGATCAACCCTATCATTGAAGGCGTAGCCATTTCAGGTATTTCGTCGCTTTACCGCGCCCTTCTGCGCCTCAAGGACGCGCCGAACGACATTGAGGCGCGCGCCGACGCACTCCAGGGCGCGTACGCGGCCGGCGTCTGTCTCGGTCACGTAGGCATGGCTATCCACCATAAACTCTGCCATACCCTCGGCGGCACGTTCAACCTGCCCCACGCCCAGACTCATACCGTCGTCCTCCCCCACGCAATGGCGTATAACATGCAGGCTGCGCCCGACGCCATGGCTAAAATCGCAAAGGCTATCGGTACCGACGAGTCGCCGGCCAAGGCCCTCTGGGACCTCGAAAAGACGCTCGGGACAGTCCAGAGCCTCGAGGACCTCGGCATGAAGCACGACGACCTCGAAAAGGCTGCAGACCTCGCCGCAAAGGCACAGTACCCCAACCCCGCCCCTCTCGAGCGCCCCAAGCTCCTTGCTCTCCTCGAGAACGCCTTCTACGGCAAGCCTCCTTCCGCCTAGGCAAAAACGCAATAGAAAATGTACGATGCAGCAGTGTGGTTGTGCAAGGGGGCATGCAAAGGCGCCTGCAATGGCGCCGAGTTAATGCCAACTGACGCTGCCGTCTTGGGTGTAAACTGGCTGCCTCTTACATCAATGGTGTCCCAGCACGGCCGCGCCCTCGCCTAATTACAATGTCCATGCTGCTAATGCTAACTATGCTCTGTTCAACCATTCCTGCTACACGCACGCTACGCGCGCGTTGGGTCGCGACTCAGGGGCGGACGCGTACGCACGGCGCTGCCCATCGCGTGCGCCGCATTGCGCGCAAGCACGTGCTGGTGCAGACTGAGATTACCCGAACGTGAACGGGGTAACTTGCGTGGCTGGCCGGTGGTGGTTGCGGCCGGCGCGGCGGCAGCGGCCGTAGGCTGCGCATTGATCGCGGACAATGGTGGGCGGTCGCGTTCTGTCGCGCGGCCACTGGGCGGACGGCTTGGCACGCTCCCGCCCGACGTCGAGGACGACGCAGACCCCGCCGAACCAAAGTTTGGCTGGGTGGGTATAGGACCGCTGCCCGAGCCTGCGCTGCTGCTGCTGCCGCGGCGCAAGAAAGGCGACGGCGCGTCTGGGTCGTCGGGATTCCATTTCGCGGGCGTCGCGTCGGGGCGGTACACGAACGTCGGGGCGGGGATGAGCGTTGGCGGGAGACCGGGAATCTCGGCCTCTGAGTCGGGGAAGCTGGCCTTGCGCGGCCTGGGGATGAATGGGGAGTTGAGCAGCGAGCCCGGCGCGGGCGAGCCAAACGACGCTGTGCGCATAGTTATGTCGTCATGGAACACGCGGTCGAGTTCACCAGGCGACCCTATCGACGTACGGCCTAAGTGTCGAGGAGAACGCTGCTTGGCCGGTGTGGCGAGGGCACACACCTGCTCCTCTGCGTCCGCCTCGACCCTCGCTCGCGACGCCAAGTTGGTCATCGACTTGGACGCCAGACGCCGTGGTAGGGAGCTATTCTGGCTGCGAGCGGTTAACTTCGATATCTTGCTCGTGATCTTGGAATCTAACGGCGCAGGCGAGTTGTACGCTAATGGGAAGGGTATCTTGGACGGTGTGTCGTTGTACGCAGCGTGCCGCTGGTTTGACGACGGCACCGGCATCGTCCTGCTGTCAGCTCCACAAGGGCACCGCAAGCTCACTTTCTCTCCTCGAGCGGGGGCCGTTGAGCTTGCACCGGTCCAAAGTCGGCCTCTGGCTGCTCATCCACTGGGCTCTCCATGGCTGCAATACGGTCGCGTTCCTCGCGCAACTGGGCCCACTGCGTTTTGAGTGTCTGGGTCGCTGCCGCTATGCGCTGCTGATTCTCGCGCAGAATGTCCTCGCCCTCGGACAGTTGCTGGTGACGCGCGTTGAACTCGGCTTCTCGTAGCGCAAAGGCCTGCTCGCGCTCGCTCATTTCAAATTCCCGGGCCTCAAGCTCCGTCATCTTCTGTTTGATGCGCTCCTCACGCTGCTTCAGACGCGCCTCCCACTGTTCCATCTCCACCCGTCGTGTCTGCAGCATGGAGGTTCTGGAGTTAGCACGAGCAAGTAAAACGTGCGTACTGGTTCTGCACAGTGAACAGCTTGCGATGCAGCTTCATCTCGTCCATGTCGAGGAGGTCCTTCGTGGACGGCCGTCGCACAGGCTGGCGTCAGCTATCATCCCCAAGCCTGAACCCACGTTGAGATTCAACATGGCCTTGATGACCAGTTTGAGCGCCGGCGAGATGTTACTCGGAAGAGGCGGCAGCTTTCCGGACTTGACCATTGAAATGAGCTCCTCCTGCGTCCTTGCAGTGTGAAAGGGGGAGCTGCTGTCAACAGACACTCCACCTCTTGACCTACTGCAAAGCGCACATCTCGTACACAAGACATCCCAAGCTCCAGATGTCAGACTTGATGTCGTACCGGTTTTCTGCGAGGATCTCGGGCGGCATGTAGAGTGGGGTCTTCGAGTCAGCCGTTTTCTGCGATGCAACCTACCCCGACGTAGGTTTGGGTAAACATGTGCCCCGCCATGTCCTTGCTTAGCCCAAAGTCACCAAGCTTCACAACATCGCCAGAAAGGAACACTAAATCATCAGTAATAAACACACACACTGCTCACCATTCTCGGGCTTAAGGTCACGATGGAGCACCTGCGTTCGCAGCGCCTCAGCACTGGGACGGTGCGCCCTGCGCGCCTCGGGGTAGTGACAGTGGTGAAGAGCGAGTGTGATTTGCAGGAAAATGTTCCAAATCTTCTCCTCGTGAATGGAAGAGTTGCTCCTCTGGGCCTTGCGGATGAGCGAGCCCAGGTCACCGTTGGTGCAGTACTACGGTTAGGGTCTGCCAAGTGCTATGACATACCTCCATGATAATGAAGATGCGCTCCGTCTTGGCGTCACGGATCTTCTGCACCAGCTGCACAATGTTGCGGTGCTTGAGTGACTCGAGAATGGCCCTGGGGAGGTTAGGTTTTGTGGCGTCGGCGGCATGTGATGTCAACAAGTACGCACACTTCTGCCATTATCTGTTTACGGTCTCGCTCGTTCATCTTGCCGTAGTCGAGCTCCTTTAGCGCAAACTCCTGCGACTGTAAGCTAGTGAAGAAAAAGTTCCAGCTTGCCTTGCCGTCTTCGATGCGCTGGACTTTGGAGATGACGCCAAAGCTTCCTTTGCCAATGTTGCTAACGAGCCGGTACTTGTCCATTTCGGATGCATCGAGGAAGCTCAAGTTGACGGGTGTAGACGGCGCCGAGCGCCGTGAAGGAAGCGCCATGGCCTTTGACTGGTCCCAAGTGAGTGGTCTTGGCTGGTGTAGATCGGGGTTGGTGTTGTGTGGCTGAGAGGTGACGCTGGGTGGACAGGGTTTGTTTGACTGGTGATGGTGGAGGGATTGAGGCCAGCTGTCAAGCAGAGTTGGGCATGACAAGCGAGCAGGATAAGTGCGGTGAAAAAGCGAGTGACCGTAATGGCCTCGGCGTTGACACAGGAGCAGTGACGGCCGACGTCGAGTGTGACAAGGAGAGTGACAAAGGGAGAGAGAGGTGTTGTCGAGGATGTTGTTGGTGGTTGCAGTTGCCATCATTCCATCCGACGGGCTCACTCTCATTACGTCCTTATCAAAATCAGGCGCGGTCAGGTTGAGGTAAGGTGGTGGAATGACACATCATGGCGTGGTGCCTGGCCAGCCTCGGAACTATTTTTTTCGGTGGCAACTCGGTGGTTCATGAAGAGTTCGAAGGTTGCAATACCAGGCAACTGTTGCACTACAAACCATGTCGTCTGCTGAAAGCTCGTCGGGGTCGTCGCGATCCCCATCGCCAGATATCGAGAAGAATGGTGCGTCTGAGGAACCCAAGAAGACGTTCGCCGAGCTCGGGGTGAGCCCAGAGCTGTGCGCGGCCTGCACCTCGCTCGGCTTCAAGAACCCAACCGACATCCAGGTCGCCGCCATCCCGCCGGCATTGACCGGCCGCGACATCATTGGAATTGCGCAGACAGGTAGTGGTAAGACTGCGGCCTTTGCCCTGCCCATCCTTCAAACGCTGTGGGAGAACCCGCAGCCGTTTTATGCCCTGATGCTGGCACCGACACGGTAGGTGGATTGCGCCCCAACGCAAGCTGACGCCAGTGAACTGGCGGACCAGATTGCAAAGCAGGTTCAGGCGCTCGGCGCGCCCATTGGTGTGCGATGTGCGGTCATTGTCGGTGGCATGGACATGATGGCGCAGAGCCTTGCGCTCGCGAAACGGCCGCATATCGTCGTAGCGACTCCGGGTCGTCTGATGGACCACCTCGAGAACACCAAGGGCTTCTCTCTCAAGGCGCTCAAGTACCTTGTTCTCGACGAAGCGGACCGTCTTCTCGACCTTGACTTTGGGCCGATCATCGACAAGCTCCTCAAGGTCATCCCCAAGGAGCGCAACACGTTCCTCTTCTCAGCGACACTGTCCACCAAGGTCGAAAAGCTGAAACGCGCCTCCCTCTCCAAGCCGATCCAGGTCAAAGTCGCGTCCAAATACTCGACCGTCTCGACGCTCATGCAGTACTACGTCTTCTTCCCTGAAATCCAGAAGGACCCGTACCTGTTTTACCTTGTCAACGAGCTCAGCTCGAGCTCGATGATCATCTTCACCGGCACGGTCGACCGCGCCCAGCGCCTGTCCATCATGCTTAACCGCCTCGGCTTCCCCGCTATTCCGCTGCACGGCCAGATGAGCCAGAGTGCGCGTCTGGGATCGCTCAACAAGTTCAAGAGCGGCGGGAGGAAGATCCTCGTTGCGACGGACGTGGCGAGTCGTGGTCTCGACATTCCCTCGGTCGACCTGGTCATTGTAAGCTACACGGCCAGAACCTTTAGCTGACCGCAGAACTACGACATTCCAACCAACTCGAAGGACTATGTCCACCGTGTGGGCCGTACGGCGCGTGCGGGACGTTCGGGCAAGTCGATCACTCTCACGACGCAGTACGACGTCGTGATGCTCAAGGGCATTGAGGCGGCGATTGGGCGCCAGCTGCCTGCGTTCGACGTGGACAAGGAGGCCGTAGCGATCTTGACTGACCGTGTGGCTGAGGCTGGGCGTGCCGCCAAGCTCGAGATGCGTGAGATGGGCACGGGCGGCGCGGGCGGTAAGCGCGGCCGTGACAAGGGCCGCCGTGGCGGCTACGACGACGACCGCGATCGCGACGACGACATGGTCCAGGGCGGCATGCCCAAGAAGAAGCGAAAGGGCGGCCGGCGCTAAACCTAGCCGCTTTAAGATTGCATAGATTCTGGGTGTACTTGTACTGTTCTGCATTGCATTTGGTTCGGGATTGTCTGTGTGCACGGTTGCGCGGGTGTGGAGGACTGAGGACATGCCGCATCCGCGGTGGCTTGCACATTGCAACCACAGGGGTGAATGATTAAGGACGACTGTAACTACAATCCAGCCACTTGATAACCACCACCCAACACCACACAACACCACACCACACCACAGCGCCAGCTTGCATCGCCCGATGTCGAGCTCGAATCCGTCGCATCTTCTGATCAGCCGGAATCCACGCTCCCTGGCGCACCCACAGCTGGTAGCGCAGACGTCGCTGTACGCGCCGACCCCGACGCCCGGCGCGCACCTGTTCTCATTTGGCGCGAATGGCGCGGGCGCCGCAGCAGGAGGAAGCACGCCGCCAGCGGGCGAGGGATCCAGTCCTGCGCCGCAGCATGCGCGGTCCCAGTCGACGCCGGCGCTGACCCTCGAAGCGACGGCTGAGGGGTCAAGCGGCGGCGGCGGGAACAGCGGTGCAGGCAGGAGTGGAGGTGATGAACTGGACGACACGGACGAGGACGAGGACGACGACCTCGTGGTGCACCCCACGTTTTGGCGCGACGCGGCACTGCCGGGCCGCGTCAAGGTCATTGTGGGCCGGCACGAGTTCTGGTGTCACAAGGAAGTACTGTGGTTCTCTAGTCCCTTCTTCAACTCGATGTTACGCGGGAGGTGGGTGGTCGTGCAGGTGTATGAGCTGACGGCAGCTGGGCTGAGACGGACGTGCCGGATGGCGGTGGCGGCGAGGGCGACTCGGAAACGGCGACTGGGCTAGTACAGCACGCGCTATCGTCGCCGACAGATACGGACAAACATGGCGGCGGTGCGGACAGTGTACGCGATGTGTCGGGGGTATCCGAGTCGCGGCGGCCAAGTACGCCTCCGCAGCGCGCCGAGGGATCGACGCCGGACGGGGATAAGGCGTCGGCTCAAGCATCGGGCAAGACGAGCCCTGAGGACGGCGCGGAGCCCAGTGAGGCCGACGACGACACGACAGGCAAGACGAGCGTGTACCTCGACGCGGAGGAGGACGGTGTCGCGGACATTATGCGGGAGCTGCGCGAGATTCCCGAGCCGGAGGGGGACGCGCACGAGGTGCTCGTTGAGGGGAGCCAGGCGCGCGCTGCGTCAGTCGGCGGTGGAGAGGACAACACGCCGACAGACGTCAAGGATAAGGGGAAAGGCAAAGCCACTGGCGATACCCATGACACAGACGATAGACTCAAGACACTCCGCGCGGCGCGTAAAGCCAAGCGTGTGTCCGCCGCGTCTAGCCTCAGCCTCGCGCGCAGGCGAACCCACAGCCCAGGCAAGGAAAGGAAGCGGCACGAACGCGTCGACGCCGTCGTCGAGCTGCATGAAGAAAGCCCCGCGGCCTTCCAGGTAGGTCACGGCGCTTGCAGCGCGAGCGCAAGCTGACATCAGGACTTTTTGTTCTGGGCTTACCCGCACCTTGAGTGCAAGGTGACGTGGTCAAACGTGGCGGGGGTGAGCTGCTGAGAGTGGGTATCAGCTGACAACAGCTTCTGGCGTTGGCGTCCAAGCACGTCGTGCCCGCGCTGCAGACGCTGTGCGAGCGATTCCTGATGACGCACGCATCCGGGCGGCCCATCATGGCGCTCGCGCTCGCCGAGCAGCACCTCAACAGCGAGCTGTACCGCGAAGCGAGCCGCTTCGTGCTCGACCAAGGTTGGTGTTGCTCACGGGCTATGACTGACGGCAGCGTCGTGGGACGCACAGGAACTCGAATGTCTCTCGGAAGCGACGCAACTCAAGCTGTCTAAGCGGTAAGACGAGAGTGTTTTGAGCGCGCTAACTCCAGACGCACATGGTTCCTTGAGCGCTTGCTCAAACTTGGCTCGTTCGACGTCAAGAAGGAGTACGCCTGCGTGAGTCCACTGTCGCACGGGCCCGCCTGACGCCAGCGACAAGACTGTCCTGACCCCTCGCGATGCCGGGCGCAGCTCGACGAAAAGTGGCGACAGGCGCACCAGACAGTGTCGCGCTACGGCCCGCCCCAGCCCAGCGTCGCGTTCCGCTGTCTACGCCAACTAGAGACATTCCCCACCAACCCCAGCCTCGTCATGTCCCATCCCCTGTGCCAGAGCACCGCCAAGAGCTGGATCGCGAGCTGTGCGTTACCTCGAGCCAACACCTACTCACACCAGTGTTTGACCGCATGTTTGAGCTCAAGATGGCCTTTGGCGCACTTAGTCCCGGGACAGACAAGGTAGCTACACACTCCCCGCATAGCTGACAGCAGTACTGGCTGTACATTACGCTCAATTGACCATTGCCCACGTTTCCTGTGTATACGTTGTATCGCAATGCATAAACTGTATATATGTGTAGAAGGCGTGAAGCTACCGCTCGGCGCGGACACGGAAGGGGTCGTGGCTGCCGCCAGCGAGGGCGGCCATGCTCGCCTGCCGGAGATGATCGAGGTAGTTTGTGAGGCGGGAGACGTCCGAGTCGCGCCCGATAAACTCCTCGTACACGCCAAACTCCTGCGCCGCGACAATGTTGGCGAGGTTGAGCGCCTCCTGCACGAGATGTGGGAAGCGGTGCGCGTTGGACATGAGCCGGTCGTGGATACGGAACACGAGATCGGGCACGAATATCTGCCGAATCCGCTCCAGTTCCCTGCGTCGCTGCGAGTCTGGCGTCAGCTTGAGGAAGCCTGATGTCGCAGCTCACCGTAGGCTGTCTTGTTAGTGGGGAACTTGAGCCAGCCGCTGGTAAGAATGTCCTGTGTCTGCGTGTGCGTCTGCATGATCGCCGCCAGGAGCTTTTTGCTCCAGTTGAACTGCTCGGCCTTGGACGCGCTGGTGTGAGCTATTAGGAAAATGAGTCAGCTTACGTCTCTTTGGGCTCTGCGAGCGCGACCTCGTCGATCGCGTCGTGGCACTGGAACACATCAAACAGCTTGTGATAGTCTGCAAACTCTGTCGCCTGCGAGTCCTCCTCGTCCTCCTCCTCGGCATCGTCAATGTCCTCGGGCAGCGTCTGCATGAGCGCGCCCGCAGAGTTGGCCTGTCCCAGTGCAAGGAAGTAGCGCATCACGTCGTTGGCGCGCACAAGCGCCTCGGGCAGCGTCTCGGGTACCATTGTGAGCCACTCGAGGGCCCGGATAAGGTACCAGTCGTGCTCGCTGACCTGGACGAGCACCTCGGTGATGTCCGGCTGCCCAGGCTTGAGTGATGGCGCCGACTGAGGTCAGCTAGAATGTTCCTTATCGTAGCTCACCTCAAACGCCGCATGTAGGATCATGCGGACTGTCTCGGTCGCGATCGTCGCGACGTTTAAGCCGTAGTCCTTGGCACGCAGGAGCGCGGCGCGCTTGTCCTCGCGGCTCGCATTCGGGTCCATCGCTGATGTCAGCTCGCTTCGCTTTGTTCAGCTTACATCGGAGGAATCGCGCGTAGCTCTCCTCGCCGTTACCCTCGCGCAGGCACGCGGCGTACGGCGCAACGAGCGAGTCGTTGCCGTCGCGTTCGAGGACGCGGAGGTACGCCTCGATGATAATGTTCGCGGCCGACTCGGGCACAGCCTGGCTGAGCGTGCGTAGGACGAGCACGAGGTGGGTGAAGAAGCGCAGCAGGGGGCCGACGAGCTCGTCAGAGACTGCCTGGCCCAGATGCGGGATCCGGTCGGCAAAAGTGTCAAGGTGCGCGTTTGTCCGGTCCAGCAGAACCTGCTTCTGCGTGATGTACAGGGGGTTGCGACTCGCCTCGCTGGTGTCAGTTGGGGCGCAACTCATGTCAACTCACGCAAGCGCGCCGGATTTGGACGCCGAGATGCTCGCAAACACCTCCTCGAGACCTCCTCGGCCCAGCTCGACGGCCTCCTCGTCGTCACCACCCAAAAGCGCATCCTCCTGCTCCCAGAAACTCCCGAGGTCGTGCCACCTGCGGTCGATGCGCGCCTCGAGACGGTGGCTGACGTGCGCCCATACCTGGTCCTCCCACGAGTCGCACGCCGGCAGCAGTGTTGGCAGGTCAGTGACGAGGGCAGCGTACACCTCGCGCTCTGCCGAGGACAGCGTTGGCTGGCGTCAGCTCGATTGGTCACGTGTAGCTGCACTCACGTTCTTCGCTATCGCGCGGCAGCTCGTCTTCCACAGTGCGCGCGAGCGGTTACCCGTCAATGGAGTAAACATCTGGCTCTCCTGGGCTTGGCCGTTAGCTCATACACACCTAGGGTACTCACTCATGCCGCCCATGTTCCATCGCCGACCTCCCATCATGGACGCTGCGCGCCATGGTTCGCCGCCTTCCTCGCACACACGCATAGCCTGGTCCAGCTCGCCGTGGCGCACGAGATCCCACAGCGTCTCCATTAATGGAGTCTGGTACGTCTGGTCTTCGCCCGCGAGGGCCTGACCGTGCGGGTCGCGGAGCGTGAAGTCTGGGTCCAGCGACACGGCGTTGGTCCCCGTACTCGTGAGCTTGGCCGTCTTGGCCCGCCGCACAGTCGTAGGGATGTACCCGTGCCGCGCCTCCAGTGGTGGTGGGGAAGAGAAGAGGGGGCGTGTCTGGAGATGCTCGATGAGGGTCGCCCACAAGCTCAGGTCGCCGTTCTCGTTGACGATTGTCTGCGTGAGGTCCATCGGGGGCGTGTAAGGGTTCTGCGCAAGCTGCTGCTCGGCCGATGGCCCGTCGACGCCACCTTCTCGCGAAATACGGTTTCTGCCATCAGCGGGGGCTCCTCTGCCTTTAGCACGACGTACTCGTACACAGCACGTATCAAGCCCCATGTCCGGTGTTCGAGCAGGAGCCACTTATACTCCTCCGACTCTGTCGCGGCGCGCCCGTGCGCGCGCATAGATACGAGACTGGTGTCAGCTGAGTCTAGGAGAAAGACAGCTTACTACTTCTCGAGGCTGGCCTGTAGCTGCACGAGCATGCCGTGTTCCTCGTCCAGGACAGCGTCGGGGCTCAGTGGGCCGTCGAGCTGCGACGGCCCTGCTGACGCATGGTACCGCTTCAGAATCTCCTCAAAGGCAATGTAAGGCGACGTCGCCGTCTCGCCCGCTGAGCGCGCCATGGTTATTGACGTCTAGCGGTGTCGAGCGGTGGATGGTTGATGGGTGGTAGATTGTTGTTCGTCCCCCGCATCTCCAGTGACTGCATTCTGGAAACATGGATTGATACTTCTGGCCAAAATGACGTGTGCAACGGATACCTGCCCCACTCTGTTGGTAAACATCTAACGCCCCACTCTCTCAAGAGTATTTATTACGCTTGCTGCATTATACTTTTGTCAATGCACTGAGCCCCTGCGGGAGTGCGCCAGTTAATGGGAAATGACATGCATAAGAAGTCGGGAATGGTGAGTCAAGCACCAATTATGCGTAGCCTACAGAAATATGCTCATGTGCAATTAGAAAGGGGAGCACTAAGGTGACTGGATCGACGAGATCCGCGAGTGTACCACGCCCACGTATCGTACTGTCAACCGCCTCATTCGAGCGGTACGACGAAGGGCCAAAGGCGTGTTGCTTGGCCGTGAGGGTGCCAGTCCGCTGAATCTTACGACTCGCTGTGCGTTACTGGACAAGCGTCCCCGGAGTACATTGGCTAAGCGCGTGCAGCGCGCGCAGCTAGTGCAAGATTGACCAGGCGGCTACGGTGCACTTTGAGGAGACCGCGACGGCAATGCTTTGCTAGGCTTGACCAAGCGACCAGCTCAACTGGAGCAAGTGTCGGAGTCGAAGGCGCACATCACATCTTGAGCAGCTGCCGCGCGTCCAGTCGCCGTCGCCGCGCTGCCGTGATCACGCTAGCAGGTTACGCCACACCGCAGCCGCCGTCGCGCTCGTGTACACCGACACATTCAAGGCTACAGCTCCACTCGGCGCAGCGCGGACAGCGGTATGCCCCGAGGTATCCGCAGCTTGCGCAGATCCGGCGTGGGGGTGTGTCGGGCGGCGGTGCAGCGGCAGTGATATATGGGGGTGTGGGAGTAGCTGGGAGCTCCTCGAGCCAGTCGCGCAGCGACTTTTTGCCGTACAGCGCTCGGCGTACGTTTGGCGTCTGTTTCTTCTTCGCCGCGGCGAGCGCGAGCGCCGCTGGCGAGTTGGGTGCCGGTGCTGGCGGCTGGAACGACGCTGGCGGGATATCCGTCGGGTTCGTGCGCTGATGTCAGCTGACGCGTCCATTAATGAAAGCTTACCTCGAGATCATCCAGGCGGCGCTGTAGGCGCCGAGCTTGGAAGTCGGTGAGCGCCTCGGACTTGGCCATGGCGTTAGGAGAATACGCGTTGTTGTTGAAAGGTAGTGGTCAGTCTGAACTTCGATGACTCCAGACGGAGAAAGGTGTCTGTCCGGGCTTGATCGGAAGCAAAAGTCGATCGATCGGTAACTTCGTACTTGGTTGTTTTGGTGGCGACGACGTCATGTCCAGTCAACCCCGAGTTAGCACTCGGACTTTTGTGTCGTTGCCATTCTTCATCAAAATGGATCCAGAACAGCAAGAACAGCCGCAAGCGGCGTCGGAGTCGGTGTCCAGTGCGTCTGGCTTTCAATCAGCCTCATCGATGCTGCAGTCGACCCACGCGCCGTCCGCCAACTCCCATCGCAATGCGTCGGGCAACGTTCCTCCTGTACCCAAACCAGCAGCGGATGCACCCGCAGGCCAGAGCGGCGAGGGCAGCGGGGTAGCCACGGCAGGTAGCGAATCTGCAGCTGGGACGATGGCGCCGCCAAAGCCCGTCAACCGGCCCGCAGCGAGCAAGAATGCGATCATCTACAGCGTGCTGCAGGTAGGTAAAGACGTCTCAGCTAACCCCCGGCCCTCTGAGCTGACAATGTCGCAGAGGCGAAACCCCGTCCTGGGACTGATTAGGAACGTTGGCCTCGAGATTGGCGACATTGTGGTCGACTACCAGGTTGGGACACACAACGGCGTGCTGTTCCTGAGGTAGGCGACAGCCACCACTGACTCTGACGTCCCAGTCTGAAGTACCACCGGTTGCATCCCGAATACATCCACACGCGTATCGAGAAGATGCGCCATTCGTATAACCTGCGCATATTGCTGGTGCTTTGCGACATTGTGAGCTATTTTCTTATCTGTGAAAGAGCTCACGGCAGAACGAGCATCAGCAGCCGTTGCGGGAGCTCAGCAAGGTGGCCGTTGTGAATGACATGACAATGGTCGTAGCCTTTTCGTAGGTGAATCACTGTCTGAGACCTAACACCAGCAACGAGGAGGCTGCACAGTACCTCACGACCTTCAAGTCGTACGAGCACAAGTCGGCAGACGTGCTCAAGGAGAAGGTCCACCAGACGTACCATTCGCAGCTCGACCACGTCCTCACGAGCGGCCGTAAAGTGAACAAGTCAAATGCCGAGGCGATTGCAGCGCAGTTTGGAGTGAGTAGTAGACGACGGACGTATCTAACTCGCAGCCGTTCGACAACATTGTGCGGCAAACAAATCACTCGTTGAGCGCAGTAAAGGGTCTTGGCAAGGTCAAGGTCGTATCGCTGCTAGACGCGTTCAACAAGCCGTTTGTTACAGGTATTCAGGACGGGCCACGTCCCACGCGAGCGGGTGGCAGCGGTGTTGCACGCGCCTCTGTAACGACCGCAGAAGAGCATGCCTACGGACAATCACCAACGCCCGACGAAATTGAAGCTGCCGCCGCCGCGGCGCCGGAGCCGATGCGTCCTGATACGCCGCCGACGCCGAAGCGGCCCACGGACCAGGGCCCGAGTCGCTCACCCAGCATTGAGCCGGACGATCCTGATCGCGTCGCGACAGATACGGTCTGGGCTGACCCTCTGGCTGATGATGGCGATGGCGATGATGACGACGATGATGAGAATCGTCAGTCGAAGCGGCCCCGTTTGTAGCCGCTGTGCATACATGTATCTTGTACTACTAGGCAGGCTGCAGGCTGGTCCGGGGAATCGCCTGGCGGAGAGCATCTCGACGCACGCCTCGGACGCCTCAGTATAAATGAGGTCTTTTCAAGGTGTATATGGCCTAATTGCTTTAGTATATTTTACCCACGCTTTATTTTGACACCCTATTTAGCTTGTGACGGCAGAGTGGGGCAGGTGACTGTGTGAGTCAGGTGAATGGACAGAGTTGAGTGGATCGTCGTGTTCAGAGTCGAGCGCGTCATCCAGATTGTTGCTCTCGGCCGTTCTCCACGCTTCCTCTCTCCATCATTCTCTTTCTCCTCATCGACATTCCTCATCGCCAGACCTCTCTTGGTCATCACCCATCAAGTCGGCATTGCAGCCTACCCAGGCCGTCTTGGCACAAAAATCGCCATCAATCTCATAACCTCCCTCCTTCTATCACCCCGTCAAAACCGGCGAGATACCCAAGTACGGTGTACGGTAGGAGCGGCGACACCCCCACTCATCATTTGCCACCCCCGCGCTCCGTCGCGAGCCTGCCACCGTGCCGCCCTTAATAACACCCTCCCCGACAACCACACCGCCATCACAACCTAAACGTCCACGGTCTTGTTCTCCACCTTCCCAGTCGTCTCATTTCTCTCCTGAGCGCGACACAAAGCGCACGCGCCGCCAGTCACCTGTACATTCCCCCTCTGCGACCCCGGCCGCAACCCGCCGCCCCGAACGCTCCACCATGTCCTCCGACGGCGAAGACTACTTTTACGATGACGAGGACGAGTTTGAGGATGGCTTTGAGGTTGAGCGTGAGTGTGGTTCTTTTTGTGCACTGTGCGCGCACCTCGAGTAGTGTCTGTGCGCACGGACAATCCGACATGGCATCGCCCGTGCAAATGCCGCAACGTACAATGGTGCTGACTACGCAGACATGGATTCGGAGTCGGAGCCCGACGTCTTTGATGCCATGAGCCCGACTGTCGAAGGTGAGTCAGCTGGCGTGCGACACTTTGCACTACGACTAACGCCATTCCCAGATGTTCCAGCAAAGAAGCCCTACGATGTTGCATACAAGGTGCTTACACCCGAGGAGATTACCGAGATCCAAAACAAGGAGATCAAGAAGGTGCAGACGTTGTTAGAGGTTCCAGTGAGTTGGCTTACTGGACTCGAGCTCACACCAGGCTTCCTCCGCCGCCATTCTTCTCCGCTACTACGCTTGGAACTCGGAGCGGCTGCAGGAGGAGTTTTGGACAGACCCGGCGCGTTCACTCGCGGCCGCTGGCCTGTCTCCTCCTACCTCCCCCACCGTGTCCACTTCGCCTCTTCCACCCACTTCCCCCTTCAAGAGTCGAAACCCCTTTCGTCCCATGAGCAAGGATGCGGCGCCCTTTGAGTGTCCCATCTGCTGCAACGACTACCCCGCGAAAGAGTTTGACACCAACACCTTCTCTTTAGGGTGTGGGCATAGATTCTGCCGCGAGTGCTGGAGGGAGTACCTTACCGGCAAGATCAAGGAGGAGGGCGAGAGCGCGCGTATTCAGTGTATGGAGGACAAGTGCGGCCGCGTTGTGCGTGAGGAGGCCGTCGTTGAGCTGGTTGACGCACCTGTCGCTAGCCGGTGAGTTTAAAATATCCCGTCCGTCTAACTCTCTCAGGTACAAGGATTTACTGCAGGCCGCGTTTGTGCAGGACTCGCCCAACATGCGGTGGTGCCCCCACCCCAGCTGCCAATACGCCATCGAGTGTTCGCAGGCGCCTCCGCGCATGCTCAACCAGCTCGTTCCCACCGTCGAGTGCAAGTGCGGCAACGACTTGTGCTTTGGGTGTGGGTACGCGGCCGACCACAGGCCAGTCCTGTGCAAGGTCGTTAGGGCGTGGGAGAAAAAGTGCGCCGACGACTCGGAGACGGCCAACTGGCTCAACGCGCACACTAAGGAGTGCCCGAAATGCCAGTCGACAATTGAGAAGAATGGAGGGTGCAAGTGAGTTGTCTTTACAGTTGCCGAACTGACGCCAGCCACATGACCTGCAAGAAGTGTCGGTGGGAGTTTTGTTGGGTCTGCATGGGTCCTTGGTCGGAGCACGGCACGAGCTGGTACCAGTGCAACCGCTTTGACGAAAAGTCGGGCTCGGACGCTCGCGATGCGCAGGCCAAGAGTCGCGCGAGCTTGGAGCGTTATCTCCACGTGAGCTTCTACCTATTTGAGTTAGGCTGACCGCAGTATTTCAACCGCTTCGCGAACCACGACCAGTCTGCCAAGCTGGACGCCGACTTTTACAAGGCCACCGAGAAGAAGATGGAGGTGATGCAGAACAACGGAAACCTTTCGTGGATCGAGGTGCAGTTTGCGCGCGAGGCTGTTAACACGGTCGTCAAGTCGCGTATCCTGCTGAAGTGGTCGTATGCCATGGCCTACTAGTGAGCTATACTCGTCGGAACTAGCTGACCTCAGCCTCAAGCGCAACAACATGACCGAGATGTTTGAGGACAACCAGCGCGACCTCGAGGGCGCAGTCGAGAACCTGAGTCATCTGCTGGAGTCGAACATTGCCGAGCAGGACATTGCCAAGATCCGCTTCGAGATCACCAACCAGGCGGCATATGTGCAGAAGCGCCACGACATACTTCTTGATGACACTCTGAGGGGCTACCTAGAGGTGAGCGTGAATTTAGATAACAGGCTGACCTCGCAGCGCCGATGGGAGTTCACAATCGACATTTAGACCCATACTGCATGTAGACCGCGACTCCCGCTCCCATCCATCCTCTGTCATCCCTCCATAGTCACCTGGCACCTTGTACACACTTTGCACATCCATGTAGCACCAAAATATGTCTCTTAGCTCTAAACTGTGCTTGCCCATGTCCCTTCCGCATGCGTTCATGGTTGTTGTGGTTGGTGTGGGTTTGAACGCATTCGGTGGTGGCCGTGATTGTTGTTGTCCAAATGCGGCGATGGGGCTCCACTACCGGAGCACGATATATTTGCCGCTACCAGACTTGCGCCCCCTTCTCAGCACTTTCATCTGCACTCACCACCATGGTTCGCGACTACACACCCGAGCTCGCCGAGGCTCGCGCCGTCATGGGCGAGATGCTTGGTCACATACATGCGTTCGACCCGGCAGTCCTGAGATTTGTCCCGGCGATCATCGACGAGGCGACAGGCTCGGCCTGGCGGTCGTCCGAAACGCAGGGTTTGCACAAGTTTACCGAATCTATAGAGGCGCATGCTGCCCAGCTCGAGGCTGTGAGTGTGTAGACGCTGTTGTGATGCTGACTGCAGCTGGCTGCGTCGGGTGAGCCGCCGCGCGAAGATCCGCTTCCGGTAGTCATGGGCATGGCGACGTCGTGGAAAGCCATCGTGCTTGCGCCTGGACCCGTTCCCGCCGTCCGCATGGCCGTCAAGGGCGTGGGCAAGGCCCCGCGTGACGGATTTATAGACGTTGTGGCCCGAGGCGGCGCCGAGTGGATACGTATCTACAGCAAGAAGAGCACGGCGTTGCTCGCCGAGTTCCGCGAACAGGACTCGTACCTCACCAGCGACAGCGACGACGACGAGGAGCGCGCACCAATACCGTTTTCCAACTCGGTTACCCGTCTTGTCGACGACCTCCTTGCCATTGCTGCCCAGACGGAAAGGATACCTGGTGCGGCCGTGCCGCAGCTCACGCTCCGTCTCTCGCGCATCGCCGAGTTTCCCGAAGGCGGCCACCCGGACGACCGCATTCCCAAGATGTTCGCTGCCATACGCTCTCGCGGAGTCAACCTCGTCTTTGGCGACATGAGCGACACGCCGTGGTCTGCGCTCCCGACTACCCCGGCTCCGCCCAAAAGGCTCACGCCCAGCCGCCGTCTCAACCTCGACCCCACGGCGCTGATGGGCCTGTGCTCCGACCTGCTGCACCATCCCCTACCTGAAGACTCTGCTGGTGCGCGCGCTCGCTTTTACCGTCCCCCCGCGATCCTCGCCGAGGCGGGGCACAGCGGCGGCGGGCGCGGTAACTGGGCGGACGCGAAGGAGGAGGACGCCGCTCAAAGCCAAAACTCGCGCGAGCTGGTACGCGCGCTTATCGAGGAGATGGACGCGCCCCTTGTCGAGGTCATCCGCGACGCGCTCGAGGCCGCTGCTGCCGGCGAGGAAATCGAGCTCTGGGCTACCCGCGAAGCCGTCATATATCTCCAAGAAACAATCTCGTCCGAGATACCCGTTGGCGAGGGCCTGGAGCAGCGCCGCATGCGCCGCCTGACCGGTCTCGAGGACGGCGACTTTTGGCAGGGAAGCAGGTACGAGGGGCGCGCCGGGTGTCTCCAGGACATCAAGCTGCATCTCTTTGACGACGAAGGCGGCATCGAGGCCATAACCGCGAGCATAAAGGCTCACGACGCTGGCTCCAGTAACGGTGTCAAGGGAGGCACTGCCAATGGGCACACGAACGGGTCGTTCAAAGAGTTGAACGGTTCGTCCGGGGCCGAAACCAACGGTACCAAGTCTTCCGCACCCAAATCCGCGACCAACGGCGGAGCGAACGGCACCTCGAAACACGCGTCAGCCCTCTGCTCAGAAGGCATGACGTCCTTCCACGAGTCGACAGCGGCGATCTGCAGTACGCTGGTACGCGAGTACCTGACGTACGTTGCGCTAGGTCCGGAAGCTGCGCGGTCTCTGCCGAGTTTCCTCAACCCGCGTCGGCTGCCTTCTCCGCGTGTAGCACAGATAAGTACGCCGTTCACGGTGGTTGCACTGCACTCGCTGGGCCGCGGCGCGGCAGAGGGCATGACGACGCTGTCAATGGGCCACGTCATGTTCCGCGAACTGTTCGCGCAGCCGCGCTGGCGCGTCAAGGGCTGGACGCAGGGCAACTACGATATCGACGACGCGCACTCTGCCCACGCCGTCGCGTGGATCCTGCCATACCGCTCTCTCGGCGAGGGAAAGCGCGTCAAGTTTGCCCAAGGCGACTACTCGTTCCCACAGTTTGTCCAGCGCATGCCCCGCGACGGCGAGGGTCAGGCGCAGCGTGCAGCTGCGGGATTCAACCGCCAGGCGTAGACGCCTCCAAAGACGCTCCCATCTCCTGCCATCTGCGACTCTCCATCTTTGTATAGCCACCTGCCTGCGTACCTACTGTATGATAGAGGCGATCATAGCATATTCATAGCATGTATCTGCACTGCGCTTGTCCGTACCGTTGCACCAGAGGTGGGTCAGGCATCCTATAGCTTGACGATACCGCCGCCACTGTCGGGCAGCAATCGCTCTTGCCAACGGACGCATACGGCAACAAAGCAAAGCAGTCGCTGTGCATTCGCATGCGTCCATACTTGCTGCTTGCGTCTGGTCGTCGCGACGCGCGCGACACAATGAATGGTGCCTCACGTTTGGCAGCCACACACCGGCACTGCACGTGTATTTATCCGAGACAGCGTCGGCCGTTTCCAACAATTGCTAGTATATCTAGTATATCTTCGCTAGTATATCGGTTAGTATATTCGCCTCTCATTACGAGGGATATTTCGCGAAAGAGCAGGGTTCAACTCCCTGGCGGAGAAAAATACCTTTTTGCCTGCACTGGGCGTGGCCTGCTTGTGTGGTGAAGTGTTTTGGGTGGCTGGGTGTTTGTGGTGGTGAAGGCGGAAGCAAACGGACCTTTGCGGAAGTAGATTCGGATAAATAAGTAGGTGTCGGAAAAATAAAGTAGGTGTCGGAAAAATAGTAAGTAGCACTACGCATTATGATTGGCTGTGGCCCCTACGCAAACTTAGCTAGTATATCGGCCTCATAAAATGGTCTTGACGGAAGTACACCACTGCTACATCCGCTTAGGTGCGAGTTGGCCGCTCAGCTTATACCATCGCCGTGGTGTCCGTAGTTTAGACCTCAGAAACGAGCTCTGAAGCATGCTGCAATCACTTCTGCGCTGTTGGAGTACGCAGAAATCACTTCAGAAGGTAGTAGTAGGTTGCAGGAGGTTGCGGGGGTAGATCGAAGCCACACATGAGCTCTTGGTGGCCAAAGTGGCAGGTGTCGATCTCAATTGCGAAGCTCTTGGCCATGGCTCTCTGCCACACTCCGAGACGTTGACGTCCGCACGGACAAGACTGCTTGTCCTCTTCATACGTTCATGATCCGCTGTGGAGCTGGCACCCGCTTCCCAAACGACCCGCTCCACTGTCTAGTCCCCCTCATAACTATTATTAGTACGCCGTCGCATAATCAAGCGAGGCGTTACACTTCGTCATAGCAATTCGACTGTGCACAATCTCTTGACGTCGTAGTAGGAGAGCCACTCTCTCCGCTCCGGATATGGATTTAGTACGCGTAGTCGCGGATTGCGACGATCAGTCAGTGGTCGGGGCCAGAGTCGGCGCGGAATGACTCCCACACCAATGTGGCCTGCTCCATGGCTCGCGAGCGTGCGCGTCACCTGACGTTTGCGACGACGGATTGCAGTCGGCAGTGGCCATTGTTGGTTCCCAACTGTTGCCTTACCGGTCTTTATCAGGCTTGGATGCATGTGGATGTGACCGTCGCCACCCACTGCACCCCCTTTGCTGACAATCTATACCCTAACACGACCTGACGCCAAACACCTAGCGCGTCAACGAAAACTACCATTACTGCAAGGCATAAACATTGCCACGACGCCGTTCGCCATTCAGTCTTCACCAGTGTCCATTACCGTCGCGACGTCGGTGCGCCTAGGGGACGACGGGCGCGCGTCCGAGTCGTTCACGGTCGTCGAGGAGGAGCAGCAGCGCGGTGGTGTGTGTCCCGTTGCGGCGAAGGCGCGAGCATCAGCCGCAGCAGCGACTATTGCCGCTGCAAGAAAGGGCACACCGCCTGCGGTTGAAGTTCCATCGCGCTTCAAGGGTGGGCATCAAAACAGCTGCCAGACACTGACGCCAGACTGGTCAGCGGGGGACGAAAATGCGGGGCAAGTTGAATAGAGGCGCCCTGTTGCCCTCCCGATGGACGTACAAGCTCCGCCAGAGCGTTAACAAGTTCTTCTGGGGATTGCGCTTGCGAATGAACGGCAACTTGCATAACCGTCCTGCCATGTGAGACGAGAGAAGGTGGTCGTCCGAGCATGTAGAAGAATGTGAATGAAATCATGTGTTTCGCGGTCGCGTCGAGGGATCGGGTAGTTGGGTGTAACATGTGATTGTAACTAGTAGCGTCGCGGCAGTCAGGGTTAACAGCGAAGATAGGCTTGTCGGAACGTCAGCTCGTCAGCATGGAGCATCCCAGCACCACTGCGCTACAGTACATATCATACAAACAGGATTATGCGGAAACACATGCACAACCACAACATGCGACCTCACACGGGTATGTGCTCACACCATCCCCTCGTCCCAGTCCGCGAGGGGGTCTGGCGTCAGCCGCGAACCGCTTCGGCACCCACCGTTGTCGCTCTCCGGCTCGCTCTTGACTGAGACGTCATCGGGATCAGGCTCGGGCCGCTTGCGCCGAGGTCGAGGAGCCGTCGCAGGGTGCGCGTGCGGCGTGGCCTGGCGGGGGAGTCGACGGAGAGGCGACGAATAACGCTTTCGCCGTTGTGTCCGAGCAGGCACATCTGGTTCTGCGTCAGGTGTATAGTCCTCGTCCTCCGAGTGGTCGCCGTCGTCGTCCTCTGAGCGACGCCGCCGCCGCTCGGAGCGTGTCTCGGGCTTTGGCGGCCCGTCTGGTTTTGGATTAGACGCCCTGCGCTCGATCTTGACCTTGCGGCGCGGTAACACTGACTCGTCCTCGTCGTCGCTGATTCGCGGACGCTTAGCTTTGAGACTGAGCGCACGGGGCGGTGGGGAGGGGGCACGAAGCGGGCTAGCGGGCTCAGTCGCTCTAGTTGTGCGCTGGCGTCAGCGGGGCATGTCGGAGGGAGTGAACACACAGATGGGGCGGGAAGGGCGAGCTTGAACTGCGGGGAGGAAGGCGAGGGCGACTGTGAGCCTGCCCGGGGCGTGGGTGCCGTCTCATTCTCTGCGTCCTCAAACAGGCTCTGGGCCTGAGCAACAGCAGCACTTAGGCGCTCGTACTTTGTCCGCCATCGGGTCGCTTCGGCCTCTGCACGGCGCCGTGCCTCGTATTCCTTCTTGGCCGCCGCGGCGCGTTCAGCCAGACGCCGGCGCGAGTCCTCTGCGCGCGACGCGCGCGTCTCGGCATCAGCTAGCGCGTCCGTCGCGCGCTCAGACTCCCTTATAGCCTCCTCCAGCGCCTCTTCTGTGGCCGCGAGGCGCGACTCGGCCGTACGCAGCACCGCGTTTTCCGCCTCGAGCTCGGCAATCCGCAACTTGTACTCCTGGTTGCTCTGTAGTATGCCCTTGTTGAGGAACGCCGAGAGCTCGAGCTCCTGGCGCAGTTTAGTCGCCTCGGCGTCGGCCTTTCCCATGGCCGGCGAGCGGTGGGCAAAACGTGCGATATAGATGTGGCGTGAATGAATGGATGGATGGAGACAAGAGCGAGCCAAATGTTGAGAGGGAGAGATCGAGGTGTGTGGCCACACCCAGGCACGGCAGCAGTGTGCTCAAAACATGCCATGACATTTTGGTGGCCAATTCGCATTCCAACAAACCACTTGACATCTTCCAAACCGCTCGCATGTCACCGCTGCAACGAGACAGCCCACCACACCTGCACATGCGCAGCCGAAGCAGGTCGCCACGGCGCGGCGGCCGTGACGGGCGAGACCGCCGCGACGAACGGGACCGCTACGCCGACCGCGAGCGCGACAGCGGATACCGGCCACGAGACCAGGTCAAGCGCGAGCGCGCCAGCCCTGGCGCAGAATACACTGCGCGCGACCGCGAACTGGAGCGCAGTGCCGACCGGAAACGATACGAGGAGGATGCGGTGAGTGGCGTGGGCGTGGGCAAGCGCGTAAGGAGCGTGGGGTGTGGAAGGGTAGCACCTTTCCCCTCGTTCTCTCGCCAATGCCTTGCGTCACCTTCAGTTACTGACCCCAGACGGAACCACCAAAATCCCCACCAAAGCCCAACTTTGGCAACTCGGGGCTGCTGGCCAAGGAGTCGAACCAGGTCAAGGGCGTGGCGCTAAAGTACCACGAGCCACCCGAGGCGCGCAAGCCGGTACAGAACTGGCGACTGTACGTGTTCAAGGGCGACGAGCAGGTCGGTGGGTACTCCTAGCTCCCGCGGTTGCTGACGCAGACCTCATTCACATTTACCGGCAATCGTGCTTCCTCGTCGGCCGAGACGCCGTCGTCGCCGACGTGTGCGTCCAGCACCCCAGCTGCAGCAAGCAGCACGCCGTCATCCAGTTCCGTAACGTCGCGAAGCGCGACAAGTACGGCGACTCGAAAGCCGAAATCAAGTGAGCTAGGTCGTTCATCTGGGAGAAGCTGACACCAGGCCATTCATTATCGACCTCGACTCGACGAACGGGACGTATGTCAACGGCGAGGAGGTGCCCAAATCGCGCTACTTTGAGCTGCGCGTCAACGACGGTGAGTGACGCTGGCGGGGTGGTTTAGCTGACCCCAGTGCTCAAGTTTGGCACGTCGGCACGCGAGTATGTCCTCCTGCACGAGGACGCAAAGTAGACGAGATCAATGTTACACATAGCTGATCTGAGCAACAACATGTGCAACTGACGTCCGCAAACGCCCACTCCCTGAGACACTATTAATGTTCATGTGCCAATGTCTACTGTTCCATAGTGTATTGTAAAGATCGAAAAACAGCCCTGACACCCAACCCAGCCCTGCTCGCCGCTCACGCCCGCTCACGACTTCTTGATCCAGAGGTAGTCGCCGAGGTTACCGTCACTGCCGCGGACGTACTCCCAAAGCATGACAGTCTCGTTGAAGACGGTGAGCTTGGAGAAGCCGTATGTGACCTGGTCGAGCACGGCGGACCAGAATGCAGGAGCCTGGCCGTCCTTGAGGCGTGTGTGGGGCTCGACGTTGCCGCCTTGGCCGTTGGTAATGTGGATCATGGACGGCTTTTCCGCGAGATACGTGTTGTTGCCGACCTTTGCGTGCTTGTTGACAGTGTTCTTGGACACCGGCATGATGCGTTCGTACCAGTGCACGTGGCTGGCGATTAGCAGGTTTATGGCGTTGTTGCTTACGCTCCGACAAACAGGTCCACCTGGTTCTTGAGAAGGAGGTCCTCGTACGCGTTACGCATGGCCGCCTGGTCCGGTGCCGACGTGCTCGAGTACATCGGCCTATGGGCCATGACAATGACCCAGGGCGTCTTTGTGCGGTCGACGCTGGCAAGATCCGCCTTCAGCCACTGGTACTGCTCATAAGCCGAGTTGTTCTTGTAGTCGCCGTTGAGAATGTAGCCAAAGGGGCCAGCGTTGATAAGGTTGGTCCACTCGCGCAGGGGCTTTTCAAGCGTGCTGTTCTTGTTGGCGAGAACGACCTGGAACGAGTTCTCGGGACTCTTGTAGTAATCTGTCTCGCCGTTGAGGGTGATAAAGTGCACAAGCCCATAGTCGAATGAGTACCAAAAGTTGCCGACGCCGCGGCCTTCAACGTTACCGGGCATGTGAAAGCGGTGCTGGTAAGCAGTAAAGTTGCGCTGGCTCGGTGGGCACGAGTAATAGTTGAGCTTTTTGTTGCTCGACTTTGTACCGGGCGGCTGGTTCTTCTCGAGCAAGGCCGTAAGCTCCCCGTTGGGACCGTCAAACTCGGCACACGCCACATCGTGGTTGCCGGGAACTACCATGTATGGCGCGTACTTTGTGATCGAATTCATCCACTGCTGCCACAGGTCCCAGTTTGTTTCGTACACGGTCGACATGTCCCCGCCGAGGGGACCGCCC
Source organism: Cutaneotrichosporon sp. PT3311B (assembly GCA_023627985.1). Taxonomy (NCBI): domain Eukaryota; kingdom Fungi; phylum Basidiomycota; class Tremellomycetes; order Trichosporonales; family Trichosporonaceae; genus Cutaneotrichosporon; species Cutaneotrichosporon sp. PT3311B. Next base: position 803,781 of record JAMALP010000010.1, on the reverse strand, counting down.
CAGTTGGGATACTCGCCCTCGGGCAGAGGCACGAGGTACTCTGGGTTAGTGACGGGGCCCGAGTCCTGGCGCGAGTTGGAGCCGTTGTAGCAAATCTCCCAGGAGCCTGCGCCTGGAGGTAGCTTGCACGGGTACATGCCGCCAAACCACTGGTCGGCGTAGGAGATGTCGCCGCCGTGCCACACAAACGCCGCTCCCTCCTGCACACTGCGTATGAGGCCGTCGTAGGTGCCTCGAGCGTTGGTATAGCCCATGTCCGCGACGACGGAGATGGAGAACGGCGTGTTGTCGCCCGCAGCCAGTGCGACCTTGAACGACAGCACGTCAGAAGGCGTCGTACCATTGCCCCCGGGGATGCGGTAGTAGTATGTCTGACCCGGCGTCAGGCCAGTGATGGGCACCTCGTGGAAAAACTGAGAGCACTGCGTGGGGTCCATGAGCGAGCATGGCGGCGTGCGGTCGTATCTGGCGTCAGCTGGTGATGTGGGTAAGGCTCACGTATGGGTCGTGCCCGTGGCGACCTGGTCAAGGCTGTCTGAAGAGGAGCCATACTGCACTTGGGGGCTACGGCCAATACCAAACGGCGTTTGGAAGTGGATATTGATACCACCCGGAAAGATGGCTGAGCTGATGACATTGATGTTGTTGGTCACTGGCTGGCCGGGGAGAGGGTGGACCGCCGGCGGCTCCCAGAGACGGCGGAAGCCGCCCTTGCTTGCGTCAAGTGTTGGGTTGGCCGGGTCACCAATGGGTATCTCGGGTCCGAGGTATGGATATGTCAGGTCGACGTCGCGTTTCTTGATGGGGTTGCCGTCCACGTCGCGTGCCGGAATGGCGACGGCGGCAGCACTAAAGAGCGTGAGGGCGCCGATGGCGTGCCAAACTGTGTACATGGTGAACAACGCCGTTAGCGAACAAGTAGACAGAGAATGGCAACGACAAGGTCATTGCATGCTGCAACAAGTCGGTCAGTGTCTGAGTAAGTTGCCCTCCTCGCCCTGTTCTTTGTGCTGCCAAGTGTCCTTTCGCAGGCCTCGCAGCATCTTTGGCCGCTCGCACCACCTCGTCGACGACACAGTGCACTGGGCTTGGGCGTGCTCCCGAGGAGCCAGTGCACGCGCGCCCCCAACGCCTCGCCTCCGCCTTCGTGAGCTGGTGCACGCGACGCCGGCGTATCGAATCTACGACCACGCATCTGTGCTGGCCCAGTGTCACACACGCCGCCGCCCCATGTTCGCCGCTCGGACGACCAACCTTGCTGTAACGACGTGCTGGGGCTGGTGTGAGAGCCAAGACTTGTGCGTTGCTATGTCCATCCTTGACGTTCCGAGGAATGGCAGATCACCGGGCGGCTTTGCGGAATGTGGCAAGATGGGAAACCATTCCTGGACTCGGAGCAAGTCACAAGACTCCCAAGGACGCGCACCAACGGCGTCTCGCAAAGGACTCGGCCAAATGGTTAAACTGAGGGTATGCTGCGGTCGTGCTTCACATGGTGTGTAGCAGGCTACCATAGCCCTGGGTGAGCGATGCTTGTTGTCTGCGGAGTGCGGAAAGCCGAAGAGTAGTACGCCCCGCCTCGCGCAAAGGGCAGCAAACAGCGCTTTGACATGACCATTTGCCCCCCTCGCCCTTTCCAGAGCTGCACGACACGCGTTCACCTGAATCACGGTTGAGTGGTGTAGCAACGTAGCAGGCGATCGACGGTGTTTCTCGGTAAGGCCGACGGCCGACAGGGGTCACGTTTGGATGCCCGCGTATTGCAAGAATACACTGCAGCGATTCACGCCGCCGTACTGGATAGCTGTACAAAAGCTCTGGCCACCCACACGATCGCACGTACTGACGCCCAAGTTTGCATGTACGTACAAACGAACTCCTGAAGGGAAAGAAAAGACTCAGTTCGAAGCCAGCAAGGGCACAGACCGCCATCAAGCCCTAATGAGAAGCATACCACAGAGTAGCTTTTACACATTGGGGTGTGTTTGGCTGACGCGTCGGCGCGTCAGGGGGTACAAGGCGCAAGGCGGAGGGGCAGGTGGTGTTGCCGGTGTTTGCTTGTCTTTGGCGTTGTGGGCGGGGGCGGCGTGTTGCAGGCGTGCTGGTAGCATTGTGTGTGTGAATGTTGGTTGAGTCGTTGTGCGGATAGCCTCTGGTGGTGCCCGTGGTGCCCGTTGAAGATCCCAGCCGACTACAGCCACCTTCGGTACCGAGTATACCACGCTTCACCTGCTATGGCTTGTGTGTTGTTGTAGGTTACGTCTCGAGAGCCAGGGTAGGTGTGGCGCGCGTGTGGCGGACGCCACTGCTGGCGCGCCGGCGCGTTGGCGCGTTGGCGCGTTGGCGCTCGTTGGGGTAGCGGCCGGGCATCGATACCAGGCCTGAGCGCTTTGGCTCGTTTAATCAACATGAATCTAGCCTGCTTTTCCCTGCCAAGAGGTGTGTCATGCTTATCTCTGCCTTGTCGGTGGGTAGGTTAACGTGGCGTAGCTCGTTTGTATGCCGCCCGAGGGTCAGCTACAAAGCGACTGCTGCCGAATAGGAAAGGCGCTTTGCAGGCTCTTTCAGTAATGACATAGCAGCAATGGCTCAGAGGTCCGGTAACGAAAACGCGTAGCCTTGGATCTCCTGGTCGACGAAAATTCCACCACCGTCGATGTACTCATGGCGTTTGCCTCGATGTCGAGATCTTCCAGGGGAACTTTTCATGTGCCAAGTCTTTGAGCAGTATTTTGTTCAAGTCTGCATTCCGAACTACTCGAGCAACCCTATGGGCCTTCCAACCGCACTGTTTAGAGGTAGCTGCACTGTTGAGGATTCAGCTCCAACGCAGCAAGAGAGGCTTGAGTAGGCGGCGAGAGGATTGCGGATTGTACCGCCCAGTACTCCTGCAGTTAGCTCAGTAGAGCACTATAGTCAGCCCTTGAGCGCACCCCTAAAATGATACACAATAGCAATTGCATTCAGTTCACAAAGCTGCCATCGAGAACCCGCATTTATCCACAGCTTCAGTCTGCCTTTTCGTTTTGCGGTTTTAGTTTTGGTTTTGGTGGTTTCTATTTTGTGTACCTGTTATACTGTACGTGCAGTTTGTGGACGTGTCCGTAAGGGCTTGTTGTTTCAAACTGAAATCAAAAGAGTGAGCATCTGTCGTTCACGGCAAACCTGTACCTGCCTAATCGCTTTCACACATTGCCGTCCTCAGTGCCAGGCTCAACCACAACCATGTCTCTGTCGCTGGTGGCGGCAGCCGCAGTGGTTTCAAAGACAATGAGATTGCTTTCGTCGTTTGCCTCATCGAGCGGTTCGTCGTGCACCTTCTGTTCGCTCACCTCGGACTTCTCCATGTTGCGCTCAACTGTGTCTTCGCTGATATCCTTGGTTTCCTGCGGGTTGCCAGCAACGGTATCGACAAAAGGCACCGTCTTTTCGATGTGGGTCTCCTTGCCAAACTCAGTGGCGTGGTTATCTTTCGCTTCGAGCACAAGATTTCCGTTGGTGGCGTCTTCGTGGTTTTTGTGTAAACTGGCCTTGCCATGAGCCGTGGCGTGACTGCCGCTAGTGTCTTCGACGTTGACATTGGTCTCAACGTAGTCCTAACTGTTAGCACTTTCAGACTAGAAGTTGACACTCACGTTTTTGTGCTCTTTGGCCGCAGGGGCAACAAAGCAACTCTCTTTGGCAGCGCAATTACTCTGCTTTAGACTGCTCTGTTTCGAAAGTATGGCACAGCATGCATGTGTTATACCAGAGTGGCTTGACAAACTATCGGCCTCGAATGGAGCTTTTTACCTCACTTCGGTCAGTGTGAAACAGAACAGATAGTTTGCCAGACCGTTCCCTTGACTCACTCCTGCCTCACCTTTTGTCTGGGGTTTATCACACAATTCTTATACTCTTTTGCCAGCTGGTCCATGCGCTGCTTGCATTCGGCATTCACTCGGGCGGGAAGAAGAGTGGGGTGCTCGGCGGACCGTTTCCTTTGCCTTTGGTGAACTTTTTGTTGGCGTTCTGAACCCCCTGGTTCATTTCGGGGTAGTTGCCGTTGGCTTTGCCACAATTGCTCGTCTTTTTGCCACCTTGGGGATCCTTGTACTTGTTCTTGTTCCTGTTCTTGTTGCGTCCCTTGGGATTGCCGCCAGCACCATTGCCGCCAGAGTTGTGCCACGGCGGAGCAGGTGTGCCGGTAGTGTTCCAGTTTGCTGTGCTCACAGGCTGATTCTTTTTGTTTGAAGGACCAGCCCACGTATTATTGGTGTTGCCCCAGTTGGAAACAGGGACCGAGGGGCTGTAGGGCGTGGAAGTATGTGTACTGCTGTTGCTGCTTGAACTTGGGGTGGCCTTGTGCATGTTCATTTGGCTTCCCGGCTGGATAAGGGGTGAGACCTGGCTGTCAGTTATCATGCAAAGGAACCTGTGCATACCGAGGAGATACGGTCAGCCTGAGCTTTAAGCCAGACGCTCTCGTTCCACAGCGACGTATTCTTGGTAGCGATGGCAGCGCGCGTCAGGTCTTCCACCGCCTTGGCGTGGGCTTTGTTCGCGTCGTGGACAGCCTGGGCAAGCTTGTAGTCAGGGGGAAGCGAGTCATAGAACGCGCAAAGATTGGCCACACAGCAGTCTTCCACGAGCAGTTTGGGGTCGGGAACGCAGAAAAGGCAGAGCCGATTCTTCTCGCCCGAGACACAGGCAACGCAGCTGGCGCGTTAGCAAAGGAGAAGCGTGGTTACTTACCCTTTAATCACCAGATGGGGCTCCTGGGTCGTGGCAACTACAAGGCAGCTCGCCCCAGTGCAGCACGACTCCCCGGTGGCAGCAAACAGGTGCGTGCCGTTCTCCAGGGGAGTGAGATGCTTCTTGTATCGGTTGCGCTGGGCACTCCACTGCGTGTCAGTTGTGTCTCGGCGTAGGACGAACGCGAGAGATTCCTTCGTCGTAGGGGACTTGGGCAATCTCGCCCGTGAGGAAAGTGACCATCGAGGCAAAGTGACGGGTAACAAGCACAAAGAGGTCTTGGAATGAACGATGGGTCAGACGCGTAGAGAGGCAGTTTGAGAGAACGAATGGATAGAAAGCTTCAGAAGGGCAGGTTGTAGAGGAAGAGGTTTACTAAGCAAAAGGCTCTCAAAGGATGGCATACGCAGACTTGCCTTTGAAGGCGAGGGCGCATGTGACAAGAAAAGATGGAGAGGTGATCATCGGCACCCGTAAGATGTTCACACAGACTTTCATAATCACAACTACAGCTTGCAGACTGCGCCGGACAACTCGTTGGCGCCCCAAAGGAAAAGCTTTGCAAAGGCGTGAAGAGTTTAACTCAAAGCGGAGACTGACTCTTGGTCGAAGTCGTGGCGGAACTTTTGAATGGAATTGTACTAGGGTCAAACTTGAACGTCGGCCAGAGGGGTCCATTAGCAGGAGAGCTGGAGTCAGCGACATGAATGGAGTTTGCTTACCCCTCGGCCTCCATTGACTCGTTTTCCTGCTGCGGCGTATTGCCCTCGATTTTCTGCCCCTCCTCGAGTTTGACCTTATTCTCCTCGTCACGGTCTGCATCCTTTGCCATGGAGCAACCGCCGTTGCGTCCAAGCTGAGTTTGGGTCAATCAACGCCTCAGATTGCAAATGTCTGGTCCACCCACCCGACGAAGACGACTGGCCTGTGTCCACAAATGATCAGCCTCGTCACAAAGCGCCTCGCTGTCCATCTGTGCCGCGAGACGAGCAAGGTTGGTTGCGGCCTGTAGGACAGTGTGATGGGCCTCCTTGATGGCCTCAGTGAGGTTCTTGGGGACGACGCGTTTCTCTCGCCACGTCGGGTTGGGCTGACTTTCGGTATTGGCGTTGGGGTTGGCTGTGGCGTTGGTTGTCGCCTGCTCAGAGGCAGTGATACGAGCCGACGCAGCAGAGGTAGAGCCATTGATTGACGACGGCGACTTCTTCTTCGGCGCCGGGTCGCTCACACAGTTGTCGCACGTCTTGCCCGCGGAACAGCAGATGCACCTAAGGTCAACATGCTTTCACTGGTACCCGCATACCCCTTGATTAGGTGGTGAGGCGTCTCACGTGTAAGGATCACATAGCACGGGCCCCAACCACGACAACAGGTGGTCGCTGTGTCCGATGTCGTCAATGTGTGGTATTGTAAGGCTTACCAGTCACACGCGCCGCAATCCATGTCGCGGAGTTGATACTCTTGATAATGCGAGCCTTGTCCCAGGAGCGGTTTTCGTTCCACTGTGTCTAGTTAGATGAGATTAGCAGCCTTCACACTCACGACCTCAAGCGCCACCGCCGCGCTAACTGGAACAATGGACGTAGCTGGGTAGCAAGGCATTGTGGGAGTAGTTGGTAGAAAGAACGAGTCTGACAAAGCGCAGAGCCTTTATATACCATGCCCGGAGTTGCTTTGCGGGCCCATACTTGTGTCGGCAAAGACCGTCGGGAACGAGAAAGGAGAGATGCCCGTGCGACCATGTGAAGAGGACGAGAACGGCGGTCAAACGTCGGTTGTATCCTTTGCTGCTCCCAGAGCTCTGACCACGGCACAGGGGACATGATGATCAATGGGCAAACATGTCGACACAGCCTTAGGTCAGTGAGCGCGGTGCGAATGTTTACAGAAAGTGTCAGTGCTGACGAACGGATTGTAATCCCCATAGTGTCGTTTGCGTGCGTTAACAAGAGCTCTCATAGACTCATGCAGCTCCAGATGCCTGAAGCTCAATCATTAGTAGGAGTAGGACATGGCTATCTTGCACCACTTGCACTTGTGACGTCGTGCTGGACAGAGGGTAGATGGTAAAGATAAAGTTGTGACAATGCCCAAGCTTGACCGGCCCGCCGCCCCCTTCGCCCCTTCGGGCGTCTTGCATAGGAAGGTGAACGGCGCCGCATCCGACGTAAAGGTTGCAAACGCAATGGCGGTTTTAACTTTTGCTCACCCCACCGAAGCCGTCCTCACCCCAGAAAGCCAATCACGCTTCCATGTCTCAAGATCCATGTGAACAGCGCTGCAAAAACCATTCGGGTACATATCCTCGAATACATCGCACCGTGAATGGTTGAATCTCACCGTACGAGCCAACCATTCAGGGGTGTTGCTAAAATGGCGCTGCAAAAGACTGCCATCTAGGGCCAAGCCGCAGCGCTGTTCGCGCTCCACCATGATTTTTGGCCACCCCCCTATAGGTCCGGCGTCGTCGCGTTCAAACCGTCAACCGCATCAACTCTTGCGTTCTTTCCTCATCTCGGCTTCAATCTCGCCTTAGTTGCCCGAATAAACAACGCCGAACCGCCGCGATGATTGCCAAGGATCCGTCGCAGGCCGAGCTGCACCTACTCTGCGCTTCGGCGATTGTGCGCGACCTGATCGCAGCGTACGAAGGCGCGTCTTCCTCGTCGGCGCCACAGACCGCACCCAACCTCCAGCGCCTGCGCTCCAAATATGCGCAAAAGTACCAGCTTTCGCAGATTCCGCGTCTCACGGACGTACTTGCTGCCGTTCCCGACGAGTGGAAGGACCGTCTCCGCGGCTGGCTTATGGCCAAGCCCGTGCGCACGGCATCGGGCGTCGCTGTCGTCGCTGTCATGTGCAAGCCCCACCGCTGCCCACACGTTGCCATGACAGGCAACATTTGCGTGTATGTTGGCTAATCATATCCCTTGAAAGCCACGCTGACACTCAGATACTGCCCGGGGGGACCGGATTCGGACTTTGAGTACTCGACCCAGTCGTACACTGGCTACGAGCCGACGTCGATGCGCGCGATTCGCGGCCGCTACGACCCGTACGAACAGACGCGCGGGCGTGTCGAGCAGCTACGCGCGCTCGGACACAGCGTGGACAAGGTCGAGATTATCATCATGGGCGGCACATTCATGTCCATGCCCGAGGACTACCGCCATGGGTTCATTGCGGGGTTGCACAACGCGCTCAGCGGCGCGACCACCGACGACGTCGATGAGGCAGTCAAGTTTTCCGAGCAGAGTAAGACAAAGTGTGTCGGTATCACTATCGAGACGCGTCCCGACTACTGCCTCAAGCCGCACCTGAGGTACGTCAGCTAACTCCCTTGTGCGAGCTGACCCCAGCCAAATGCTGCGGTACGGATGCACGCGGTTGGAAATTGGCGTGCAGAGCGTGTACGAGGACGTGGCGCGTGACACGAACCGCGGCCACACTGTACGCGCCGTATCCGAGTCGTTCCAGATGGCCAAGGACGCTGGCTACAAGATTGTCGCGCATATGATGCCTGACCTGCCCAACTGCGGCATCGACCGCGACATTTGGCAGTTCCAGGAGTTTTTCGAGAACCCCGCGTTCCGCTCCGACGGTCTCAAGCTGTACCCCACGCTTGTCATTCGTGGTACAGGCCTGTACGAGCTCTGGCGCACTGGCAAGTACAAGAACTACCCGCCCAACCTGCTCGTCGACATTGTGGCGCGTATCATGGCCCTTGTGCCCCCATGGACACGTGTGTACCGTGTGCAACGGTGAGTAGTGGTGTGGCTGTCCTGGTCCCTTTTAGCCGTAGAAGACACTGCTGACGCCAGCGATATTCCCATGCCCCTGGTGTCGTCTGGTGTGGAGAACGGCAACCTCCGTGAACTCGCACTCGGGCGCATGAAGGACTTTGGGGCGGAGTGCCGCGACGTCCGCTTCCGCGAGGTCGGCGTGAGTACAGCTAACCCTCTGGAGACGTATAGCTGACCTCCAGCTGCACGAGATTCACAACCGTGTTCGGCCCCAGGACCTTGAGCTTTTGCGGCGCGACTACGCCGCCAACGGCGGCTGGGAGACGTTCCTGTCGTACGAAGACCCGGAGCAGGACATCCTCGTCGGTCTGCTCCGTCTGCGCAAGTGCTCCGAGGACGGCACGTTCCGGAAAGAGCTCGTGGGCATGCCTGGCGGCTGTTCGCTGGTACGCGAACTGGTGAGCTTCAAAGCGTGGAACATAGCTGACGGCAGCACGTGTACGGCACGGCTGCGCCAGTGCACTCGCGGGACCCAAAGAAGTTTCAGCACCAGGGCATCGGCACGTTGCTGATGGAGGAGGCGGAGCGTATCGCGCGCGACGAGCACGGCTCAACCCGTGTCGCCGTCATCTCGGGCGTCGGTACGCGTGACTACTACCGTCGCCTAGGCTACTTCCTTGACGGGCCTTACATGGTCAAGGATCTGTAGAGGTTTGTGGATTCGTATTGTATGCTATGGTTCTCTTGGGCGGAGATTTCACTGATAATTACCAAGACTGAGGGCGTTGAGCTACTGATTGGGATTTCGGCGCAGGGGACGATATTGTCTCGATGATCTGGCGTCAGCCAAGGCTACTAATCTGAGAACTCACCCTGCGGAGATCGAGCATCACGTTCATCTGCCGCAGGGCGACGTCCGCCAACCTGTTGTCGTTGGCCAGTCGCGCCACGGTGGCTAGGTTTCCAGCGCTGCGGAAGATGTTGTCTAGCGACGTGCGCAGTATCACCTCAAAGTGGTGGATCGTTGAGCCTGCAGGACAACCGAGCCTGGCCGTGTTGCTGTTGTCATTTACGCCAATGAGGTCGACCAGTGGTCCGGCCTTTGAAAGCTGAGGTTGTGATCGAGCTCCTAGCTGCCTCGATGCTACTGGCCTGTAGGGAGTTGGACTCCAGCCAGTGTACCGCTTTGAGCTCTGCACTTGTACAGACACTGGACGCGGGGGTAAGGGCCAGACATGGCGGCCAGTTCCGGCGTTCTTGTCGACCATCCCCGTAGGGCGGACAAGTCCATTTACTCTTGACGTTGGGTTTGCGGTCAGGCACCTTTGCGGCACAGCTGGCCTAGCGACGCTAGTCGACGGGCGCGTTCTCGGCACTCTCGAAGCGACTGTGACAGCCACTGCCGGCTTACACTTAACGCTACTGCGCAGCTCACATGTGCGCCCTTTGGCCAAACACGTGAGGCAGCTGGCTGTTAGCCGTGTCAGCATGCTCGCACGTACTCAGCGACGATGCGCGAGCTTCCCCGCGTCTTGGAGTACAGCGCGAGAACGTAGCAGCCGTCAAGGGAACAATCCAGGTGGCCGCACGCGTGTCGAGGTGGCACCCAACCCTTGAACATGTTGGTACTGGCCAGCACGCCATCCAGGCGGCTGTGCACGACGTCTCGCTTCATGGCCACAGCCCACAGCTCGTCCTAAGCGTAAGCGAAGCGCCACCGTCGGAAAGTGCTGCTTACCCATTCCAGCTCACGATTGGCTGCGCGGATAGCGGAAATCTCCGCCCAACGGTACGCGCCGGCGCGCTCGTCGTACATGGTGGCACTATCAAAAGATGTCGGGGTCAAGAAGGACACAGTGATGCAAAGACAGTCGCGATCACATCATCTTACGGTGACTCGGCTGAAGAGCGCGTCTTCCCCGTCACACCGAGGAAGGCTGCACTCGCATTGCTGCCCCATAAGCGGCGCGCAGGAGCGATGATGGGGAGATGAGTATGATTTGCAGCGGACCCGAGTAGGCGCGGAGAGCAGGTGCATATGCTCCCTATCACATGTGCATGGACGGGACGGTCCTGTGGGAGGTGACTACCCCCGCAACACACGGTGGAGTCTGACCTCGAACGAGGTTCAGCTCCGGGCGGTCTCGACCGCCTTATCACCAAGAATGTGCCTGCCGGGTAGATCCCAGAGGTTAAAAGGCCAATGACCGACTGGATTGATTTCCAGCAGCCGGAAATCAAGCAGTTGGAAAAGGACAATCGTGGAAATGACCTTTAAAGCGCTAAAGCCTTGCCCAGACCAGCCGGAACGCTGTTCGGATTCGTCAGACTAGTCCTGCTCAGGTATCATGATGTACGACGACATGACGGTTGCATGCGGCTATCCAACTTGGCATACACTTGGCATACCAATATAATGGCAGCTTCCCACAGAACAGCCCACAAACGTCATTTGGGACGGCAACGCACAGAACAGCAGATCTTGCCAACCCAAGAAATGATCGCCAAGCACCGCTGCTGTCCAAAGATAACTCAGAGGCTTGGCCCATGATCGGCAATAAACCCACTTTGTGCGCTTGAACATCATGCCCCCGTCGGCTTGTGGAGCACGATTGAGCCTGTAAGATCATTGATCCGGCGGCATCTGGGACCTGCATGCACAAGTATACGGGCTCATGCCCAGCGAGTCAGCCTGGCATATGGCCGTCTGTTGCCTCTGAAGTTGCCAAGAAACCCTCTGCCGGGGGTGGCGTACGCCATGTTTCTGCCGGAGGCCCAAGGAGGCTTTACAAACTTTGGGCGCTACGCTCCCACAGCTACGACTCCCAAAAGTTTGACAAGCACGTCGCGGTGTGTGCCAGTAATGTGGGCTGCAAAGGCACATTCTTACGATTGTGCCAGGGCCGACGGCCCAAACGAACGAAACTCTCTAGCACACTGCCTCCCCGACAGACACCTTCGGCTCTGACTCTCCGCGCTCGGACGGCACTGGGCGCACAGATTGTGGCACTGGTAGTTGACCATCAGGCACAAAGTCAGATATCTCGCTTGCAGGTTATTCGAGCCCTCGGGTGCCTCCTTTTGCGGCACAAGGCTTTGTTTGCGCAGTCTGGTAGACCACGGCGCCACGGCAATGCCGGGTCGGCAGAGTGGGGTGGCATGAAATGTGCGACGATCCGCAGATCCTATTCATTGCAGCATGTGACCGGCCGTGGGGATACATGTGACGGGCAATGAAAGTGCGTCTTTGCCGTTTTCCCAGGTAGAGCAGCTGTGCGCCTTGGCTTGTCTCGTTTAGGCTTTCGGGCGCGGGCAAACGCGACGACGTTTGCCAAGTAGCTGCGCCCGAAGGGATATTGACCCCTCGCTTGGAGATACATCTTGCACGGGGGAATTCCCGGGCTTGGACCGCAATGGGCCGGTTGCCCTGCAACGCCAGAGGAACGCTTCTCCGAGGTGCCTCTACGCGATCAGATGTGCTCTGCGGCCCAAGGTCGTCGGCATCCCAAACGCCTGACCGATTACTGCCAAGGCCCCCTCTGCAAGCGGCAAGAAAGCGTTCGAGTGTGAGCGCGTGTACCCTTGCTGGTTAGCTTGCGAGCCAAGTACCGCGCGGCGGCCGGCAGAAAGATCCAGGAGTGCGCAATGTCGCTTGCAGCGTATCGTTTCATAATGCCACAAGTTCTGCTCAACTGGGTTGCGCAAGTCATGGTTGCTCCCAGTCCTTTTTACTCTCTCGACACTTTCTCACACCTCCTCATTCTACTCACGACGACACGATGATGTCTGGTGCGTCTGCGTTCGAGCAGCTGCCGAACGAGCTCCTGCTCCGTATCTTGGTGATACTGGGCAGCGAGGACGTTGTGGACCTCGCACATGTGGGGGGAACGTCGCGCCGCCTCCGCGAGTTTGTTTACGTGCGTACAAGCAAGAGCGTCGTTGTAGCTGACAGCAGGGATCTGATCAGGTGCTTTGGCGCACACTTCACCGGCAGAGATACTCGGACCCAAGCAAGGCTGGCGCATACCTCCGTCCGCGCGACAAGTACGACTGGCGCTCGAGCGTGATTGAGCGTCAGTGGTTCATCAAGATTACCAACAGTGTCGCGGAGCGCCGCCTTACAGGCAAGCCCGAGCTGGTACGTATCGTCAACGGCGCCGTCGTTCGCAGCGCTGACCACCAGGTGCCTCCGACAAAACGGTACTGCGACGTGCTCACTGGACTTTGGTCCGACCTTGCTCCAGGCACGCGGCCGTGTCTCAACTCGATGTTGCTTCTGCAGCTGCGGTCACCTGAATTCGCGCACCTAAGCGAACATCGGTTGTACGAAGGCGGCGACACTCTGAGTCTTCTGCATCTCCTTCGTCTAGCCGTTGCCGAGGACCCCGAGAAACGCAAGGCACGTCTCGCGGCCAGGGTACCGCGGGCATGGGAGGTCGCAAAGGCAAAGGCGACCAAGACGCAGGGTGCGGTCAAGGGTATCACATGCGTCAAGGGCAGTGCTCCCAAAGGCAGCTGTGCTGGTGAGCATGGCCCGCTCGCCGCCAATGGCGCCGTCGCGTGGACCTTTATCGACGCTGTCGCTTCCGAGCTGTGTAAGTGGACCCTGCTGGCGCCTCGCGGTGCAACAGAAAAATTGACGCTCCAGTGCTGTGCATGCACAACAAGCCAGACGCATACAGTACCCGCTGGCTCGAGTACAGCTTTGGGCAGATGCTCGAGGACGTGAGGGGTCCTGGTCTTCTGGGCATCGATCCCAAGGGCGATGGGATTGACTGGGCCGGCGTCGGTGGCCGCTGGACGTGCGAGGCGTTCCGCTTTGCCGCGCCCGACGCGGGTCCATGGACGGTGGGCGACTACGACATTGTGCCTGTTGCCGACCTTCCGGCGGTCAAGGCTGCGTATTCGCGGCACTCGGACGCGGAGAGCGCCGAAACGCGGCTCAAGGATCTAGCGCCGGCACACCCGTGGAACGATGTCCTTCCGCCAGTCTACTTTGTTGGCGAGGGCCGCGGTCCGCGCGAGTCGCACGGTGATTCCTCGGGCCAGCAGCACTTTGTGTGCGGCGTTGTGCGCCTCACGACCGACAACCCGCCCCAGCTCCACTGGACGTGGGTCATCGAACACGTCGTCGACGGCTACGACGACCTCGTGCTCGCCATAAGCTCTGTCCAGCTCGGCGGCCGCGGCACGCGTGCCGGCCTGTTCGGGGTACGTAAAGCCCACTAACCGAAATATTTGGATGCCTCGGCTGACAGCAGCACTATCGCGATTTGTATTTGTACGACGGCCACGCCGAGGGCGGCGTGTGGCTGTGGAAGGAGGAATGAGGCGCTTGGCGTTGGTGGGTGGTGTACTCTAGCTCTTTTCGGGATTAATAATGCACTCTGATAGACACGCTCCTGCTTTGGTCACACGTTGCATTCGCCTCTCGTCACTCATTCGTAACTATATATGGGTTTTCTGGATTTTCTGAAATTTCTTGACTGCTGATTCTGATTTCGGACACGTTCTATGCTTCGTTCACGACTGCCAAGCCCGGGTGCGGCCCTGGCGCACCTACTAGTTACCTAGTAGACGCCACCGTAGGCACCGGTGCTCTGGTTGTTGCCGTAGAAGCGGCGGTTGGCGGCGGCAAACTCTGACGAGCACTGGTGGACGAGCTCTGGACGGACGGGCTGGAGACGGCCGCCGGCACCGGGGATAGGCGTGAGCTCGCGCTGGGGGCGTGTGCGCTCAAAGCGCTCGCCACTGGTACGCGAGGGGCCTGCGCCTTGACCGGAGCCCGAGCCCGAGCCGAAAGTGCGGCTGCCACGGCTACCGCGGCGCTGGCGCGCGTTGCGGTTGGCATACACAAAGTCGTCGTCGTTGTCGAGCTCGTACGCGCGCGTCGGCTGGTCGACCTCCTCGTCGACGACGTACTTGCGGATCGTCGTGAGCGGGGGCTGGCCAGGCACGTGCTGAGTGTCCTCGTCGATGATGAACGTCTGCACCTCGTCGATGTGGTCGCCGCGCTCGAGCGGACGCGGGTTGATGACCTCGACCGACGTGCGGTTACGGCTCTCGCTCTGGCGGCGCTTCTTGTCCTTCTTCTTCTCCTTGCGCGGCTTGGCCTCCTTGTTGGGCCTGTCGCGCGACAGAGGACCGTACGTGCGCTCCGGCGTGTCGGCGGGGTCAATGAGCTCGTCGAGCGGGCGCAGCGACAGGCGGTTCGACTGGCGCTTCGGCGACGTAATTGTAGTCGTGTACACCGGGCGCTCGACGTAACGAGTGTTGTAGTGTGGCTCGACGGGAATCTCCTTGACTACGGTGCGGTAGCGCGTCGGCGTCTGCGACTCTGAGATCGAGGTGCGCGTGCGGCGGACAGGCGACGCGGGGTAGAGCGGCTCCTCGACGACGTGCTCACGCGTGGTGACGGTCTCGCGCGTGACCTGGCTGCCACGGCGCTCACGCACACCGCCATCGTGGTAGTCCTGGCGGCCGCCGGTGCTGTGGCGACGCGAGCTGCGGGTACGTGGCGAGCCCTCCCATGCGCCCTCCTCGACAGCGACGCTGTCGCGGCGGTCGACGTAGTCACCCTGGGCACGCTCGATGCGCTCGTGAGGCGGCGACATCAGGTCCGTGCCGGGAAGCGCCATGACCTGCTCAATCTCGACCTCGCGGCCGGGCGGGTTCAGCGTGTCCTCCTCCTGACGGACCTGGTCGTGCGACACTGCCGCAGCGGCGGCGCTGCGGGCAGATGGCGCGCTGACAATGTGGTCGCTTTCGACGAGGAGCGCCGTGCCGCCCTGCTCAGCGACGAGCGGGTCCGGGTCGGGAATGACCTCGGTCGACTTGACCTCGTAGCGAGGCTGCTCGTTGCCATTGTTCTTGTTGCGGCTGGGCACGTTGACCTTCTCGTCCATGCCGGGGATACGGTTCGGCCACGGGCCCTTCTTGATGACCTTCTTGACCTTGATCTCGCGAGTGCCGACGGGAGCGCCGACAGCGGCGGGGGTAGCGTACGTGTACGTCTGGCCTGGAGCGGGGGCGACGCCCGACTCGAGCGAGCGGCGGACAGTGGTGCCTTGCTCCGGACCGCTGTATTCGACCGTCTGCTGTACCCACTCCTCGGTCTGCTGGTTCTCCTCCTCGCGCTCCTGCGACAGGCGGATGCTCTCGCGGCGGGCTTCCTCCTGCTTGGCGACCTTGATGCGCGCAGCCTTGCAGGTAGCGCACTCGCAGGCGAGCTCGGTGGCCGCAGCGTTGGGGTTAACGGGGCGCGACTCGACGTGCATGCCCTCGCGCATACGCTGCTGAGACGGCGCGGCGTAGCGATCCTGCACGGTGTCGATTCTGTCGCCACGGTCGTCCCATGCGACGCTGCGGCTCTCCTCGCGCATACCCGAGTCGCGCATGCTGGAGCGGTGGCCCATGCGGCTCGACTGCCTGGGACCATCACTCTCGTACTCGCGGTGGCCCATGCGGCTCGACTGCCTGGGGGCATCACGCTCGTACTCGCGGTGGCCGCCGTTCGTCTCCGCCTCGCGAGACTCGATGACCTCCTCCCTCTTGAAGCGCTCGCCGTTCTCGTCAAAGCCTTCGGTGACGATACGCTCGCGGACGATGCCGCCGCCACGGGACTGGGAGCGTTGGTGGCCCTGCTGCTGCTGCTGCTGCTGCTGGCGACGAGGGGCAGTGTCGTACACGCGCTCGTCGACGTTGAAGCGGTCGCCGCGGCTGTCGCGGCCCGAAGCGCGCATGTCCTCGCGCATGCCGCCGCTCCTGGTGCGGTCGAGACGGTCCTCACCGTAGATTTCGTCGCCACGGTTGTCGTACTCCTCGTAGCGCACGTCGTCACGAAGGTCCTGCGAGCGCTGACGCTGCGGCTGGCGCTGGCGCTGCTGCTGCTTCTGCTTCATCATGTTCTGCTCAGCGAGCAGGCGCGTGCCCTGTCCGGCCTCCTCGGTGCCACGGATCTGCTGGCCAGCAGTAGCGTAACCGCCAGTGAGGCCGTACACCTCGGTGAGCTCAGTCACGGGGCGGCCGCGGCTGTCGTACGACTTGCGGACAATCTCCTCGCGCAGGCCCGAGGGGCGTTGAGCGCGGTTGGAGTGGAGGTGCGGCTCCTGGAAGTGAGGCGCGTACACGCGCTCCTCCTCCATAAAGTAGCCACCGTCGTCGTCGTAGCCCTCGGTGACAATGTCCTCGCGGAGGGTCTGGCCGCGCACCGGCGCACCGACGTGGTGCATGCCCGCTTGCTGAGTGCGGTAGCTGCGCGACGGCTGGGGGTCCTTGAGGGGAGCGTTGAGCGTGCGCTCAGCGAAGCCTTGGCGACCCTGCGACTCGCGGAAGCCCTGCTGGCCGTGCGACTCGCGGTAGCCTACGCCGGGGGTACCCCGGCTGCCCGGCTCTCCCTCACGAGGGTAGCGGTCGTGCAGATGATCCTGGTGCATGCGGTCGGCGTCAAAGTCGTGCGTGTACGTCGGCGGCTCTTCGTGGCCGTAAGGGTGGTTCTTGCTACCCTTCTTGTGAAGGAAGAAGTCCTTGAACTCCTGCTTGTCCTTGAGCCACGAAAGCTTGGCTTTCTGCTCAGTCTTGCCGACAACGCCCTCCTTCTGACCGTTGCGCTTGGCATCCTTCTTGCGCTGCTTGCGCTCGGACTTGGACAGGTTGCGGTCATCGTCCTCGACGACGCGCGAGCTGCGGCCAGTGTCGGTCGAGCTGCGGAATCCGCCATAGTCGTTGTCGTACATGCGCTCTCCGCGCAGCTCGCGGTCGTTGTAACCGCGACCGTCGTCGTCAATGACCTCACGCTCATAAGTGCGAGTGACAACGTTGTTGCCATCACGCTCCTGGCGTTCGGTTGTGGTCTTGTGGTACCGCTCGTGCGGACGGTTGGAGTTGAACTCGTCCATGCCGTTGGGGTGGCGAGTGTCGGCCGCGGAGCGCTGACGCGGAGGCGTCGGCGCAGTGTTGGTCAGGTTGCCAAAGTTACGGCCCTCGGACGGCGGCACGGCGCGGAACGCAGGCTTGTTGGGGTAGTCAGTGTTGGCGAGGTTGCCAAAGTTGACACCGTGCGACGGCTCGTAGCTGTACGTCTCGTTGTACTTGGCAGCAGCGGCGTCGTCGTGGCCGAGGCCGCCCTGCGTGCCGCCCTGCATGCCGCGGGCCTGCTTGGTGTCGCGGCCAGAGTCACGCTCAACCGTGGTGGTCTCGACAATGTGCTTGCCGGGCTCGTCAATCTCGCGCGTGGTCTTGACAATACCAGCGCGCTGCTGAGAGCTAGCCGGCTGCTGGTTCTGGCGGCCCGAGCTCGCGCCGGCAGGTGCGGCCTCGGTGCCCATCGTGGTAGGGCCAGTCTGGGGCACAGAACCAGAGGTCTCGCCGGCGGGGCGCTCGACCGTCTTCTCGGTGAAGGTGTAGGCGCCGGGAACGTCGACCTCCTGCTTCTCCTTGACAATGTGCTGGCCGCCAGAGTCGTACTCCTGCTTCTCCTGCTTCTCCTGGTATGCGTCAGAACGCTTGCCTAAGAAGGTGTTGTCCTCGGCGAGAGGCTCAGCGTCATGGCGTACCGTGATGGTGGTCTCCTCACGCAGAGGCGTGCGCGTCGGGGTGAACTGGTGGTGCACCGGCTCAACCTTGGCGGGTCGGCCAAAGCTGAGCGACTTGGGGCCCGAGGACGCGTACGGAGCGCGGCCGTCGTAGTCTTCGGTGGAGATCTTGTCCATGCGGCGGGTTTCGTCGTCGGCGTGCAGACGGCCGGCATCCACGCGGCGCGTAGTGGTCTCGGTGATACCCGAGGGACCGACGTCGGTGGTCTTGATCGTCTCAATGACCTCTGGGCCGCGGGCAGCACGCGTGTCCTCCATCGCTTCCTCCTCGCGGATGGCAGCGCCGGACTCTCCCCAGCCGAGGTGCGCGACGCCCTGCGGCGTCATGCCACGGTGGGCAACGGTGGTCTGCTCGAATGTCGTGCCGTCGGAAGTGACGCCATGGTTCATCGCGCGCTTGTACCTTGCGCCGTCGCGCGAGTGGCCCTTCTCGACCGACATGACACGGGAGAGGCGCACAGACTCGCCCGAGGGCTGCATCTCGTCCCACTCCTGTGTCTTGGTCTCGACCTCGTAGCGGTTGCCGTCGGCGTTGATGCCGGTGGCCTTGAATGCCGAGTTTGAGCCGAGGCCGCCGACAGTCCCGGAGCGCATGCGGCTAACGGCCTCGGACGTGCTGCCGACCATGCGGAAGCGGTTACCTGCGGCGTCCGTACCCTCCTCAGTGGCAGTCATGAACGTGTTGCCGTCGGCGTCCGTCTCCTCCTCCTCGCGGAACTTGTAGGCGTTGCCGCGGCCGTCGTCGCCCTCCTCGACAACTTCGGAGAGGTTCATGCCGCCGCGCTGCTCGGTGCGCTCCTTGTGGATACGCTTGCCGAGCTTGGCGCCACGAGCCTGCGCAGCGAGCTGCTTGTCCTTGGCTACGCTGTCCTCGAGAGGCATGGGCGAGGGGATCTCCTCGGCGAGGGCGTACTCCTCAAAGTCAAAGCTGTTGACACTGTCGTCGTCCTCGACAGTGGCCCACATAGCGTAAGTGGGCGACGAGCCGCCGGTGCGGACACCGCCGATCTGGACATCCTCCTCCTCCACAACCATGGCGGGGTCGTAGAACACTTCCTCCTTGGTTTGGGCCATGACGGGGGCTGGGCGCGTGGTGCCGGCGCTCTTGGACGACCTCCACTTGTCGACTTCGCCAGCGGCCTCGAGGAGAGACTCGCGGCAGGCGCTGTCAAAGATCTGCGAGTCGATGCCGGTGACAATCATGCGGTATCCCTGCTGGAGGCGCTTGGCGACGTGCTCGTTGTTGCGGGCAAACCACATGATGGGCTTGCCGTTGCGTTCGCCGGAGGAGAGGAAGGAGCTCTCGCACCGGTCAAACTCCTTCTCGAGCTGGCTCTTGGAGAACTGGGGCTTGAGGTCCATGAAGAGGCGGTCGAGAGCGGCAAACGCGCCGTCAATGCCGGGGAGCGCAAGGAGCTCGTCAACTACATCGGCGGACGCGCCGCTGTCGACCTGGACGAGGACGACGGCGTCGGGGCGGCCGAGCGACGATGAGTCCTTGGCGGCACGGCCGGACATGTCCGAGTCGTCGTACATGCGTGCAGCCGTAATGATGCGCTGTGCGTCCTTGGCGCTCTTGAGACCAGGGACAATCACGCCGCCTGCGCCAGCCTCGAGAGCCCACTGGGTCCAGCAGGCGTCCGAGTTGGGGACGCGCACAATCGAGGTGCACATGCCGTCCGACGAGGCATTCACCCACTTGATGTGCTCGCGCATCTCCTTGATGTCAATTGCGGTGTGCTCCCAGTCGAGGAACACAAAGTCGTACCCCGCGTTCGACAGGAGGCTGGGCGTTAGCGGCTTTTTGCCGAGCGTGTACTCACCGAAGGTTGTCAAACCCGGGGAAGTACGATGCGACGCCGAGCATGGGCTCGAGGGTTGCGAGACGGCCACGAAGGCTGTCATGTTTCTTCTTTCCTTTGCTTGCGTACTCTTGCGAGCGCGAAGACTTGAACTTGGACTGCTCTGGGCCGCCAAAGGACGGCGCAGAGCGCTGTTCCAACACGGGATTGGCCATGTTGTGTTTAGATCCTCGCAGTAGTTAGACCATTGAGCTGGTGGCGAGGATGGGGGTCAGAGCTCGTCCATCCTCCGTCTTAAGTATCGTTAGCAGCTGTGGCGCAGCACAGGGTGAGGACGACACGAGAGGCAGTCGGAAGAGCATGGAAGGCGCCCGGCAACGATGGAGTTGGAGTCGTCCGAGGCCCATCTCGCTTGTTGCAGAACGCAATAACGTTGTGCTGTCCGATTGAGTGTAACGCTCTGAATCTAGCTGCTTCACGGTCAGTCATGGTTCGGTTACAGGTTGAGTGTGGAACGTGCTGCAGCAACCTCGTAGTCCCATCGTAATGCCACTAGGGTGGCTTTTAGTGTGGTGGTTTAGTGATATCATCGAGCTGGCGTGGGGCCAAAACACAACCATCGGCCGGACCGGGCCGAGGCACCAGGTCCAGTTGCATGCACTGTGACTGCCCGCCCAACTCCACAACTCCGCTCGTCTGTTACAACAACCCTTTCGACCGCTTAGACAGGACCGCAACAACGGCCTTCGGCTACGCGGGGCACATTAACCACGAGACTGACGTCCGAGTCGTACACAATGGTGTGGGAGTTGTTCGGAGAATCCTCGTCCTGCGCATCGTAGCCGAGGTCGCTCCGCTCGCCCGAGGCACTGGCGCTCGCCAGCAGCACGTCACTTGCGTCGGTGGAGTCTTCGGCCTCGCTCTCGCTCTCTTCCTTTTGCTCTCTTTCGCTGTCGCTCGCGTGGCCCGGCTGGCACATGTAACGCAGGTGCGTGTTCGGGTTGCACTCGTACGGGTTACACGCGCACGGCGACCAGTCGCCCAGCGCCTCGATTAGCCAGCGTCCGTCATCGCGATAGGGCTCGCGACCAAGACGGCACATGACGTCGAGAAAGCCACGCCGGGGCCGGAAAACGATGCTTTCTGCGAGTTTCTGTACGTCAGCGGGTCCGGCACACTCCGGAATGGGGACAGGGGACGAGAGGTCTGGAACATTGTCGACGCGGTCGGCGGTCGCAAGCGTCATAAGACTGAAGTATGGTGGCAACACTGTGGCAACTTCCCAACGCGCCCGTCTCTTCTCTAAGGCGTACTCACCTTTCTCAGCCACTTCTGGAGGTGGGGCAAGAGGTCTTCCCCAAAGAACGGCTGGCGTTCCGCGCGTGGCTTGCACTTTTCGACACTCTTGTGGCGCGAGATCGCAATGTACCTCTGCAGCATGGCGCGGTCCGCGGGGGTCATGAGCCAGTCGCACGTACACACAACCGTGAACGTGCGCCACGGCAGATCGCAAGGAACGCCAGCGAGCACACAGCAAATGCACCTGGTGTCAGCGGCCGCGTGCGGCAGCCACCTGAAGCTGGAGAGTACCCACCGACTGACCGCGTATGTCGCGGGCCAGGCCCACGCCTGGGTATACTGGGCAGCTGCAATACACTCCTTTCCCAAGATGCTGCAGCGGCCGCATTTGTCCTCTTCTGCCGTCAGCTCACTAGCCCTCACTTAGCTGACCAGAAGCGATGCCAGCGATGTTTGACTTGACCATCGTGACGATGAGCTCCATGCAGTCCTCGTCGTTTCCCAGAATACCGCGCACGAGAGCAGGCAGAATGGCTTTCTGTCCGTGAGCTCAGAACTAGGTGGGAGTTCCTCACGTGCACGATCGGATGGTAGATATTGTACGGGACGAGGATATCCCATGGCGACGTCGAGTAGTCGTCCCCGTCCGACGACGAGCACGGCGTGGATTGCGAACTCATAGTGGTGGCGTGCGTTGGAAGGGTTACTAAAGTGGTCAGAGTGAAGGAGTGGAGATGTTGTTTGTTGCTGAGAACAGGCGCGCGCCAATCTCTGTTGGATGGTTGACTGGACTTTGTTTGTCACCTCACAAACATGCACACAGATCACCCTGCGACGCCCTTCTTGCGCACACTGCACACCTCGACATACTCAGATGCAACAGAATGCATGAACATGAGCAAAACCACACCTATCTCTATGGCCGGATTGGCTTTGGTGGTGGAACGGTTACAGTCGCGCCGCCGGCCGTGCTCGACCGCATGCCATTGAAGATGACAATGAGGACGAGCGCGTGCAAGCATGCAGCATACAAGATGAACATGGACCGCGCGCGCTTGTTACCGATGATCGCGCGCGTCAATGCAAACACACCGCGTTCGAGGGGATTGAGCGCTTGGATGGCACGCAGCGATTCCTGTGGCGTCAGTTGCTTACTCCGACCTCGGTCAACTCACCCTCCCTTTGAACGCCTCGAACGGATTCAGGCTCTCGTCGTACTTGTCCTTGTACTTGCCGATCCCCTCTTCCCTGCTCCGCAACGCGCCATTGAGCATGCCCGCTGTGCTGCCGCCTGGTGTGCTAGTACCCGGTGTCGCGCCTGAGTCGCGGTAGCTCTGCATATAGCGAACCTTTTCGTAGAGTTTGAGGTTGTCCGCCTGCAAGCTCTTAATCTCCGTGCGCAGGTCCGAGATGGATTCGAACTGCTTGCGCAGCTCCTCCTCGAGCTCGGCGTTACGCTGGCGGAAACGGTCGCGCTGGCTCGTGACAATGGGCAGAATAGATGCGTCGCCACCACTTGTAGGCGTCGACGTGCCCTCCCTGCCACCAATGTCGAGACCTGCCAGCCCCGCGCCTCCAGCACGCTCCTTGCCCTCGCCGTTGTTCATGTTCATGAGATCGTTCTCCAGTCGCTCGTTCAGCTGGCGCACGCGGTCCAACTCCGCCTGGATCTGCGACGTGCCCTCTTCCGACTTGGCATGTTGGCTTGTAAGCTCCTCGTGAGCAACTCGCAACTTTGTCAAGTCGTCGAGTAGGCGACGGTTCTTCGACACAAGGAGGTTCTCAAGCGACTTGCCCAGCTGCTTGTTCGCAACGTCCGCGTTTGGGTCGGGCATCTGTACGTCCTCGTCCAGCTCGGCGCCAGAGAACTCGACGTACTGCTGTGAGCTACTTGACGAGACTATGAGCTCACCTTCATAATCTCCAGCTCGCGCTTAATCTCGTCGTAGTCCGAGTACTGCTTGACCCTGCTGCGGAGGTTTTCAATCTCCGCCGCCTGGTTGGCTGCGTCGCGAGCGGCATCGTCAAAGCGCTTCTTCTCGCCGCGCTCCATCTCCGCCTTCTGGTCCTTGACCATGTCCAGCGCGCGCAGCAGGCGCGATGCCTCGGCCTCGAGCTCGCCAATGTGCTTCTCCTGCTCCTTGACCCTGGGCGTTAGCGCCGCCACACTTCGTCACTCACTTCTCTGCCTGCTGTGACCCGCTGCGCACAGTCTCAATCTCCGATCGCAGCAATTCCTGGTGGGGTGAGCATCTCGAGCACAGCACCACCTACGTTCCTGCGCTCGACAGTGGCAACACGCTCGTTTGCGCGGTTGAGGTCGGCAACGACAAGGTCGAGCTCGGCCAGCTTGGCGGCGACGTCCTGCTCTGTACGTCAGACACTTGCCCGTTCCCGTCGCACCCACCTTGCCGCTGGCTTGCGTCAAGCAGCTTGGCCTGTGTGCTCTCGTTAGAGTTCGCGAGGTCCTTGAGCTGGTCGCGGAGTGTCTGGACCTGACGCTGGAGGTCCTTCTCGCGCTCCTCGTAGTTGCGCATACGCTCGTCGTACTCGGCATTCAGCTCGTTCTCCTTTTGCGTCACGCGCTCCTGGATAAGGTCGTCCATCTGATCGTTAGCCACATTCCTTACACACCTAAATATCCCACCTTGGACTCGAGCTGCTCGGCCCGTGCTTCGGCCTTCTTGCGCTTGTCGTCGACGGTGCTGCCCTCGGCAACTTGCTTCTTCAGCTCGGCGTTCTCTTCGCGCAGCCGCGACAGCTCAGCCTCGAGCATGCGCGCTTCGGCGACCTTGACCGTCTGGTCCACGGCGGCGTCGAGCAAAGGGTATGGGTCCGGCGCGTCCGACAGCAGCTTGTAGACGTTGAGAAACGACGTCTCGCTCGTCTTGGACCGCCGTGTCAGGTTGTCAATCTCGCCCTGGTACGCCTTGAGCAGCACCTTGATCGCTGCAAACTTCTCGGCGTCATCGGGCTGTTTCTTGAACTCTGGTGCGTTAGAGGATACCGAGTGCGCAACGCACCCCTCGTCTGCTCAGCGAGCTTCTTTCGCCCGACCAAGTTTTCCTTCTGGTTATCTACAACCTCCATGGCGGTCTTGTCCAGCGACTTCTGGAGCTCGGAGAGGTTGATCTCTGAGTGTCAGTTGAATCACGCACATTGGCAACTCACCCTTCCAGGTCGCCAGAGCCGCGGAGAAGTTGGCCTCGGCCATGGTGAACGGTGCCGCTGTGGCAAACTGGGTTGCGGTCTGATCAAGATAGTAGGGCCTGTTTGGCAGAGTACAAACGGCGTGGACAAGATGGACGGCGATGCGGCGATGCCGGCGTTGTGGGTAGCTGGGACGTGGATGAAGCGGAGCGAGTGACGATCCGCGATGGTGGCAAGCTCAAAGGGCGCGAGGGAACGGGGGTTTCAGGGAAAGCCACGCGAGCGCAACCGAAACTCACCCTAGCTCACCACGCGCCATTGTGGACGCGCTCTCCACCACGTCCGTCAACAACAACAACATTGCCATCCCCGACGGGGGAGTATCCATGCTCGGCCGCTATGCCCTCCAGGGCCATGTCAACACGTCCGCCTCCGTCTCGACTTCGCTGTCTGTGTCCGTGTCAGAGAGCGTCGACCTGGAAATTATCGACGAGATCATTGCCCGCGCGCGTGATGCCACATCGTTTGCTCAAGTCCACGATGCGTACACGCGGGTCCTCGGGGATAAGTAAGCCGTCGCCAGCTGAACAGGGTAGGGTACTGACGACAGCGGAATACGCCCGTCGTCGGACAAGTCGTATTACCAGTTCCTGCTCAAGCTGGGCATGATCCGCGCAGGCAACTGGGGCGAGCGCTGGGCCGTGTGGCGCGCGAACAATGACATGAGCCTGGCACCGCCACCGCCAGTGAGCCCCCAGCCACACCCGTTACGTGCGCGTGTACCGTTTCTCGCCAGTGCAAGCTCGGACATTGACGAGGGGTTCGCCGATGGCGCAGACAGCGATGTGCCTCCTCCCGGAGCGGCTAGCGGCGCGCGCGAGAGTCCGCGACGGGCGATCCAGCGCTCGATGGTGGGGTACACGCCCGTCCCATCCGACGCGGATGTGACGCCGCCGATCCGGACATCGACGCCCGTGAGCGCACAGTTCAACGCATACCGTGAGCGGGCGCGTACAGCCAGCACGACGCCGCGGCCACAGACACCTCCACGACCCGCCGCGTCGGAGACGTCGTCGCTGCTATCGCCCATTGGGCTGTCGACACCGAAAACGTCGCGCTCGGGCTCGCGGCGTAGCGTCGAGCGCGTGCGTGAGCGGGAACGTGATGACGGCGGGGTACCCCCGCTGAACCCGCTCGTCGCACGACAGATGGAGGCACAGGCGGACGCGTTTTACCGTCTCGGCTTGCTAGGCCGTTGTTGGGGTGTATGGTGGCGCTCGTCCGACTGGCTTACGCGCACGACGGCGCAGATTGATGCGGTTCGCAACGCTCTGCTCGTGCGGCAGACGCTGCAGCGCTGGCGGGCCGCGTGCGAGTTCCGCCTCGCACAGCCGGGCACCGCCGACGCGCACTATGCCGCGCGTGTCCAAGCTCAAGTTGTCGAGCGGTGGCTGACGTCACTCCGGAACCGCCGCCTGGAGACGCGCGCCGACCACGCTGTGCGCGTCGCCGAGCGCAAGGCCGTCCATGGTGCGTGGACGGCGTGGCGCGCGCGCCTCGTCAAGCAGCGCACCAAACGCTGGAAAGCAGATATCCAGCAGCGAGAGGCACAAGCCGTCCGCCGCTTTGATGAGAGCAGGACAAGGTCGATCTTTGACGTGTGTTACAGTCTTGGTGTCGGCTGACCACAGGCGTGGCGGGACAAGGCAAGGAAACGCATGGCTGATCGGCTGTCGACTCGGGCGGTGCTCCGGCGTACATTTGATCAGTGGCATGAGCGTGCACAACAATCGCGTGTCCTCGCCAGCAAACTCGCCGATTGGGAGGCTCAGCATAATACGGCAGCGGTAGCCACCGCGTTCAAGTGGTGGCGGCGCAAGACGGTGCTCGGGGAGCGCGAGCGGCAACTGGCCGCGCGCTACGACGGCCGCCTCGTTGCGCGTAACTGGTCTCAGTGGCGCGTCGCTACGTGGGTGGTTCAATCGAGCGTAGCTGACAACAGGACGAGACAGTCGCAGGCGCAGACGTTTGACAACCAGCGGGTACTCAAGGCTGCGTTTGGTCGCCTGAAGAAGTCGTTGCGCAAGACTAGGGTGGGGACCGATGACTTGCCAATGCTGACGGCAGGTACGCGAACGGAAAGCCTACGACTTTGCTGTCAAGAGCGAGACGGCGGCCATGCGCACCGCATTCGACACATGGGCGCGTCTTGAGCGAGGCAGGCTGCTGCAGCGCGTCCTCGACACGCGTCGGGTGCGCACGGCACTCACGCACTGGAAGGAGAAACAGGCGCGCGTCGGGGTCCTAGAGGGTAAGCTCGCAACATATTGGTCCAGCTGACATCAGCTCAAGTACCTGCGTTCACCGCCGCGTCGGACGTCAAGATCCTGCACGGCGCTCTGAACCGATGGCGCGATGCGCTGGGTAGAAAGCGTAACGCGGCGCTTAAGGCCGACCTCATCTTTGATGCGCGCACAAAGATGTCACTCTTCAATAAATGGAGGGCTGCGAGCGCCGAGCTGGCCGATAACGCCGCGACGGCAGACAAGGCTCATGCGTTCTTCATACTCCGAACATCGCTCAAGAAGTGGCAGGTCGCGCGTACGCGCCGGCGCCAGCACGAGCTCGCAGAGCGGTACCGCCTCAAGGACCTGAAGGCGGTAATGGACAGTGAGCTCAAAAGGTGCCCGCAGAGCTGACAGCAGCATGGCGCGAGGCCACTGCGCAGAGCATAGTCGACCGCGAGAAGGTTGCCGTTTTCCAGGCTCAGAGCGATAAGGTGAGCAGCAGTTTAAGGTACAGACTGACGCCAGCGCATCCTTGCCCGTACGTTAGCGCACTGGACAACACGCGTCGTCGAGCTCAAGGCGCGCGAATTTGACGTCGCTGAGCAGCGCGAGGCGGGTGTACTCCGCGAAGCGTTCAGGCGCTGGAAGGGCGCACGAAAACGCCAAGCCGACCTCGAGGCGCTGATGGAGAGCTCGATCGACATTAAACGAGAAGGTGAGCTACGATCACTGTGGCTAGCTGACGGCAGAAACGCTGCGACGCAGTTTTACGCGCTGGTCACAGCGGACGCGCAAAGCGCACGATCTGCGGCAGCGCGCCGAGTTTCTCGAGTACGAGCACGACGAGCGGCTCAAGGCGGAGCTGTTTGCGAGGTGGTACGATCGGAAACGGGAGCGCGAGCTGCGGCCAGCGGAGGAGGAGGCAGCGCTGCGGCACGAGGACGCGCTGCTGTTCGCGGTGTTCGACAAGTGGACTGCACGGTCGCGGAACCTCACAGCGGTGCAGTTTGACCAGCGGCGCGTGCGCGCGGCGGTGTTCCCGCGCTGGCGCCGGGCGCTCGAACGGCACAGGGAGATGAAGCGCGTCGCGGCCGAGCACGACCGGCGACTCATGGGTGGGTTGTATAAGCTTGGAGGAAGAGCTAATTTCCAGTGGACGCGTTCGCCGTGTGGCGCGAAGCGTACCGCGCCAAAGCGGCGAGAAAGCCTCAGCGCTCGCGGAGGAGGTTACATTCATTTGGGCGGGACAGAGACCCCGGGCCGGGCACGCGCGAGGGGTGGGAAAGAAGAGTGTCTCCTGACATCGACCGGATCGTGGACCGACCGCGGGGGCGAGAACGGGTTACCAGTGGCGACAGCGGGGGTAGTGGGGGACGATACCCTGCCGAGCTTTCGCGCCGACCACGGCGGTCACTACCTGCGAGCGCGGCGGCGATGGGATCACCGAGCGCGCCGCGTGCAAAATCGCCTGATCGCGCAGGCTCAGTCGCGAGCGAACCGGCGTACTCGCGCCTCCGGCACGAGCTTGCTGGGCGGCGCCATCGCGTCGCGAGCGACGAGGCCGGGGGTACACGGGTCGTCAGCGACGAGGCGCGCGGCGGATCACCAGCGGCGTTCCCCGCGCGGCGCGTGCCCAGTGCGTCGTCCAGCCGGTCCGCCGGCGCCACCGGTAGTGCCCCCGGCCAGGACTCGCCGCCCGCGGGCATGTCTGAGCTCGTACGTGCGCTGCGCTACGGACGGGTATAGCCTGGGCTATGTAGGTCTAGAGCCCAGTATGCATGCTGCAAAGTGCCTGTTATGCACGCTACACTGTGCTTGTACTTCGCTATGCATGTTGTGCCCCATGGGCATCCCCCCCGGTATGCACGGTGGATGTGTCAGTGGCGGCCGGGCGCCACTACCGGTTACTCTGGGCCCCGGGTGTGCCGGAATGTTCAACCACGATGGGCACAAACGAGCCCATAAACTGTGTTTGCCCCGCATCAACTTCTTGCTCCTCCCCCATCACTCAACTCATAGCCCTCCGCCATGTCCGTGTTCCAGCCCAACCTGTATGCCGGCAAGGTCCTCTTCATCACCGGCGGTGCGTGCCGTAGCGGCAACAGGAACTGACCCCAGGCCGGTCCGGTATCGGATACCGCATCACGCAGGAGATGATGGCCCACGGCGCGGACGCGTGTATCGTTGGTCGCGAGTGAGTCGGCGTGCTTGGGTGCTGCCCGGGGCGATCAGTGAGGTCGCCGTTGCCTGTCGCAAGGCTGGGTGTCAAAGCCCAGCGGCGTCCTGCCTGGTCTGGGCAGCGTCGTGGACGTATCGACAGCCCGCACAGAACTACACACCTTACCCGCTACCTACACCAATTATGTCAAGCTGACACCAGCGCCAAGGGCCTGGAAGAGTCGGCGAAGGCCCTCGAGGCCGCAACAGGGCACAAGTGCATTGCCGCGTCGGCGGACGTGCGCAAGGTCGACGACCTCAAGGCGGCAGTGAAGAAGTGTGTCGACACGTACGGCAAGATCGACTTTGTCGTGTGCGGTGGGTCCCCCGGACGCAAGGGGGATGCTGATAGCAGGCGCGGCGGGTAACTTCCTTGCGCCCATCTCGGGCCTGTCTGAGAACGCGTTCCGTACCGTCATCGAGATTGACACGGTGAGTGAGCAGTCGGCCGCGGCAGCGGCCGACTGGTGCTATGCCATGGCGACAGCGGCAACACTCGCTACGCTCCTGCGGCCGCTGACGCCAGCTCGGCACATACAACACGCTCAAGGCGACACTCCCCGCCATCCGCGCGTCAAAGGGCGCGTACCTGCACATCTCGGCCACGCTGCACTACACGGGCACGCCGTACCAGGCGCACGTTTCCGCCGCCAAGGCCGGCGTCGACGCGCTCTCAAACGTCATTGCAGTCGAGGAGGGTCCCCGCGGTGTGCGCTCCAACGTCGTTGCTCCTGGGTAAGTCAGCGCCAGCCGGGGCCTCTGGTGCCGCCACGGGTGGTCGTGGCCGCGCCGGCTGTCCGGCTGGCTGTCGCCATTCCTCATCTGCACGCACCTAACGCCAGCCCCATTGGCAACACGGAAGGCATGAAGCGCCTGTCGTCGTCGCAGTACTCGGCCAAGAGCACCATTCCGCTCGGATACATGGGCGACGCGGTGGACATTGCCAACTACGCGCTGTGGGTGTTCTCGCCCGCTGCGTCGTGGGTCAACGGCAGCATCATGGTGAGTGCGCCGAGAGCGACACCGAGCGCAGCGAGGTGGTGTGCGAGGCACTCTCCAAGGATATTGCACGTCGCCGCGCTTACGTCTCGCGCCGCTCGCGCCGCAACACTAACCCCAGGTCATCGACGGTGGGCAGCAGCACATGCGCGGCTCGCAGCTGCCGTACCCCGAGGCCGTGCTCGAGCCGGAGAAGGTCAAGAAGATGTACCTTGGCAAGCTGTAAAGTGGTGGCGCGGGATATCGTTACGACAGGCAGTGTTATGGTTATGTGCGATGCAGCGGTGCTATACGTGTGTGCATAGGTGTGCGCATTCCAACTATCGCAACGTGATCTTATAAACAACTCATCTCGCGCATGGCAAGATACTAATTTGCGTCGAAGCTCGGCGCTACACTACTTTTGCTCTGGTTTGGCAAAGCCACCCGCGACAGGCTTACCCGTTCGCGGATCAGTCATGGCGAGGAACCCATAGCTCCAAAGCTGAATCGCGTCGCCCTCTGTACCTTCAGGCGAGAGCGCGCCGAGGTCGCCGATAGTGAACGTGCCCGTGGCATTGTCAAACACGGGCGTCCACACCTCGGTCCAGAGGACATCGGCGGTACCTGCTATCGCGTCCCAGAGGCGTGTCTGTGCCTGCGCGAGCGCGGGCGACAGACTGTCGCACCATTCGGGCGTACGCGGGATGCGCGGCGTCGTGGGTCTGCTCGGGGACGTGGAGGACGGGGCTGAGGCAGACGACGAGTTTTGCGGTGCTGAGCTTTGCCCCCCGCCTTGGCCGTCGCCCGCGCCGCCGCCGATTTCCGCGCGCAGGCGGCACAGCTGTAGTTGCCGTGCGATGCCCGCCGCCATAAATCCCTGCTGCCAGCTCCACGCCACGGCGCCGTGGTACGCCGTGTTACTGAACGTCTCTGCCGACGAGGCATTACCGTCGTACGCCGCGTTGGCGACCACCATGCCCGCGTTCGTCAGCAGGCCGCGCGGGTACGGCTGCAGCGCGTCAATCGTCGCCTGGATCACGCCCGCGGGCGGCGTAGTGTACAGTAGCGCAAAAGCCAGGTCGGAATGCTGGACTGGTACGGGCGTGTGGTCCACCATCAGCGATAGAGCATACAGGCTCGAGGTGGTGTTGGACGACGACGTAGTGTTGGACGACGAAGTGGTGTTGGGCGCGGTGGTGTTGGGCGCAGTCAAATTGGAGGCCGTTGCGTTGGACGGCAACGGCGGGCTGCCGACAACCTGTCCCTGCGCGTTCCAACCCGAGTCGTTGGCCGATTTTGAGCCATTCAAGCTTCCCGCGCCGTAGAGGAGCGCAGAGGAGAGGTTGGCCTTTGCGACATAGGCGTTTAAGCGCGTCGTCGCGTCCTGCGCCGACACGGGCACGGCGAACGCTGCGCACGCGTGCTGCTCCCATACCGCCGCGTCGTCAGTCGCGTTCGCGTATGATTCGGGGAGGACGAGACCGGCGAGCTGGCCTATCGCGCGGAGAGCGGCGGGTACAAGGGCACCTGATGTCAGCTGGAAGCAAGACGCCAAAGCTCACAGTTGACGTCGAAGGGGTACGTGCCCCAACCGAGGCCGGCGTTCGAGTCGCGCCAGTTGCCAACGGGATAGGAGCGCACGGGAAGGAGGTTTGCCGGCTGTGGGTCGGCACTGAACGCCCGCGTGAGCTTTAGGACGTGCTCGACGTTGGTGCCCAGGAGCTGGCCGTACGTCCCCTGCACCAGAGTCGAGTTACGCTCGAGCAGAGCCTTGACGCGGCCAGGGTACGACGCGGCAAAGTCTGCCAAGACAGGTAACAGGAGAAAGTCCGTGTCGAGCATCGTGTACGCGTAGATCGGGGTGTTACCCAGTTCGGGCTTGCCCTCTTGTAAATCTAATGTCAGCGGCGCCACGCCACAACGCACGAAGGTACGACGCATAATCGCCAATCTGGTGTCAGCGTTGCTTTGGGCACCACCCACAGTCTCCTCGTGGCACAGTTCGCCACTCGTCGCGTTGGTACGCTGGATCACTGCGGCGAGGATAGCCTCGGACGCCTCGGGCGAGAGCACGGGCATAAGCAGCTGCAGCGCAAGCAGCGTGTCGCGCCCGAAGTCTGGTGTGAGCAACGATTACGAGCCCAGGCATACAAGTGAGGAACCGCCATCCGCCGGCGAAGAATTCCGTCTGGGTGGCGAGGAAGGCCATCTGCTCAGCGATAGGTTTTCCGGGTCCGCGGATGGCCTCGACGACGGCGTTATCGGACGTGGACGCCAACGTGCCGTTGTCGGCCGGGAAGAGGTCGTCGACGCCGAGACCGCGCAGAGGCACGTACGGCGTCGCTGGCGTCGTGCCCGTAAAGTTAAAGGTGCTTTCAAATCGCAGCGTGGCGTTACCCTTTCCGTCTACACGCGTCACGTTGATGCTCGGCGGCAGCGTCGTGTTGTCGCTTGGGCGTACATCCAGCTTTGTGTTGTTCCCCTCGGCGAAGAAACCGAGGTATTGCACGGTAGACCCATTGATCCAGTCGCGCACGAGCCAGACCGAGTCCTCGCCGTAGCCGCCCAGCGAGTAGTTGAACACCGAGTGCATGACCGTGCCCTTGGACTCGGTGTAGTCGCGCAGTGTCCGCACCGATCCGACTGGCGTTAGCGCCGCAACACGCACGACGCACGCAGCGTGACTCCAAACGACGCATCGCCACTGAGTGTCAAGTGGCCGCCGATACCCGTCTGTTTGTCCTCGTCGTGGGAGACGGTTTCAACGCCTTTGAGGGACACGCCGAGTGACCCGTTCTTTGGGACGAAATACACCATCGCGCCCGTGTTGCCGTTCGGGAACGCCGTGATGAAGCGCGCAGGCGCATCAGACGCCGTGCTGCCGTCAGCAACCCACATCTTCAAATGGGTCTTACTCGGACACGACGATCTGCGCCGACGTGACGTTGTCGCGGTGTACGTAGTTGGCATGACCTGCAAAGTGGACTGGGCCGAAACTGAGATCAGCCGACGAGGCATTGGTGGCGGTCGTGTTTGTGTTGGAACTGGGAACGGGGCTAGTGGACGGCGCGGCGCTGCCGGACTGAGCTTGCGATACAGGCTCGGACGTGGATGAGTTCGACGCCGAGGCCGACAAAGACGCCGCCGCAGCGGACGGGGTCTGCGCGCTGGCGATGCCCAGCGCGTACCATGCCAACAGAGCAGCAGCGAGCATGGCGATTGGAGTGGTGAGTACACTTGCTAAACTCCTACGGCCGCCTGTGTTTTGCGCGGCCGTTGCTGCTTGGGGCATGGTAGTGCCTGCGCAGTCGACGGACAAAGTATGCGGGCGATAAGTCGTTCTTGTCCATGCCGCAACGCCCCAAGAACGGGAGGATGCATGTGGGCGGCATGTGCAGATGGCATCGCAACAGTTGTCCGCGCTCTCCGCGTTGTTCGACGTCATCTCCCTCTTGCAGCGACGATCTTTTTCGCTTTGCACGCCACACACCCGTGCAACCGATGAGCGCCCTGACCGTCCCTGAATTTTGTATTTCAAAAGCTTCCACAACCCTAAATCCTAATACCACGTGGTCTTTTCTAATGATGGTGCCTCCTACGGGCGCAGATGGGTTCCTAATTCGCCGCCCAATGCTCTCGACGGCACACTCGGTTGTTGTTAACGACCGACGTCGCCCTTCTCGCTTGTGTCTGCCGCATTCTTCATCCACAGCACTCTACATCCCTCGACGCCTTCTTGACAATGTCAATATCAAGCCCCCCGACGTCCAGTGTAGGCTCGGGCAGACGGCAGCAGCACCGGCCACCAAACACGCTTCACCTGTCGCTCGACTCGCCCTCTCTCCGCGGAGGATACTACGCCCCGCTCTCCGGCGCCGACATGTACTCTGCCCCGCTTCGCAGTCCGAGCGAGCGCTCGATCCGCTCCGTGCACTCGTTAGCGCCTATTGGGACGCACCCGTGCGAGGCCGAGGGTCCGTCGCCTGCGCCGACGCCGCAGCGGTACTTTGCCATGGAGCGCTCCAATTCTGGCTTGTCGGCCGCGGCGAGCGCCGAGGGCGAGACGGGTGAAAGCGTGCCCCTCCTACGTGATAACGGTCCAGACTCCGGGCGCTGGTACCGCGGGCCCATCTTCATGACGGGCGTCAAGCTCAGTATCCTCTTTGCCGTGTTCTCCACCCTCGTGCTCGGTACCTTCTGGTTCGGCATGCCCAGTGTCGACGAGTGCGTTTGCTGCAGGCTACTAGTGCGCTAACCCCAGGCAAGACCGTCCCGCACTTAAACTTCCTCGCAGCTTTGCCGACCTACAAGCGTTGAAGTGAGCTGCCGCCCCGTGGAACAAGCTGACCCCAGCGCGCTGCTCAAAAAGTACAAGGACCTGTACCCGTACCGGATCATGCTCTGCGGCGTCGTCGCCTACCTCTAGTGAGCACATGTCCAGCCCTCGGGCTAACCGCAGTGTTCAAGCGTTCACCCTCCCCGGGTCAATGTACATTTCGATCCTGTTCGGCGCGGCGTACGGCATTATTCCCGGGCTCATCCTGTCGTGCCTGTGCGACTCGTCTGGGTCGATCTTGTGCTACACGCTCTCGTCATTCCTCGGTCCCCCGTTGCTCACGCTGCCATACTACCGGCGCATGCTGGAGAAATGGCGCACAAAGATCATGGGCGACGAGAAGAAGGGCACGGCAGTGGGCAAGGACAGCGTGTTTGCGTTCCTGCTCGTGCTGCGTATTATGCCGCTGCCGCCCCACTGGGTCGCCAACTTTGTCGCGCCGCACCTGGGCATCGGCATGGGCATGTTCTGGCTCACGTGCTTTATCGGCATCGCCCCCGTGTCCGTCATTCATGTGATGATCGGCTCGAGCCTGGACCAGATGACGAGTGCCGACGACTTCAAGATCCTCTCGCCGCGCAACATTCTCGGCATGGCCGCGGTGATTGTAGCGGTGTTGATCCCGGTCGCGCTCAAGCGCGTGTTCAAGAAGGACCTGGGGGACTTGGGTGACGAGGCGGCTGTGGCGGCCGGGAGGGCCGAAGCGGCGGAACAGGGCGAGGCGTCGCTCGACGACATTCCCGAAGCGCAGCACGTCGAGTTTGACGATCACGGCATGCCGAAGCGGTACCATGCCGTGGACTCTGGTGTGCGCCTGGCGGGCAGTATCCACAGCGACGTCGACGAGAGCGTAGTTTCAGGCGGCCGCAGCGTTCTGCCCCCTATGCCTGGGAGCGTGGGCAGGGGCAAGGGCAAAGGACGGGCCGTGCAACCACCGCCCGACGCGTCCGCGTTCGAGCTGGACGATACCGACGTCTCTGCGGAGCCAGCGCCACAACGTAAGGCCTTTGGATTCAGACCCGCCGGCGTCACGGGTTACGGTACCATCAACATTGACCCTGCGCCGGCGCGCCCAGAGGCCAAGTCGCCGTGGTGGCGTTTCGGCCGATAGCCACAGCAGCCTATAGACCCAGGATAGATCTTGCACCGTGTATCGTACTAGACTGTATTATTGCATGTACTATGGTGTACGAACGGGGAGGGGTGGGTGGAATGAGATGGATGTGGTAGTGGTAGTGGTGGTGTGGATGGCGGTTGTGATGGTGTGGAGCGGTTACCCGCGATCTTCCTCAGAGACACCTGCGTACTGTCCTCACGATTAAACGGTCAGAGGAAAGAAGACGTAAATTTAAAGGTAAACATCATCATTGGAAGATGAAGAGAACGGAGAGATGCATCCAGACGAGGTTTTTATACACCACCCACCCACCCACCAAAGCGACGAGCCACCCGAGCCGCGGGATACGGAGTTTTGTCGACGCATGCATGTGGTGGCCTGGCCGTGTGACTGGTGAGATTGTGGGATGACGGCATCCTCCGCCGCTCGCCGCCCACGCCGCCGGCAATAGCCGCCACCAAGGTCCCTGGACGTGTCGTACCGAGCTCGAGGTCGACGCCGGGTCAATGCTCAACGCGCCCGTCCATTCTGCACGCTACTCCCTGCACACCTCGACAGCAGCACAGCCGCCATGGTATACACGATCGTGGTACATCTCCAGTCCAAGCCCGTACGTGCTCATCTCCGCACCGCTGACATCAGGACACGGTCGACAAGCTCAAGGCCAAGCTCGTCGAGGCCGCCGGCGTCTATCGCAAGGATAAGGAGACGCTCGACTGGCACGTCATGCAGGATCCAAAGGTGCGTGCGGGAGCGCGCGAGCACAGCGAGCGCCTGTGGTGCTCGTGTGTGCGAGCGTGAAAACGACACAGCTGGGCAGGTGCCAGGTGGACTCGTGGTGCGCCGTGACGTACGCGACCGCGCACGGCTAGCACCAAGACGATGACAAGGGTTACGGCGGCGCCTTGCGCCGACGTTCCGGAAGCGCTACCCCTCGCCAGTCCCATCCCCCAAGCCCGCACCCCCGCTCACCCCAGGACCCAACAAAGTTTTGTATTGTCGAGCGGTACCTCAACGAGGACAGCCAGCAGTACCACCTCAACAACCCCGTGAGCTACGCGCTGGTGTTGTGAGCTGACGGCAGTACTGGAAGGTGTGTGCTGGGTCGACGCGCGCCGCGCGCCGCTGTGTGTTGGGGCGCGACGGCCTCGCGGGCGCGGACGCCCGGAGCTCGTCTCGTCGACGCTCCGCTGTCGCCGCTGCAGGCTCGCCGGCGCTCGCCTGCTCGCGCTCGCGCTGACACCAGACCTTTGACCCGTACGTCATCCCCCTGCTCGCCAAGGACATGGACCTCACGCGCTGGGAGGAGATGGACGCCAAGGAGGACAAGGCGTAGACAGTTGTACACCAGGGTTGTAGAAATGCGACGATTATGCAACGGCAGTACTGTGTGATGCGTGCATCGATACGCTCCCCTCTATGCTCTCGCACCGGCTAAAACTTGAACTTCTCCTGCTTCTCCTTACCGCGCTTCTCCTCCTTACGTGCGCGCTTCTTGGTCTCGCTCGAGACAATGTCTTCGAACCCTGACCGGTCGGCGTGCGCGCCGGGCACGTGAACCTTTGACCCCTCTGCGCGCGCGGCCTCGTACTTGGCCTTGAGCTGGGCGGGGGTGAGGTCCTCGTCGCCGTCGAGCGACACGTCGACGTCGCCCTTTTTGCGTTTCGTGCCGCGGTCTTCGCCGAGGACTGGCGCCGCCGCAGCCGACACGTCGTACGCGGTAGAAGAGCCCATAAAGCCCCGCACGTTCGTCTCGCGCTCCGGAATGACAGTGTACAGCTCGCGCGGACCTGACGGGCCCTCGTCCTCGTCCTCGTCCCGTGCCGGCCGCTTGCGCAGGTCCACAAAGCCCGGCGTCTCCAGTCCACCAGGTACGGTCGAAGTGACGCTGTTGTACCCGCTTGGCGTGGCCAGGCCGCTTGGTGTCTCGAGGCCGTCGCCGGGTGCTGGCTCGCCGTCCTCGTCCTCGTCCTCCTCTTCCTCCTCTTCCTCTTCCTCCTCCTCCTCCTCCTCGTCGCTCTCTTCCGCCTCGACAATCTCAATCTCGCCCCAGCGCTCCCGGTTGACGGCGTTCTGGCTCTCGATCTCGGCGCCCTGCACCACGCCAAACACGTCGCCGTACAGCGGCCGGTTGAACTCGTCCATGGGCGGCTTGCCCCACCCGCCGGGGTGGAAGCCCCACTGTGCGCCGGCGGGAATGGGCGCGTTCAGACCCCGGATGCGGAGGTTGGGGTACGACGGCGGGGGGCCGAATCGCTGCATTGCGATGAGCCACGGTGGCGGTGCGTTGGGCGGGATGCTGAGCGCGTCGATAAGCTCCTCACTCAGCT
This sequence comes from Cutaneotrichosporon sp. PT3311B, assembly GCA_023627985.1. Classification (NCBI taxonomy): domain Eukaryota; kingdom Fungi; phylum Basidiomycota; class Tremellomycetes; order Trichosporonales; family Trichosporonaceae; genus Cutaneotrichosporon; species Cutaneotrichosporon sp. PT3311B. The sequence goes on along the minus strand of JAMALP010000010.1, from coordinate 766,191 downwards.
CGCCGGGTTTCTTCGTCCGCAAGTCGGTCACCATCTCCTTGCCCTCGTAGTACGCCTCGCCAAACTTGGACATGCGCGGCTTGCCCTGGAACCGGAAGAAGGCGTCGTGGAGCTTTTGATAGTCAATGTCGATTTTGCCCATCTTGGGCTGGACGCGCTCGCGCGTCTTTTGCGCCAGGCTCTGTGTGCTCTCCTTGGCGCGCACGGCGTCACGCTGTTCGCCAATACCCGTGTCGGCGATCCAAGGGGGAAGAGTGTATGGTGTTTTCTCCATGCCGCGCCGGCCGGCGAGGTAGTCGCGCTTGGCGTTCCAGTGGCTCGGTACGGGAACAGTGTTGCGGTACGACTTGAGCGTGACGAGTAGACGGGGGTCGCGCGCGTCGCGGTCAAACCACTCGACGACTTCGGGACGGTCGACGAGCTGCTTGAGCTCAGCGACGCTAAGTTTGGCGGCGTTACGCCGCTCCCGCCGCGTCAACCCTTCCTCCTTCATCGCGCGGTCCTTGGCGCGAGTCATCGCCTCGTCGTCATCGTCCTCGTCGTCAGACCAGTATACCTGGCCCTTTGCCGGCCCCGCGTCTGTGCTAGGCAGTCCCTCGGCGCCCTCGTTAAAGTGCTGAAACACCGACGCAAACTTGGAGTAGTTTGGATCGGCCTCTGGTGTCGTGTCGAGGAAGGCCTCGACCGTCATCGTCGAGGCCACCGACTGGGGTGAGCCATGCTCGAACATATGTGGACTCACCTCGGCATCGCTGTCTGTCGCTGTTGGCGTCTCGCTTGGCGCCTCGGACGCTTGCCGCTTCGCCTTGGCCTTCATGCGTTTCAGCGCGCCGCGTGACTTGTTCTTGCCGCCGCCGGCGTGCCCGTTGGCCGCCGGCCCGTTCGCCACGACTGGAGCAGGCATGGTGCGTGTGGATGTGTCGGGACTGGGAAAAGACAACAGCTTGGGCACTGAGCAAGCAAAGGTTGGCGGGCTAGCACAAGCAATTGGGCCAGTGGCAATGTCACGTGGTATATGTTGCATTACATAAGCATTTGATGGGGCGAGTAAATTTGCTCCCGTGTGGGTTTGCCACCCAAGTGGTGGTAGAGTGCCCAGGGCCATCAACGAACTGGGAGCGAGTCCGATACAAAGAGCAAACGACAATGGGCTCTTGACTCCCTCGCCATCTCTTTCTCCTCCTATCCAACACTCAAACCTACTAGCCAGCAGCACGCGCGTGCTTTACACCCAGCAAGAACGGAGCCCTTGACGTCGTCGGCTGGCGCAGACACGGCGCACCTGTCCTGGCGTGGCAAGCACTCCGACTCCCACGGGCCCTCGCACCAGAATGCAGAACGCCGACTCGCAGGCATCAGGCAGCGGGTCTGCCGGCGTACGCGGCGCATCGCGAGCGCTCTCTTCTGCGCTGCGCAGTGCTGGTATCCGTGGCGGAGGAGCCGAGGGGGAGCGCATGGACGTCGACGGCGGCATAGGTAGAGCTGGAGGCCGACACAAGCGTACCGGTGCCCGCTCGGCTGGGCCACTTGACCAAGTGAGTGTTCGTTCTTTCTAAGCCAGGGATTCTTTGAGAGTGAGGCGTAGCACGCCGCGTATGAGGCTGGTTGCGACTGACGACTGATGAGAGATGGGCGAGAGATGGAAGGGAGACTGTGTGGAGGGATAATCGACATTGCATGTGTGCGTCGAGCCATCGCCCATCGCATATGTCTTGTGTTGTGTGTGTGTGTGCGTTTCACCCCACCACACGTCGCCCCACACCTTCCTTGGCCCGAATCCCCGTCTTCGGCTCTCTACTCATCTCTTCTCACTCGTCGTCCTTCTTGTCCTCGTCGTCCCTCTCTCCTCTCAACATCTCAACGACGGCCCTCTTTTCCGCAAACCCGAGGCTGACCTTGCAACCTCTTTCCCGCGCGACATGGACGTCGACTTTGATGATACCCCATCTTCATCATCCTCCTCCCCGCGCCACCCATTTATCCACCCTTCGCGCCTTCACCTCATTCAGAGCGGTCGCCGGAAAGACACCCCATACAGCAAACCCAACGGCAAACCGCTCTCGAGCCGCATCTCCGGCCTTAACCCGCCCACCGGCGGCGGCGGCGGCAGCAACAAGAAGAAGGGCGGCGGCCGTCCCAACGATCCGCGCCGTAACCCCCAAGGCACACCGGACATTCTGCGCGATGACTCGCGCAAGACGTCGCGCGTGCGCCGCGAGCAGCACACCAAGCTCACCGACCTGCTCAAGAGCGAGGCCATAAAGGAATGGCTGCGCAGTCGCTGCATATCGCCCGGCGTCGTAGACATGAGCGTGAGTACCGGTGTGCGCCCCCGGCTGCTGACTCCACACAGAACCTCCCCAACGACCCCTGGCTTAAGGAGCACGGCATCCTCCCACCCGGACACAAAGACGCCGCTCCGAACACGGGCACGCTCTTTTGGTCGCTGATCAACAGCGTTCTCCAAACGGTAGGAGATGCGTTAGATTTCTATTGACTCTCAGCCTGAACAACCAATCCACACCCTTTCGCTTGCGAGCAACAACTTTTACACCCTCTCGCAGCTGTCCAAGCTGCCCCACTCCCTCCCCTACATCCGTGCATTGGACCTGAGCAACAACCCTATCCAGAAGAGCGAAGAGTTCAAGCACCTCCAGTCTCACGGCGAGGCGCAAGGCAAAGCCAGCGTCGGCGCCGGCAGTCTCAAGAGTCTCACCGAGCTCAAGCTTGACGGTGTCAGGTTCCGCGAGGAAATGAGTAAAAAGCCCAACGGCTGGGCCGAGTACCAGCAGTGAGTTGACTAGCCCGGCGACGGCGACACTGACGTTAGCGACATTCTGCGCCGGTTTCCTGGCCTGCTTATTCTCGACGGCACCCACGTCATGCGCGTCGTCTTCCCCGTCGAGCGCAAGCCCATCCCGAAGCGCGACCCCGAGGAGCGCAAGGCGCTCGCGGCGCGCCCTTTCACTTACCCCTTTGACATTAAGCCGAGCTTTGACGAGAGCCCGGCTGTCACGGACGTTGTCATGCAGTTCTGCCAAAAGTAAGCCCCGACTGCGCGCTACTACTGACGCCAAGATTCTTCGAGCTGTTTGACAAGAACCGCGGCGAAGTCGTGTACGGCTACCACCCCGAGGCGACCATCTCTGTCGCGCCAAACACATTACCGTCGCGGTCGTATCAGGCGGGCGAGGTCTCGCGGGCCGCACGCACGTCCAAGCCGATATCGTGGAATCCCGGACGCAACTTTTTGCGCACGTGCACGACCATCGAGCAGCGCACAAAGTCGCTCAAGTCGCCGATGGACATGGACGCGCTCCTGCGCTGGTGGAACAAGGAGCTTCCGCGCACAGAACACCCTCTCACCGACTCGACAAAGTGGTGTATCGACGCATGGTACTTTGACACGAACCAGGACCGTATCGCCGCCACGATTCAGGGCGAGTTTATGGAGTGTGAGTGGTGTGTGGGCGGGGTTCAGCTGACATCAGTACCTGCTCGCGTGTTGAGGTCGTTCACGCGTACATTCATCCTTGGCGCACCCGCGCCCGACTCGGCCGCCGCCGCGCGCGGGTGGCCATGCACGATCTTGTCCGACACGCTCGTCGTGCACTCGTACCTTGGCACGCGGTCGTGGGATTCGCGGTCGTCGCTGGCAGGAGGCGACGTGTCGATTGTACCGCCGGTACTCGCCGTGCCAGCTGCACCAGTGACGTCCCCCGTTGGCGCCGGTGGCGGCGTCGGCGGTGTCGGCGCCGGAGGCGTCGGGGTGCCCGTCGCCGACCCGGAAGCACAGAAAGCCGCTCTCATCGACGCCGTCAGGCAACGTACGGGCATGAACGCGCAGTTCAGCGAGATGTGCCTCGCGCAGAACGAGTGGGACGTCGAGCGCGCAGTAGCAAACTTTGCAGAGATCCGCGCGAGTATCCCCCCCGAGGCGTTTGTGTAGCTCAGCGCTACGTAGGTGTGCGCGCGCTGCGTGCGCACCTCGCCGTTGGACCAGACGCGTACATATATACAGTACAATGTACCTATGCAGTAGTATAGCAACTGCCCGAACGGCAAGAGTGCCGAGAAGGGAGATTAGAGCGTGCGACTTGGCCAGCTTGGTCTGCCATCTCCAACCTGTGTCAGTGGTGCTGTACATTGAGATGCATCTGGCGCACGCCCTTCCGTCATGAAGCCATGTACAGCGGTAAACATATGCAGAGTGTCTCGTGGTTAATAGCTTAGTAAGATAGGTATCCGCTCTGTGGTGGCCGGCGCATGGATGCATCATGCTGCATGCTCCGGCAGTAGACGAAATGCTACATCGCTCTACAGGATCTACTCAGCGCGCGCGCGCGCGCGTGCTACGCACGCCCGCGGCCCGCGCTAGCGCCGCTTGGACGACGTCGCGGCCGAGCCCTTGTTACCGACGGTAAGCACCATGTGCGCCTCGCCGGTCTTAGCCTGCCGACGGGCGAACGCGTCTCCCATGCCGAGTGGCGTATCGCCCGCTGCCATGCGCTTGGCCGCGTCCTCTTCGGCGATCCGTCGCAGGCGCTTTTCAGTCTTCATGCGACCCGAGGTCTTGCCGTGGAACTTGTGGCTGAGCGACTTCCACGCTTCCTTGACGCTCATCTCGCGGCCCAGCTCGTCATGATAGACAATGTTGACGTCTGGCTTGTAATTCTTGAACACCTCGAGCGCTTCCCGCGCCTCGGCCTGCTCACGCTGCCGGTTATCGTACTCGCGCTGCGCCTGGTCCTTGTTCCCTCCCCTTGCCGCGATCCGGTCCAGCTCGCGCTGCGCCGCCCGCCGACGGTGGTCGGCCAACCACAGGTCGTGCTGTTTCTGTAGTCGCTCGCGCTCCGCTTGCGCCTCAGAACGTTTCTCCAGTGATCCCTGGTTACGCAACATCGACAGCACCCCCGCCAAACCTTGGCCCGCTACGGCTGGCTCCTCGTCCGCGTCCTCCGGCTTGAGCTCGGACAACTCGGCCATCTGCGAGTCGATCTTGGCGCGGTACTCGGCCAGACTCAGTCCCTCACGCGCAGCCATTTCCGCGAGCGCCTCGTCCTCGTCGCCCTCCGACTCGGAACCGTCGCCGTCGGCCATCTCCACGTCTTCCCCACGCTCGATCTTCACCACCACAGGCTCGCCATTGCTCGTGCTGCCTGGCGGCGCGGGCGATGGCGCAGCAGATACACTCCGTTCCTTCTTGACTGGCGCGGCGCGCGATTCGGCCGTGACGTTACGCACAAACTCGCTCGTCTCGTCAAAGGTAATACGCCCGTCGTCGGCCGCGTCGTCGTCGTCGTCCCCTGCCGCGTCCGGCTCGGCCTCGCGTTCCTGCTTGACTGTACTGTCAGCTTCGCGCAACACTTGCCACTCACTCCGCGCAGCAATGTCCTCGGGCCGGGCTTTCGGCTTCTTTTTGGTATTCTGCCGCCGTGCGCGCGCCAGTGCCGCCTGCAGGTCGTCGTCGTCCACGAGGTTTTCCGGGGCGTCCTCGACAACGCGGCGCGTGAACGTCGGCTGGGCGTCGACATCCATGCTGTCCCCGTCCTCCTCTACCTTGCGCGTCGACTTTTTCGCCCTCCGCTTCTGCCGAGTAAGCAAAACGCCATGGTGCTGACTCACTTTTGGCTTCTTGAACCCGGCATCCGCCTCCTTCATGTAATCCGAGACTTCCCAGTCGCGCGCAAAGTCGAGGTCGAGCTTGACCTTCTGGTCTGGGTCGCGCCCAAGCGACACGGTAAACGCGTTGTCGTCCTTTTCTTCCTTTTTCGGGATGGGCGCGCCAAGTCGGAACCCCTCGTCACGGATATCGCCGCCACCACCATCAAAGTCGCCGTCATACTTGGACAGCACTGCGGCCTTTTTCCCGATCCGCGACTCGTCAAACTCCTCGTCGTCGTAGCCGGTATACCCCTGCCCAGCTTTCCGCTTTCGCTCGCGCGCGGCCTCGTGCCGCTCCGCGTCGGCGAGGTTGACGTTCTGCAACTCGTCCTCGTCACCGCCTAGCACGCGCGAGTCCTTGAGCGTGAGGATCGTCTCGCCCTCCTCGAACGCGTCGGCACCATGCGACACCTTGATACCCGCTAGGTCGTCCTCGCCGTACGCCACTGCGTCCGCTTCGTCCATCTCGCGCTGCCGCCGCGCAGCTAGCTGCGCCTCGCGTTTCGCCGCGCGCCGTTTCTGCGCGCGCAGCCAGTCCTTCGCACTTAGCGAATCGTCCTTGCCCGTATCGCCCAAAGTCGAGCCCTTCATCTTGGCATTGAGCGCGCGCTGGTTCTTCGCCCTGTCGTCAGCCCCTAAACTCTTGCGCCGACTCACTTTTCAATCTTCTCCTTGACTTCGCGCTCGGCGCGCGCGGCCTTGGCCTCGGCGCGCAGCCGCTCAAAGTTCTCTTCGGCGATTGCGTCGCGGTCCTCCACTTCCTCCCCGCCCTCCTCCCCGGCGTCACCGCCGCCATCGCCCCCGATAGGTTTGAGCCCCAGGCTCAGACGAACCTTGTTCGTCTCCTCTAGCGTGAGCGAGTCTTGGTTCACCGACAGGTCCGCCATGGTGTCGATAGTGTGGTTGTGTAATCGGCCAGGCAGGTCAAACAGTTGACATTGGGTGCATTGGGTGGCAAACAGTAGATCCCCGCCTATTTAATCTGCGTGCCTATTAGCAAACTACCATCTTCCCGCGAGCCTATCACCTGGCCCCTCCTTCCTTCCTTCCTCTGACCAACGCAACGCCAACACTATCTCCACCTGCATTGTACACTTGTGTCGACACTCTCCACGACCTACGATGCCGCCCAAAGGCGCCCGCCAGGGCAACCTCCGCGCCTGCCTAGTCTGCTCGCTGCTCCAGACACCCAAGGACTTTGTCGACATTGGCTGTCCAAACTGCGAGGACGTGTGTGAGGTGGGTCCTTCCATCGGGGCGCACGCAGCTAACGGCAGATGCGCGGAAGCATGGAGCGCGTAGCAGAGTGCACGTCGACAATCTACGACGGCATGATTGCCATGATGGAGCCGAAAGAGTCGTGGGTTGCCCGCTGGCAGCGAGTCAGTAAGTCGACATGTCCCCTTGAGCAATTTCGTGATTGTGCTTGCTCGCTTACGCGCCCAGACAACCGCCGTAAAGGCCTCTACGCTGTACGCGTTACCGGCCGTCCTCCGCCCGACGTTATCGACCGCATCGAGGCGGTAGGCGGCGTGTACCGTCCCCGTGACGCCGTCGAGGAGTTGTAGGCGTGGCCGCCGTGGTCGCGCTATCCAGGCGTGACCGGACCGCCGTCACAATGCATGTCATGTTGTATGCTCGTGCCGCGGCTGACTTGTTCACTCACTCGTGGTAGCGCGTTTGATCGGTTATGACTGATGACTTCGTTTGGCTGTACCACAATGACCTCGGTGGGTCGTGCGCATCAGCACCACGAACTGTGGCAACCAATATATCAACTAACACTCTGAGCTATGGACGTCACTATAGCGTGCAGCATACTCTGGACTGTCTTCGCCGACATGTGGGCACGGAGGACGGCAGGAGACTGTGCGGCGTGAAACAACGCTTGTAACGCTCTTCTGTCCCAAATGGTCGTCATGCCGACTTGTCTGCTGGTGGTCGTGGCGCCGCGTCTCGCTGCGCTGGGCGCTCGACGCTCGCTCGCCCGCTCGTGCACATGTGCATATGTATAGTAACAATAACTAGGCACCCGCCTCACAAACTCTCGTACGCTTGCGCTTGCGCGCGCGAGCAATGTTTAGGTGACGGGGCATGGGGTGTTGATGGGGGTAACGTATGTATGTATCTGTATCGTTGGTGCTGGGAATGTAGCGCGTCCCTGCCGCGCATGTACAACGAACGCAACGGTCTCTACTCGTCTGTGAACACGGTCGGCGCATTCTCCACCATCCACTGCACGCTCAGCGCCTTGCCAGCCATGTCGCCGAATTCGCGGTTCGGGTCGGCGGACCGCAGGAGCGTCGCTACGTCGTCAGTTGCTGGTTGGCTCAAGCACACTTACGTCCGAAGACCACACCCAGGTTCTGGCTCGTCATGAGGTTGACCTCGCTCTGCGCCGTGATGCGGTTCAGGTGCAGCATCAACGTCTTGAGCGTGTCATAGTGCGGCCGCGGCAGCTCCTTGAGCAGCGCGCACAGCGCCTGGTGCTTGTTGCTCGGGTCGCGAATGTCTGGTGCGTCAGTGCCTGTTCGTCACAGCTAAAACTCACTGGCAGCGGCGACAAAGCTCTCGTGCAGGGCGTGCGTGAGCAGCGGGTCGGGCAGCTGGCGGAAGTACGTCTTGAGCACCGACGTGATCGAGCTAATGTCGTTGAAGCTCTCGACGTTGCTGAGATCAAACGCGTCATACTTGCCACGCTCAAACAGCTGCGTGATTTGCTTCGACTGCGACGATCCACCCGTCTTGCGGTAAATGCCCTCGTACTCCATGCCGTTGACCTCGACCGCACTGATACATTTGGTGACAATGACGGGGACAGGCGCGCCGTCGGCCGTCGCCTGCTCGGACAGCTCGCGACCAAACATGGACGGGGCTGGGAGTCAGCAATGTACAAAGGCACACACCCACGAAGCGGTCCGTCGTCGTCCGCCTTGGCGCCCTTGCCAGGGCACGATTTGGGAAGCTTGTCGGCACACTTTTGGTGACACACCATGCCACACGCTACTGTCAGTGATCGCACATGCCGCGCACAACTCACAGGCACATCGCACTTCCTGCAATCCCCACATCTTGTCCTGGCACAGTTCGCAGCGGCCCAGGCGCATCGTGCTGTGCTGCTGGAAATGGTGCTCGCGCGTTCCCACCTCAGTCGACGGGCGCATCTTGCGGTTGCCACCAGTCGCGCCGGCCATGAGCTTGTCGGCGTCGACGGCTTTCGCCGCCTTGCCAATCCACTTGAAGCGGCGCGCAGGCACCTCAATCGCCTCGGGCTTGGACACCTTGATGACACGCGCCGTCTCCTTTGTTTCCTCGGGAACGTCGTGGAGAGCCGCCGCCAGAGACGACATCGAGGGCGAGCCAGAGGGATGGCCGCGCGGCGACTTGTGGGCGTTGACAGGGCCCGGCGAGCGCCCCTGGAGCGTCTCGTTCTGGCGCACAAGCTGGGCGTTGAGCTCGCTCATCTCGTCGTTCTTGGCCTGCAGCGACGCCGCTTCCTCGATGTACTGCTCCTTGGTGTTTTCGAGCTCGGCAATCTCGCGTGCCAATGCCTCGCGCTGGGCAGACAGCGGCGCCAGCTCATCGCGGTACTCCTCCTTGATCTTCTCGAGCCGGTGCGTGAGCGACCGCTGGAGCTTGGATGGGCCCTCTTCGGTGCCGACGTCGCCTTTTTGCGCCTGCAGCTCCTCGACCTCGGCAAGGGAAATGTCGCGCTGTGCACGCAGACGCGAAATGTCGCGCTCGAGACCCGTGAGGTTGCTCGCGAGGTCGTGCGACAGACGGCGCATGTTCTCTTGCCGACGCTCGTCACTCGAGATGATCGACAGACGCGCCCCCTGGCTGTGAAGCTGCGAACGCAAGCGCGCAATCTCGGCTTCGAGCTCGCGCCGGCGCTTGGCCTCCTTGTCGTACTCCTCGCCAGCAATGGTGAGCCCGTCGCTGTACTGCTGGCTAGACCGCTTGGCACCCGAGTACTTGAACCGGAGCGTGTCGGCGGCTTCCTTGAGCGACTGGTGCTCGCGGATCGCCTCGGTCAGCAACGCGTGGTCAACAGACACCTTGCCGTCGTCGCCGGGCTGCAGACCCGCAACAAGCTCGGCTAGCGTCTGGAACGACGAGTCGGGATCCATGCGCACCGACAGCATCGACTCCTTGGAGCCCCGCCGGCGCAAGGTGCTCGTTGCCCCGCCCGCCGGCTGGTCGTTGGGCGACAAGAGCGTGCGCGATGTCGAGGGAGTTATTTCGCCGTTGGCACTGCTGGCCAACAGGTCCATGTTGGGACTGCGCGCCATGCCGGTTGGGCTGGACGTGCCAATGTCGTCGCTGTCAGACACAATCGACGATTCGGCCTCGGAATCTGTGCGTAACCGTGACGGGAACGCCTTGTCGTCTGGGTTCTTGTCGGTTCCGCCGTTGAGAATGGACGCAAAGTCTGGGTCAGACAGCGAAAAGGACATGGTGGGAAGGCTGACACCGTCGATTCTAGGCATGGGCGGCTGATCGCCGTTCGCCACGGTCGCGCCCTTCTTCCCGGGTGATTTAGTGTGGCCATCATGAGACGGCTCTGCAGACCGTGGCGTCGTCTCGGCAGTAGTCGGCGCCTTGCCAGAGGCACTGGTGTTTGTTTCAGACTTTGGAGACGACTTGTCTGACAGGTCTGGGGATTTTTCAATTGCAGGTGTGGCCGGTGCAGGCGGCCCAGTGCCGATCGTGGGCGACGCAGACGGCGACGCCATCTTCGACACAGGTGGGGGTGTCTCGGTGAGGTCGATGGGGGCGGGTGCCGGCGACGGCGTAGGCATGGCAACGCTGCCCTTGACCGTGTCTGTCGATTCTTGAGACGCCGTGGGCCCAGTGCTGAACGACGACCGCAGGGGTGATGGCGCCCGAGGCTCCGCCGCAAACGTGGCGTTGGTCGCGTCCATGTTGAACGACATCCCGGGGTTTATTGATCGGCGCTTCTCCGCCTTGGATGTGGGCACCCCGAGACCAGCGGGTGATGCGCCGAGCACGTTGGTGCTTGGGGATCGCACAGTGGTTGGGCTGCGCGAACCAGTGGGCGTGAGAATGTTGCCAACAGATTGGGAGCCGGTCAACGGGTTGGCAGCGTTGAGCGAAGATTTGGCGTTGGGCGACGCCAGGGGTGCGGCCGTGTTAGCTCCAGAAGCTGCTGTGCGCGGCGGAGGAACAGCGTCCTGCGGAGACCGCGCATCGGCAGAGCCCGAGCGAACCATCGGCGCCGAGTCCGTGCCGACCATGGGCGACGCCGGGACGCTGTTGTTGCGGCGGTTGGGAGGAGCCACGGGGGACTGCTCCCGCTGTGATGGGGGGATTGGGCTGCGGTCCACACTGCGGTCGCGTCGCCCGCTGTCTGCGTAAGCTGACCCGATGCTGCGTGGTGATGTCGCGTCGTGGTATCGCGACGAGGATGGGGAGACAACACTACTTGCTCCGCTGGCGTTGGACGCGACAGTGGTGAGGAGGTTGAGCGACGTGGACGTGTTGCTGAGGCGCATGCCGTTGGCGTCGCGCTCCCGGCGACGTGCGTCTGCCTCTTCCTTTTCCCGCTCCTTACGTGCGGCGCGTTGTTTCTTTGCCTCGGCGTGGCGTCGGCTTCGTGCGACGCGCTCATTGTGGCAAGTCTGGCGGGCGTCAGTGCGTCAATCGGGGCTAAAACACGTACCATGCAGTAGATACCCTGCGATGTTTTAGCAAACACGAGCTCCTCTATCCTCCGCTTGCATGTGCGGCAGGTAAAGCAGTGGGCGTGGTACGACTCGTCGCCTGTCATGATAGCCTCTTCTGTGATAGCCTGCTTGCAGACGAAGCACTGCGGTGTTAGCGAGAGACGCGGGGCGTGGAAGGACGCGCTCGGACCTACCTGGTAGGAGCAGTTGCCGCACACTGGGCTGCCGTCGGACAACAAGAGCAGGTTGGTGTCGGCCGACACCTTTTCGCCGCACTTTGCGCACTTGAAGCAGTCGACATGCCACCACGAGTTGCCAAAGGCCACGACGATACCGCCGTTCTCCTGGTCAATAATCTTCTTGCACCCGCCGCAGCGCGCCTCGACATCGGTAAACGATGAAATGGTGGACATGGCGTCCGCGTCGCGCGTCGGCGTCAAGGTCGCTGTGGGCGTGGCAACGCGGTGGGGGTTGGCGACGCCGTTGGGCGTGGCCAAGCCGTTGACCGCCGCTTCGACGGCCGTCATGGCGTGAAAGGGTACGAGGGCAAAGAGTAAACCTCAAGTCGTGGTTGGGGGAGAGAGAGACAGAGGTCGCAAAGGCGCGAGTTGCCCAGCGGCCCGGCGAGTAAGAGAAATGGGCAAGGACAGAGGGGGGGGGGGGGGGGGGGGGCACAAGGGGCGAACAAGGGGTTGGCTACTGCACCGTGCGCAAAATGCAGCAAAATGTAGTGGCACGAGATGTGAGAGGGCGTGTGGGTCGTAGTCTAGTCCGTCGGGAGATGGGCGCGAGACACAAGCCGGTCACCGGCCGGCAAGAAAGAGTGCGTGTGCGTGTGTGTGGGAGGGGTGTACCTCGCTCGACAAGCACGACCCGTTCGCGTCGAACGATTAGTGCGATGGAGACGGGGTTGAGGCTAGATACCACACGCTCAGGCCTCGTTTGGCCGTCTCGGCAGGCTGTCTGGGCAGGCCGTCTGGGCTTTGACCGGCAGTGTACGCCCTAGTCGTGTAAGCGAGGAGGGAGGGGTGAAAGGGAGGAAGGCAACGCGCGCGCGTGCTCGCTGCTGCGGCGCGGTGTGCGCGGTGTGGACGCGCGTGTCCGTCCCGTGTTGGTGTGTCTACGCGAGTCTGTTCGCGTAGTTGAAGAAGAAAACGTATAACTACGACGTGGTGGGCGGGTGAGGATGAGTAGGGGGTAAGGAATGAGGTACACTGGGTGCACTGGGAAGGGGCGCGCGCGGAGTGTGTCCCCCAGTTGTCGTTGTCGGAGGGGGAGCCGGCTCGTGGTGAGCGGGGCGGAGAGCGACGAGGAGTGAGAGTGGGAGTGGGATGTTGCCTACGCGCGTTGAGGAGGAGAATGGGGATGGGGATGAGAGTGCAAGTGGTGGTAATGAACGTTGACGACGTTGACGACGACTAGGTGACTGGGACGAAACGCAGTTGGACACCACCTAAAACGCGGCAGCAAGGTGTCTACGGTGTGTGAAGCAGCAAAGTGAGGGAAGGTGGTGTGCGCCAGAGACCAGGCCCTCGGCCCTAGGACCTTCCTTCTCTCCCTCCTTTGGCTCCGCGCCGTCCCTTGGCACACAAGCCTCGAGGCTTCACTCAAACCCAGGGCGCAGGGGCGCAGGCGAGCAGGGACGCGTGTAGAAACGTGGCCCGAGCCCTGAATGCTCGACCCTGAGATTACACCTTTTGGGTCTGCGGTCAATTACACCATGCTTTAGCCACGCCGTTACCTTTTCCTTACACCACCTGTATTCCCCACAAAAGTTGCTTAGGCTAATCTCCAAATCAAACTCGCGCCACGGCGTCACAATAGCATCATACTGCATCATACAGCGTGTGCACATTTTGTGTGGAGCATATTGGAGCAAGCAACCAAAGCAATTGCAAGCATGCATGCACTCCAAGCATGCACTCCAAGAAGCGGTTAACGTCAATGCGCAGTAGGTGAACACTGCACCCTGCGAGGTTGTGCTTCTTCGCTTGTGTCCGGTTGCCGCGTCAGGACCAACCATCCAAACCTTGTCGCCCATGTCTCCTCGCACACCTCGTCGTCGCACACAACGTATCCACCCAAAGTCCGAGGTGTTCCATTAGCCCTTGTTTACCAGGCTGGACCTTCTATGTATTAGCAAAGGTGCCACCGGGCCACCAGCATATAAGTAGAACAGGTGTGCAGCAGGTGGAGTTGAACCCCTGATGAGCCTGGCGCCTGACGCACCTGCGCACCTGGGCGGGCTCTGTGTGTGGTTGAGCGCCGCCCTGAGGACCTGGCCCATTCAGAGTCGCGTCTGGAACAAGGTGAACAAGGTTGCGAGGGCACTCCATGTGAGCACCAAGCAAGAATGCAAGCATGTAAGCAGTAAGATCAACCGACCCGCGGAACGACGCCACTCCTTAGTCACAGTGGATGACCACAGGCCCAGATCGACTTCTCAACCACCGACGCGTCGCCCGACGCGTCGTCCCGCTCTACTCTGATCCGCCTCCTCCGCCTTCCGCTTTTCCCCTTCCGCCCCAACAATAGACACCGGCCTTGGCCACTGCCCACCGTTTTACCCTTGCTAGTACTCGTACACATGCACAGCTGGAATGGACATGAGACTGGCGACTCTGCATGTGGACTTGCGTCAAGCGCGTGACCACTCCCAAGCCGTGGGCGCGTGCGCGCGCGTGCACATTCGCACTACTGGAACTGTAAACAACGGCCCGCCGTGGCACGTGAGAGGCGTCTCGTCTCCAAAGACAAGGATGTTGTCCATGTTTAGGTGCTGTAAAGTAGTGCGTGGCGATGGCGAGGCCGACGACGCGCGACGCGACGAAACATCCGCAAAAGCATCCCTCGAGATCTGCCCGCGAGCCGATGGGACTTGGCAATGTCGGGCAGCTAGCTGGGCAGGGCCGATCTAGCGGTACCCACCTGGCGATAAACAGCCGTGTGATCGTGTAATCCAAAGCAAAGGCTGCGTACGCATGCGTACACCGCAGTCAATGGCACGGGGACAGTGTTAGGCGTCGCGAAGCGTTCGCGACACCTCTCGGCACCGTGGGGTGGGGCAAACTCTACCCCCATGCCGGGCGCGAGGCACCACGAAATCTCCCGAACGCGCACGCTCGCGCACGCGACGACGAAGCTCCTCGATCTCCTCAATGCTCGGTGAGCTCGGTGTAAAGCACAGGCACACTCGAGGTTAAGCTCGCCGACTCCGGCTCGGAAGTTGTTGGTCGTCACGGCGACTGTCGCAGTTGCTATATCGAGCAGGCGTAAACAACAACTGCCACTGCGACCGGGATGAGAGGCACACCCGTATTCGCGGCACGACATGGCTCGGGCACGACTGTCATGTACAGCTGTGACCTGTGTGGTGGTCGTTCTCGTGTCTGCGTTAATGCCGTCGGCATTGACTCTCCGGTTTCATCGCGACGCTACCTCGTCGAGTTTCTACTCATGGTCACACATAGCCTTTGTCTCCGTCTGTCTCGGCCACACACGCAGTTACTAGCAACCACTCGCATCTCGCTGCAAATGCGTCCTGTTTACACTTTCACAGTCTGAGTTACACACCACTAAAGCATAAAGCAGCTGAGCAAGTGCCGGACAGGAGCAGGTGGTACAAACGAAGAATAACGCGATATTTTGAGTGTATCAGTCTCTGAACTAGCGACGCGCGACGCGCGCGCGGGACCAATCCCACATGGATATCTTTCGCCGAGCCGATCGAGCCGACACAACGATGATGCAAGTGTCGTCTCTGTTACGACCACCGCACACACCATGTTCGACACCGTGTCGCCGCTGAACGCGCCGCCGCCGCGATATCAGATCGAGTCGGACTCGTCAGACGAGGAGGGGCAGGGCGCGTACCCTGCGTCATCTGGCCGGCGGGCTGCGCCGCAAGCCCACCGCGTCGAGGTACGCATGTTGGCTGCGAAGCCGGCGGACCCGCTCGCCGAGGACACAGGCTCGGCGCCAGCGCAGGGGACAGACCTCACCGGCGTGGGCGTGGTAGCTATTGGCCAGGCGGGCCGATACCTCCTCCGTCGCGCGCGCGCGGCGCCCGTACTGGAACTCACTGTCGACGGCGTTGTGCAGGGTAGCGGCGTGCGCGTCCCTGGCGGCGTCCTAGTCGCCGTACAGGACGGCGCGGCGGAAGCGGCCTACGACGTAGTCACAGCTCTGGCGAAACACATCCCGGCGTCGTTATGGTAAGTCCACCACTCTCACCCGGTGCTGACGGCAGGACACTGGTATCCTCGTACGTCCCGTCGATGTACATTCCTCCTCCTGGTGAACGGCTCCCCGCCGATGCACCGGTACGTTACCTCTCCACGGGGGACGTGCAATCTGGCGACGATCTAGCGCCGTACGCCGCGCCAAACTACGTCACGGGCCTCGCGGGCGCTTTCCTCTCTCAAGTGAGTTCGGCGCAGTTGTGGACTGACTGACGACAGGCGGCTCATCCTGCCTCCGCGCTCGCCGGTAAACCCACTACGCTCCTCCTCCTGCCCCTCCCCCTGTCGCGCCTGGCGCCCGCCGCCCTTGCTGCTGCGCTGCGTACTCTCCCCCACGACACTGGCGCTGTCCTCGCCCGTCCTGCCCCGTGGAGCGAGGACGACGATGAGCGCTTTGCTGGGCCCGGAATGGGCCGCGACGCGCGGAGTGGCGTGCATATCGAGGCGGCGCACGAGACGTCCAGTATGTACATGTAGCGTGATGGATCGTGAGGTGTGGCAGATACAAGGTACGAGCTGTTCAGGTGCAGGGGAAGGGTGTGGCAGTTCCCACTAATGCGTCAAGACACGAGCAGCGCTTCGTTCGCATTGAGTGTCGCAATGAGGCGCCCAGACGCAGCAAGGCTTGAATCCTAGGTTTGCCAGGGCTATGCTTTATTGCGTCGAGCTTTGCGCTCATGAAGCCGTAGTGTAGGTCATGACGACTGTCTCGAGTAAGGGTTATGGGGACTGGCGCGGGCGGGCAACTCAGCCTCACTGGCATGGGTCAAAGCAAAGTCCGTACGTGTAAATTGCAAGTACCGTTCGGTACGAGTGCAAGTGGTAGAATGTCTGCATGTGCGCTGGCGCTAGTGATTGTAGTAAACTGTCTCCATGCCATAACCCCACTCATCGCGCGTCAGACAATGTCGTGATCTCGAATCGTTCCTCGGCTAGACCTTCTGAGCCACGGCAATACCAACACGGCACGCGGCGCCGACCGCGGCGGAGAGGAGGGAGTGGCCTGGGGCCTTGAGCGCGCCCTCGTCTACGGCCGTGTCGAGGTGAGCGAGCTCGTCGTCGCGGAATTCCTCGAGGATTGAAGCGAGCAGCGGGAGAGAAGGGTGTGCCTCCTCCTTGGCCTCAGTGAGCATAGGTTTCATAGCGCGCAGTTGGCTATCGTCAGTGACACACCCCACACGGCGAACAAAGCACGCACTCATCGTAATGCTCGCCAATGACGGTCTCGACCGCCTCTGTACAAGCCATAGCAGCCTCTTTACCCATGAGAGCGGTGGACGCGCCGAGTGCCCAAGCGAGGCCCTGCCAAACAGGATACAGTGCCGTGGGGCGTACGCGGTGCTGCGCCGCGACGCGCGTGAGGACGTTGAGGTGGTGTCGCTCGTTCTCCCACATTTCCTCGACCTGTTTCGCCGTCGCCCGGTCCCCGCGCACCTGGCACGCCCACTTTTGTCCGCGGTATATCCAGTTTGCGCCCAGTTCGCCGGCGTGGTCCACGCGCACAATCTCCTCCAGCAGCCGGCGCTGCTCCGGGCTTAGGTCTGGGGATTCTGTCGTCGCGGCCGAGGCGGAAGGCGTTGACGTCGAGCTTGAAGCCACGGTCGAGCTGGGCGCGGAAGACGACGGGGTGGATGGCCCAGAGGCGCCCGGTGCCGATGGCGGTGTACCCGTTCCGCCGCCCGCAGTCGACGCATGCGGTATCGACGCCGGCGCGTTCGGGGGCGAAGTAGCGTTTGGCCCCGACCCAGCTGTCTTCGCTGGGCCGCCGAAGGCGCCAGGTTTCGGCCCGGGGGGAAGGTACGCGTGTGACGCGAGGGACGTGAGCGTACGTGCTGCGCGTGGCGTCAGCGGCGCGCACGCCAGGCGCGCAACCGGCGCGAGGTGTGGTCGGGCGGCGAACATGTTGTTGTGGTGATGGTTAGAGTGGTGGGAGATTTCGGCGAGGTGGTGGAGGCGGCGTCATTGAGTTCTGGGCGTCATGAGTCTGCAGGCGGCGTCATGAGGGCTTCGAGGCCGCCCCGGCGGCCTCACCCTGCCGCCGTTCATGGCACCTCGCTTGCGCCATACATGCATCTCTCGCGCCATCGTATACATCCTGCAGAACTACAAGCATACGACCTGGCCGGGTCCTAGTCCACCCAGACGTTGTGTTTCTTGTGCCAGTCCTGATGTCAGCCGTCGCTCCCTCCCCAAACTTGCCTCGATGCTGACGTGCGGCCCGTAGTCGTCGTACACCGTAAAGCCCTCTGGCGTGGGCACGTAGTCGGGGCAGCTGTCGCGCTTGATACAGCTGTAGGGTACGTCCTTGGGTGCCGGAAGTCCGTTGTCGATCGTCGACGCGAACGGGTAGATCCACTGTGAGTCAGCGGAGAAGTAATGAGAAGTGGACAAAAGTCACCTGTGGCCACTCGTCGTGGTAGTTCCACAGGGCCGACGAGCAGTTACTGCAGAACGAGCGCTTGCTCGTAAACTTTTCTTTGGGCGTGTCATCCGCATTGAACTCCTTCACTGGCTGATACTCCCTTCTCCGTCAGCTGGTCCGATGGGGTGTCTACTTGATTAGGTCCTTGCCGCGCACAATCTTGAGCGTGTCCGTGTTCCCCATAATGTTCACGCTGCCGACGTACCCGCCGACCTTGCGGCAGATACTGCACTGGCAGAGCTTGGTGAGTCAGCGAGGCGGCGAGAACAGAGACGGAACGACACCCGACAACGCTCGCAATCTTTGCGACCCCGGTCATGCGTTCCTCCTACATCCCAATACATCTTTCGCCCCCGCACGCCGCACGTTGCAGTCGCAGTCGCAATTGCACGTCGCCACTCACCATGTACGGCACGGGCGTGTTGGACTGGTGTCAGGCTAGCACGCGGCCCAACCCACCTCGAGCGTGTACTTGACCTTGCGGCAGTGGCACGATCTGCGTCAGCGCACCCGGCACCGGGGCGTACCCTTCAAGCAGCTTGGGCATGGTGGCGACGATGTTAGGATTTCAGTTGTACGGATAGTAGGCGTTGAGATGATAACAGGTCGTTGTTCTCGTGTTGCGCTCTCACGTAGGTGATGCGCCGTACATCGTCATGGTCGACCTCCACCAGGTGGTTGACGTCAACGGCAGAACCAAAGCGCGACGGCCGAGCAAAGCCGTCACTGGCGACAACAGAGTACAGCGAGCCGCAAGTGCCAGCGAGCTACAGCGCAAAGCTGCATCATACATTACTATACACAGGTATACACATTGTGCGGGCCACGGAAGCCGGGGGCCAACTCTAGTCGCGCGCGCGTTTCTTGACGCGCCCGTCGGACGACTCTACGCTGCGCTGGTCGATACTGCGCTGACTCAGGCTCGAACGGTCCCGGGGAGGGGTAGACACTCACACTCCGCGGGGGTCGTCGTCGTTGTCCGAGTCCATGAGTTCGTCCTCTTCTTCGTACTCGCTGGGGTCAGCTTGAACGATGCGAATAAGCAGCTGACGTACCGAGGTGGAGGCGTCGCAAGGCGCGGCGGTGGGTGTGTCGAAGTCTGAGGCGCGGCCCACGCTCGCTCGTCGCCTTTACCGTTCCCACTCGCACCGCCCGCGCCGGCTTTCCGGCGCGCGTCCTTTGTCGCGGCTTCGAAGCCTGCGTCGAGAGCGTGCTGGAACGACGCGGCGGCGTCGGCCTCGACCGCGGCACGGTGGCGCGCGTCGGCAATCTGCTCGTCCAGCGCGGCCAGCAGCGTCTCAGCATTCTTGCACCTGGCGTGAGCTGACGTGGAGGATGTGGTAGCTTACCAATTCTCCAACCCCGTCTTGACCTTTACGATGTCGTCGGCGCGCAGATCACGCCCCGTCACCGTGTCGACGTGGAACACCTGTTCCGCATGGTGGAGTTTTCCCGTAAGCAGCCCAGCGTAGATCGTGTCGATGGCCAGGGTCTCGAGATCGGCTGTAGAGGAGACGTGCAGTGCCTTTGACAGCTCGTCGTACGGCAGGCTCTGTCTGTCAGCTACACCCTGCCATTTGTAGCTCACGCGGCGGCGCAGAGCAAGTGAGAGCAGTGTAAGGTGTTTTAGCTTGCTCTCGTGGGCGGGTGTGAGAGGAGGGAAGGTGTCGGGTGCTGCCGTCAGCTAACGCGACCAAGACAGCAACTCACAGGCAGTGTAGTCGCTCAGCGTGCCGTACGCGAACAGCTCCAGGAGGCGGTACTCCTTCTGGTGCGCTGGGTCTTTGGCGAGCTGCACGTCAGCGTGTCCCCGCACTTGCGCTCACCTCCTTGATACTGGGCACATCCAGCAGCTCGGCAAACGTGTACACTCCGGGCTAGACGTCAGCTGCGCGCTACGAGGGAGGGGGAACCCACCGCGGCCGTCGCATTCACTGCGACCCGCGCGGCGCCGGCACCTTTCGTGCCGCGCGCCATGATCACGAATGACTCGAGGCGGGACGGCTCGGCCATGGTGCTGTGAGACGGGTGTTGTAGACAACAGAGTGTGCGTTGAGCTAGTCGTTGGACCTCACTTCGTCATCACAAGACGTGTACGTAATAGGGGCCAGAGCTGTGTGTAACAGGAACTATGCGCTCCTAATCTATCTTGAATTCGGCTTGATTGTCCTAATCAAGCAAAATACTTCCGCTAATCGTTCTCTCTCGAAACACCACAGCAACGGCCAGGTCTGACTGAGCCTCTACCAGCTTGACCACACCAACACGACAACATCCAACCCGCCCACAACATCGCGCGCGATGGCCGAGACCGCCGCGGTGGAGCACCTGACGGTGCAGGAGAAACTGCTGTTTGCGCAGGCAGTGTACAAGGTCGGCGCGGGCGACTGGCCAACCGTCTCCGCGTTGCTACTGGAACATCCATGTCTTATCGGGCGGCCTCCAGACCTGTTCTCGCCCGAGGCATGTGAGGCGACGTACGTCGCGCTCATGCGCGGCATAGAGATCAACGTGTAAGCTTTGGCCGGAGTGGTGGAACTGACGATACAGACCCGCGCCAGAGGGGTCCAAGCCCTCGGCCAAGGTGCATCTCCAGCTTGCGCGCACGTTCTACTTTGCGCGCATGCAGGAGCTCAAAGACCAGATCGCGACGTACGAGCAGCGGTTTAGGTGGGTTCAGGTGGCGTAGGGCGGTGCTGACGACTAGCGAGATCATGCACGAGGTCAACGCTATCAAGGCGGGTAACATGGACGACAAGATCCACGCCGAGATCCGCGCGGCACTAGCAAAGAAGTACGGAAAGAAGATGGTGGATACCTGGGCGCCACTCCCCGCGGACGTAGTCGCTGTTGTCGAGGCAGGGCCGGAATCCGCCAAGGAGCCCGAAGCCGAGGTCGGCAATGCTGAGAAGGCCGAGGCTGCCCCAGCGGCCGACGCCGCGCTGTCTGCGAATAAGCCTGCCGAGACAGCCGAGGGCCAGGACGAGAAAGCGGCCGACGACGCGCCGGCGGACAAGCCGGATGAGTCGGAAGAGCCCGCCGTCGCGGATAAGCAGGACGGCGAGAAGGAGGGGGCCGAGAAGGCTGAAGCCGAGGACGGCCAGGAAAAGGCTACAAGCGACGACAAGGCTCCCGAGCCGGCCGAGGCACAGGCGGAGAACGGCGACGTAGAGAAGGACAGCTCCGCCGAGGCAGAATTACCCGAAGCTGTGGACAAGAGCCTTGATGCCGAGACCGGGAAGGACCCCGAGCCTGAGAAGGAAGCTGAGCCCGCTGCATCAGTGGACGAGTCGGCTGAAGCGGAAAAGGTCGGCGAGGCGGATAAAACCCCCGACACCGCTGCCGAGGCTGAACCTCCTGCCGACGAGGACAAGATGGATGTCGACGGCGCTGAGGCCGAGGCTGGCTCCGACGCTGAGGCGAAGGAGACAGCTGCCGACGGCATGGACGTTGACGAGCCTGCCGAGAAGGCGACCGCGAAGAAGGCTGCCGAAGTCGCCGACGATGACAAAAAGGCCGGAAAAGAGTCCTCAGAGGAGGCCGACGACAATGCCGAAACCAAGGACGAGTCTGCGGAAGAGGCTGATGAGGCGGAGGGATCGGACAAGCCTTCGGAGGAGGTTGCGGCGGCCAAGAAGGAAACGGAGGAGCCAGAATCCAATGTGGCTGAGCCCGAGGACGAGAGCGAGGCCGAGCCCGAGAGCAAGGACGGCGACGACGAGAAGGCCGACGACGAGGCCGAGGTTGCCGAGGCCGCCGAGGAAAAGTCCAAGGACGCGACGACGCCACCGCCCACCAGCACGACGAAGAAACCCCAGACACCGAAACCCAAGCCGACGCCCATGTCCGAGACGTCCGAGCTGTCTCCGGCATCGGATCTGTCGCCTCTTCCGGGCGACGACAGCGCGTCGCACGCGACACCGTCATCGCCTATCCCCGCGACGCGCGGGCGGAAACGCAAGGCCGGTGGACCGCAGCGCGGGCCCCCGACCAAGCGCGGTACGCGTGGCCGTGGCGCGGCGACTACCCCCGTTCAGGAGGAGTCGGAGGCCGAGGAGGCCGATGACGAGGTTAAGGGCAAGGAGGAGGACAAGGGGGACGGGGCCATGGAGGAGGATAAGCAGGAGGAGGTGAAAGAAGAGGACAAGGAGGAAGAAGAGAAGGAGGAAGAGGAGGAGGACAAGGGGGACAAGGAGGAGGAGAAGGAGGCGGAAGTCAAGGAGGAGCCCGAAGAGCCTACGCGCGGCCGTCGCTCGACCCGACGCGGCAAGAAGGCCGAGTCGCCAGCCAAGGAAGTCGTCTCGTCCCCGCCTAAACGCGGCGCGTCCGCGTCGTCTGCGGGCACGCCCACCACCGAGGGGGGACGCACGCGCCGTGGCGGCCGGCGCGGAATGCGCGACGACGTAGTGACCAAGGCTGCGCGTGGCGCGAGCGTCGCGACGTCGACGAAAGACGACAAGGACGACGAAGACAAGGACGACGACAAGGACGACGACGAGGCCGAGCCAGAACCAGAACCCGAGGAGGAGAAACGGAGTACGCGCGCAAGCGGGCGGCGCAAGGCAGCCGAAGCGGCGCCGGCGAAAGAAGAGAAGCGCGGAAAACGCGGTTCAGCGCGCAGTAAGTGTCCTCAGGATGCCCTTGTCATCTGTGGAATACTCTATTGCGAAGAACATGACCTGACGGCGCGCTGACAGGTAGCCCCCCGGCCAGCCGCACGCGATTCAGTCGGCGCTGAGGATGACGTTGGCGGGGGCGTTGTGGGGAGTAGTCCAGGATCTGTCCCGCGGAGTTCGTCAGCAGCCGCGCCGAGTCCGGCGCCGGCGTCGTCGGGGGCAACGCCAGCGAGCACGACGACGCGCGCGCAGAAACAGAACCAGAAACTCATCCTCTCCCTCCTCGACACGATCCAGCAACACAAGTACGGTCCCGTCTTCCAGAACCCCGTCAAGAAGGTGGGCTCTTCCTCTTGGCTGTGGCTGACATCCAGAGCGAGGCACCAGACTACTACGAGGTCATCAAACGGCCTATGGACCTGAAGAAGATCCGCGCGCGGATCAAGGACGGCACGATCACGACGATTGACGAGTTTGAGCGCGACGTGCGGCTCATGTTCGCCAACGCGACCGTGTTTAACCGTCGCGGGTCACAGGTGTATGATTTTGCGCGCGAGATGCTCGCTGCGAGTGAGGAGCATATTGCGCATTGGAAGAGCATGGAGCATCATCTCAAGCGGTAGCGCGCGCCGCGAGCTGCAAACTGCATCCCGAGCAGTGAGCGAGCGAGCGAGCGGGCGGGCGTACCCCCACAACTGCCCTGTATATCCTATGATCCTATGCGCGCACCTCGTCACACCCCGTCCACATGCCCACTTGTACAACGTGTTTCGTGTCGAGACACTGGTGTGTGGTGCACGGTGTGTCACCCCACGACCGCGGGATCGCCTTCCGCGGAAAAAACGCCGGAACCGCACCACCGCTGCGCGGGCGAGCGGGCGCTTACCGCCCTCACTGCTGTTTTCATGCTGTAACATATATATTGCATGCACATGTCGCATATTCCATGCGCCGCGCGCATTATACTGCGCGCGTGCTGACTGCCTGATTGACCGACTTACCTGCTTTGCGAAAATCTGCACCGGCCGGTGCGGTCCATTCTGGGACAGTGGCGCAGGAGTTTTTGTCTCCCCCTTTGCCTCATTTAGCACACTTGTGACAAATATTTGGGACAAATACCTGGGCTATAACGCGCTCGTGCCCTGTTTACAGGTCAGTGCTGCTTGCTCGCGCACAACCGCTTCCGACACTTGGCTACTAATGCAGCTCAAGTACGTCGCTAACAGTGCCAACCCCGGCTGTCACTACAGCCTGCGTTCGCTGCCCAGGCCCGCACGGCCTGCGAGCAGGCCGCTGCGCTGTCTTCCTCACTAATGCATATCATATACAAGCAGCCTGGGAGGTGCACGGCGCTGCCGCGCAGTGAATTTCTGAACTGTTTTTGCAATTTTCAGCGCGCGCCGCGTTTTGATCTTGTCCGTTGTCCGTTGGAGATCTACTCCACCCTGGGCCTCTTGGCATCTCTGGTGGGCGATGTGGCGCGGCTCGAGTGGTGCTCCTCGAGAAGACGGTCGAGGACCTCTGGCTGGCCAATCTTGAGCTTGCCCTGCTGGATGGCCGAGTGGTAGACACGGAGGATGATGTCGACGTCCTCCATGGACTGGGTACGCACGTCGGCAAGCTCCTTGATCTTGGACGTCGCGTCCTTGATCTGGTCGTCGGTCATTTCGAGGTTGAGCTGCTCGGCACGCGACTTGACGGCGTTCCAGCCCGTCAGGCGGTGCCCGATCGACACGTAGCGGCTCATACCAAAGTCGGCCGGGTTCAGGATCTCGTACGTCGCCGGGTTGGCCAAGATGGCCTTGGCGTGGATACCCGCCTTGTGGGTGAAGGCGCAGAAGCCCGTAATGTAGTTGTTGAAGGGCACCTGAATCTCGACGGCCTCGGCGACGAGGTTCTCCACCTCACGCAGCATGGGCAGGTTGTACTTCGACTTGACAAACTCGGGGTCGGCAACCATCATGCGCGCGATGAGACCGCCGAGCGGCGTAATGCCGTTACGCTCACCGATACCCAGCACCGAGGTGTCAATGTGGGTCGCGCCGGCCTCGAGGGCGGCGTACGCGTTGGCAATGGCACAGCCGGTGTCGTTGTGGAAGTGGCACTCAATGTCGCACGCGACAACACCACGGAGCGTCCGGACGAGCTCGTACACCTGGCGGGGGTCGGCACAGCCGACCGTGTCGGCGACACCGACACGGTTGACACCAATCTTGTCGACAGTCTGGTAGATGCTCAACAGGTCGACGAGGTCGGAACGGAACGAGTCTTCGGACGAGAAACGGATCTCGATGCCCTTGGACTTTACAAACTCGATGACCTCGATGGCCGTCTTGGTGATCCACGTCATGTCCTTGCCGTGCGAGTGCTCGCGCAGGAACGACGACGTGCCAATGACAACGTCCACGCCGTCCACACCCGTCTCGACGGCAATCCGCGCGTCGTCCATGTGGCAACGGATGTGCGTCAGGATCTTTGACCGCTTGAGGCCAAGCTTGCAGATCGCCTCGCAGTGCGCGCGCGACTCGGGCGACGCAGCAGGGGATGTCAACTCGATGTAGTCGACGCCAAACTCGTCAAGCGCCTTGGCAATCTTGATCTTGGTGTCCAGGTCTGCGGTTAGCCATGGGTCAAGCTTTGCGATGTCTGGTGGCTCTTCTTGGACGACTCGTGTGATTCTTGTCACCGCGCTTCTGTCGATCGAGATCGACAGAAGCGTCGGTGGTGGAGCCGTCTCTAGGACGAGCAGACCAACGCCGTCGCCATCGCAACGGTCGCTACGCCGCCCGAGTCACCCGACGAAGCCGTGCACGCGCACGGGCCTCGCCAAGACTTCAGAGAGAGTCTCTTGGAAAGAGTTTTTTGACGCCTCCAAAAGTCAAGGTGACACCCGCCCGGGTGTCACACGACCAGGTATCGTTCGTCGGCGGCTGCGGCGCTCTGCCTGGGTCCGCCGAGACAACCACAGCAAACCACAGAACACGGAGGCAAGCTCGACACGGCCTAGCAGAGCGAAACCACCCAGCGGGCTTGGAGCTCCGCCGGGTGTGTACCTCCACCCCAAAAACCACCACCACTCGCCTCCACCACACCAACCTCCACCACCACCGCACCACCTCTCCGAGATGCCACACCACCTCTGATTGTCGTTTAAAGCCTCCAGACATCGCAAAGAAATGCAGGAAACGAGGGGGACGCACCGAACCAGGCGTTGGCGAACTGCTCTCCTTCTCGCAGCGTCGATTCAATGATCTAAAAGTCAGTTGGAAGCGTTCGGAAGAAGGAGGGGGAGGTGTGGGGTCGTTGGGTGAAGTGTGGTGCAGTGTGGCACTTGGAGCCACACACCTCCACCTGCCCGTGTTCGACTCACCTGCCAGTTGCTGGTGTTGCTGAGGAAGTCTCCTGGGCGGGCATAGAAGCCCTTCTTGGCGCCGTGGGTGTGCTCGCCAGTCGACTTCTTGACGGCCGAGCTCACGTCCGCGAGGACCATCTCCTCGGCCTGGCCATTACCGTTCACGGGCGGGTCTGGGGGCGGGCACATTGTGTCGGTGTGTGTGTGGTTGGGTGTAAGGGTGTAGGTCTGGGCTGTCGGGCAGCTTTTAGTGGCTCTCGATGGGTTGTGGAGAGAGAGAGTGACAGTGGAGATGGAAGAGAGAAGTGTGGTTAACGAGACAAGCGACGACGTCGGAGTAGTGACGTTGGATTTATTTTCGATTTGATTTGATCTGGTGCTCTTGCGCGCTCGTCATTTCGACTCGAACTGTATTGTAAATGGAATACCAAAGGAAAATTAAACAGCCAAGACGGGAAATTAGAAAAAAGTTCGAAATACCAGGGTCTGGGGGTTCCTATCAATCGCATCCCACAGCCAATGAGGGAAGAGATACGCGGGCGTTTATGTAATCGCGCCCTTGGCCCCTTGGTTATCGCTCCGTCCAACTACGACGTCCATCAGAGTCGAGCTCGATTGAGATCGAGTCAATCGCCGCTCGCCGCGCCGGTTGTACGGCTCATCTCCGCAGCGGCGTCGCGGTGGCATTCCGATTACCGGTCCCCCCGGTCCCTATTCTTCCGGTGATACCGCTTGGCAGTTATGCCACGTCAAAGAGCCCAAGGGACAATTCGGAAATGCGGCTGGTACTGCCCTCAAACATGCTGCATAACGCGCTGTACTGTACTGTACCGTGCTTATGCTCGTGCTGAGCGACGAAATCGTCCCAGCTCGCTGCGTCTGACAATTGACAGGCTGTAGTGCAGTGTCTACTCCTAGGGCCAGGCGCGCGACGCATACAGTACTGTGTGGCTTTGTACTGTACACATTTTGGTGTGGCTTATCTGTCTGGCTTTGCAGTGCACATCGGAATATACAGTACCCCAAATGCATTTGTACAGTCCTGTGTGCAGTACGATACAGTACAGGTGTGCTTTACACCGTACACTGTGAAGCATACAGCAGCGTGGGTTCTGCACAGTACGCAGTGCAGTATTAGCTGTGCACAGAACGGTTTTGTTTCTTTCCTGAGCTACTGTATGAAATTGTACCGTGCAGCCTCATTGTCCTGTTGGTCTACAAGGTACAGCACAGTTTCGCCTGTACAGTACCGTTTTGCCCTGTACAGTATACAACAACAGCAGAGTCTATGTGCTTATTGGGGGGCGACATGGAGTGTTGACATAGCCAGTCGTTCATTTCGGCGGTGAATAGAACCGGTAAACGAGAGCGTGTGGTGTCGACCTTCAGCATGCCAGAGAGTTTGACAAAAGAAACAGCCATCAGGTGCTGAAGGAGCTGCGCTGGGGCATCTGGGTCACTAAAGGTTGAGTTTGCGCAAGGCGCGTCCGGGCACCTGTAGGCCGACTTGCCCGTTGTCTTGGGTCGGTGAATGCCTGAGTTCTCGTTCTTGAAGGCCGCTTTGAAGCATGAGTAGAAGTGCTTCAAGGCTCTGCACATGTCGGTTGTGCGGATGGCCGCGTACGGCCCACGGCTTGGTCGTGTTATTTGCGCATATGATGCACAAGCCGTCGCGGATTACCATGCGTCGGTGGCCGGTGGCCTTCGACCATCACGTAGGTTGCTCTGAGCCGGCGTTGTCGACAAATAAAAGCTGAACGGAAATGCCCTTGCGGACGTCAAAGGACCCCGCGGTCGCAGAGAGGCACCGCCGTAACCACATCGCGCGCGTGGGTGGTGATGTCCACCGAGTCTGCCAGATACTGGCGAACGTCCGAGTGATACTGGGCCGGGGAACGCCATGTTGGCGGCGGTGTGTGCGCCGTGACCACATCGCGCGCGTGGGTGGTGATCGCCACCGGGTCTGCCAGATACTGGCGAACGTCCGAGTAGTACTGGACTGGGAACGCCGTGTTGTCGGCGTTGTGTTCAAGCGGAGGGGGGCGGGTTGTAAGCAATCCAGTGGTTGTGCTCGACGTAGAGAAGCTCCTTCGCAACCGCGGGCGACGCCAGTTCTATGTCGCACGTTTTGCACGTCACGGAATACGCCTTGACGTTGCGGTTGACGCGGTTGTAGAACTCTGAAGGCGACCATGTAACCTCCTCCAGCGTGATTGGATTCATTTCGAGGGCGTGGTTATACCGCGCCAGAAGCGACGGGGCGGCGTCCTGCTTGGCAGCAGACTCAGCACACGAGTTGACATGGTTGACGACCCCCTTCAACCACTTCTCGACGCTGGTGCGGTCCGTACGGCGACGGGCTGGCACGGGCCAGTCACAAGACCGGCATTTGTCGTAGCGAGGGGAGTGGCCCTCTCGAAAGCCGTACATAAATTCCTTGTCGTCGATAAGGTCCTTAATGCAATCGAACGCCTCAAGAAAAGACATAGATGGCGTGCCGAAGAGCGCGTCGTAGGCAGCCGAAACCAGACTAGGCTTGAATGTGTTATCGCAGAGCCGCTTGACGCGCTTGATTGGGTCTGGATTCATGTCGTCCCTCGGATGCTGGTCAACAAGATGAATCGAAGTTTCGAGCTGGGGCTCGCTGTTAACTTGGGCGACTTGACAACGGCAGCGTGGTGGAGATTGTGAAGTTGCGACTAGCGCGACTGACTTTCAACAAACAGTACGGTCATGTCATCCACACCTCGGTTCCGCGCCATTCCATGCAGTACCGAAGCTCTTGGGTTGCATGTGGGACTCTTTGACGGCTTCCAGGCAACGTACTGTCTCCTCCAGTATTTTGTATGCACCATTCTAGGACTGTATCTCCTCTTTTCGCACGTCTCGAGCGCGCAGCTCTATTCTAGGCCTGAGTCTACTACAGCGAATGCCACGGTCGCAATGCAGGCGGATCCTCTGGCGTGCATCCATGCGCTTGGCGCTTCTCGTCCTCAGGTTATGCCGTTCGCCGTCATCAAATCGATCTACAGCGAGGAGGATGGTGTACTCAACCCCTTGTGGTCGACGCAATCCAAGAACAGCGTTCGTGGAGCGACAATGGCTTGAACAACCCGACGCAAGCTGCCCCAAGACGCACTGGCTAGCTTTCCAAGACTAATGCAGCTGTAAGCCGTTGCATTGACCTGCACAGATGATACCAGTATCGTCTACTGCTAGGAATTCACTGCTAGCGGTTCATAAAAACCGCATCTTGTACGCCAAAGGCCCCATCTTGTATGCAAACGACCGCATCCTGTACGTAAAAGATCAATTCTTGTACGCCAATGACTGCATCTTGTACGCAAAAGACCGCATCCTGTACGTGAAAGATGAAATCTTGTGGGCAAAAGACCGCATCTTGTACGCAAAATACCACCTCCTGTATGCAGAAGTCCGCATCCTGTACGCAAAAGACCGCACTTCGCGGTGTATATGTGCTTGCTATGCATCTCACAAACACAACTGGATCTTCTTGGCGTCATGTTCAATTCACACTGGAAGCTCTGTTTTGGCACAGCCGCAGCATTTCAGATACAGCATAAGTTACGTCCAAAAAAGCAGCTGGTGTTGACGTCCTGCCCTCTAAATGTATCACCGACGACTCGCAGAGACAGGCGTTCCGGTTGAGCAGAGGTAGAGCGGTACAGCGGCATAACGATGCATGGTACTGGGAACACGGCAGTGGCTCAGAGCCAGGGATGAATAACTATCTACAATGGCTGTCGAGACGTAACAACTCTGAATCGGTTGGAAACTTTGATGCTGAACTTGCTGTGTGGCCCAACACCATTTACTTGTCTAGGGCTTTCGGCACCTTGGCTTGCTTTGCGATGTGGTCTTGCCACTTCCGCTGTACAGCGGCGGGGCCTCCATGCGCGTTGTACCAACTGAACTTGAGGAGTGCCACGGACTGTCCAAAGCTCACGAGCTGAATTTGCCTGCAGATCATGTCGCACACTCGCGAGGCTTTGTCGCAAGCGAGGCACCCCTGATGTTCATAATACTGGTCATCCAGGGGCGTCAAAGCTCGAACCTGGCATTCGTCGAAAGGGCACGAGGAGCAGCCGAGCAACGGACCACACCTTGAGTCAGTTAAGACCTCAGGCTAAAACTCACAGAAAATACAATGGGCCCTCTGAATATGTCGACGATCGGAGCTCGCAGCCCAAGCGATACATAGTCTCAATATCGCTGCGCTGTTTCGCGTTCAAAGCCAGTCGTTCGACGCGGGGAGGAATGGACAGAGGCTTTGGCGCAAAATCAGGTCGGAGAGCAAACTCCAGAGCTGTAATGACGGACGTTGTAGGCTGCCAAATGCGCTGAAGCTGCAGTTTCTCGTTTTCTGCCTTCATCTCCGCGTACTTTGTCTTCCAGGTGTCGGCGCGTCGGTTCGCCTCGTCCAATTGTGCGCGCAAGGTGACTTGTTGCGAGGGACTCGGGGGATGCGCGAGACGCCCAAACCCGAAGGCCATACTCTGAAGCAACCGCTGCGTTGGAAGGCGGGACAACCTCACCCACACGCTCGGAAACTTTGCCCTTCTCGGAGCCATCTCCTTTCGTCTTATCAGAGGTCGAGTCCTCAACGTTCTTGCGATCCGAGGCGGGGCTCTGGGAGAGTGGGCTCCCATTGCGCCGATCGGTCCCCAAAGCAGCATCGCTCCCCTGCATGCGCACCCGTTTGGCTGAGTCTCCTTCGTGTGCTGCTTCCGGCTCCTTCCTTTTGCCCAAGAGGCTTAAATCTGTACGAAGGTCAAGGCTGTCAGAACCACGAGGATTGGGGCCGTTGCCTCGCAGGGGCTTTTTGATCAGCTCAATGAACGGAGAACGAAACATACCTCGTGTCCTCCGGTTGACTTCTCGCGGCTCGGAGAGCTCAGATGTGAGATAGAGAGCTCGGTAGCCTGGCTCATGAGAGCCGTGTTGGCTCCCCCTTTGATAGCTGTTGCTAAGGGTCCTTTGGTTACTGACGTACTTGTTAGGGTAGGCGGTTCAACCGGCTTCGCTTGCACTGTATCCTTGCGTCCACTGTTATGAGCCTCAGTGAAAAGGTGACCACTGGGCTGGCCAAGTCCTCCTGCCTCAGGTACGGCCGCTTTGGTAGTTTCAACGGGGTCGGCAGACTTCTTCGTCTTTGCCTCTGGAGCTTGGCTCGAAGTCGTAACGTACTCGATGATCTTGTGGACAAGTCGACCATTGACAAGGTCGATTTTGTGGGTGGGACCAGTGCTGGAAAAACACGGCTTTCGTTCCTCCCAACAAGTCCAGCAATCGTCAATTTCCACAGTGTGTTCGTGCCAGACTTTCGGTGCTGGGATCAGGCAGAGCCGGCCGTTCTTGACACAGTATGCGCAGGTGTGCAGGTTCCTTTTTGTTAGTGATGCCGAAAGTTATGATCACACAAGCTTGCCTGTAATAAGGAGCTCCAACGCGTGTATCCATGTAAGGAAGGGGTTTAAACCCGTTGTCGACCATGACTCCCTGCGCAATTGTAGCACAATGAGGAGGGTCCATTGTGCTTGGGTGGGATGGGCCTATGTCGTTACGTCAGACGAGGTCACTTTCCACTTCTCCCCTTTGCTGCTTACTTACTCGAACCACCGGCCCTAAGGGGAGAAGAGTGGCGTTGAGATCAGGAGTGAGCGTGAAAGATGAGGGATGTGTTAGGAACGAGGAAGGTGAGAAGTCAGGGGGATGGGGACAGAGAAGAACAGAAAACAGCCAGCGATACTTGTATAAGGGGTTTTTCAACGGTGTTAAGGTAAAGTATAGATACAGAATGTTGTAGGAGAGGGAATGAGTAGTGGGGAGAGAGATGATGAGGTTGCAAAAGAGGATGAAGAGGTTGAACGTGACGAAGACGCGACTTTGACTCTCACAACAGCCACCTCTGTTTGGCTCCAGGCACCGTTGGCATTCTGATACCATCAATGCCACGTCAATACACCCATCATTGGAGAAAAGATCATTAATAGAATTGAAAATTGAATAAGACGCGGAAACCACGTGCTGTACCCTGAATTCTTTGGGTGTGTGCCACACTGACGCCAGTCTGCCAGGCCCCGCCAGCGCGGCGGCAACAACACGGCACCCAGCGCGTACAGTGGGGATAGCGAGTGTACGGTGAGTGAGTGTCATTGTCGTCCCTGGCGCACACACCTTTGCTTTCCGTCGTCGCCGTCGATATCCACCATCAATCAGATTCCAAACTTGTCACAACACTGTTATACTCTCTCTCTCTCTCTTGATTTCAAACCTTTCTTTTCCCTCATATTACGACCGCGACCACGGCGCACGGCGACGACGACGACGACGACTACATCGCCGACGACGACTCTCGCTACCCCCTCTACCCGCCGCCATTCCTTATAATTCCTGAACACCAACAATTGACGACGAATCCACCACCACCATGGACGCCGCCACCCTCCTAGCCAACTCGCTCTCGGACAGTACGTCCCGCGCCACCGTTCACCAGCTAACACTGCAGACGCGGCGACACGCCAGGCCGCCACCGAGCAGCTCGAGACGGCCTGCCGCGAGAACCTGGTAAGCAGCCCAACACACAACAACCCAACAGCTCCTTTTGGTGCCTGCTGACGCGCCAGGCCGCGTACCTCTCGACGTTGGCCCAGGAGCTTGCCAACGAGCAAGCACAACCGCATATCCGTAACGCCGCCGGTATCGCGTTCAAGAACGCCATCTCGTCTCGTGTACGTGCAAAGGGACGGTTGTTTATGCCGCCAAAGGAGGGGGAGAACGAAAGTGTGCTGACCCTGGGACAGGATGCCGTCAACCAACCAGCTCTCTCCGAGGCGTGGATGAACCTCAGCGATGACGTCCGCAACAGTCTCAAGCAGTCGCTCATGTCTTCGCTGGCCTCGCCAGTCAAGCAGGCTGCTGGTGTCGCTGCGCAATGTATCGCTGCTGTCGCTGCTATTGAACTGCCCCGCGATGCTTGCCCCGACTTGGTTCCCCAGCTTTTGCAGTTTGTCCAGAACCAGGAAAACACTGGGCTGCGCGTCGCAACGCTCCAGACCATCGGATACATTTGCGAGGTTGTCGTAAGTCGCCCAGCCGCCGTCGCCGCCGCCGCCACTGACAGCCCAGGACTCGAACGTGCTTTCCAAGCAGGCCAACGAGATTCTCACCGCCGTCGTCCAGGGCGCCCGCAAGGAGGAGCCAAACACAGATGTCCAGTCGGCCGCCATCAACGCCCTGTACAACTCGCTCGAGTTCATTCGCGACAACTTTGAGCGCGAGGTGGGTTGTTGTGGAAGATTAGAGCTAACATCCCAGGGCGAGCGCAACTACATCATGCAGGTTGTGTGCGAGGCGACGCAGAGCAGCGCCGTCCCAGTGCAGGTCGGCGCGTTCGAGTGCTTGGTCCGCATCATGAGCTTGTACTACGAGTACATGGAGCTGTACATGGAGCGTGCTCTGTTTGGCGTAGGTGAACGTGCCGTGGACATGTAACTGACGCGCCCCAGTTGACGATCATGGGCATGAAGAATCAGGAGGAGCCAGTTGCGCTCCAGGCTATCGAGTTCTGGTCGACTGTGTGTGAGGAGGAGATTGAGATTGGCATCGAGGCGCAGGAGGTGGGTCTAGACTTGCGACGCCCGCAACGCCCCAAGATGCTGACGCCACAGGCACTGACCTACGGCGAAGAGCCTGCGCTCCAGTCCAAGCATTTTGTGCGCATGGCCCTCAACGAGATCCTGCCTGTGCTCCTTGAGCTCCTTACCCAGCAGGAGGAGGACGCCGACGAGGACGAGTGGACAAAGTCGATGGCGGCCGCGTCGTGCCTCGAGCTTGTCGCGCGCGACGTCGGTGACAACGTCGTGCAGCCGGTTGTTCCGTTCGTCGAGCAGGGTATCCGTAGCCCTGAGTGGCGCCACCGTGAAGCCGCCGTCATGGCGTTTGGCTGTATCCT
The DNA here is from genome assembly GCA_023627985.1 of Cutaneotrichosporon sp. PT3311B. Classification (NCBI taxonomy): domain Eukaryota; kingdom Fungi; phylum Basidiomycota; class Tremellomycetes; order Trichosporonales; family Trichosporonaceae; genus Cutaneotrichosporon; species Cutaneotrichosporon sp. PT3311B. The sequence goes on along the minus strand of JAMALP010000010.1, from coordinate 732,234 downwards.
CGACGGCCCAGAGTCGACCACGCTCCGTGGGCTGGTGTCGCAGGCGCTCGGGACGCTCATCGGCATGTTGCAGAACGACCCGGACATGCACGTGCGCGACTCGGTCGCCTGGACCCTGTCCAAGATCACCGAGCTCATGTTCGACATTATCGACACGGGCAGTCACCTGCAGGACCTCGTCACCGCGCTCGTCATGGGTGTGCAGAGCGGCTCGCCGCGCATCATCAACTCGTGCTGCTCGGCACTCAGCAACCTCGTTGTGCAGCTCTTCACCACCGACGCTGTGCTTGCCGACGACCCTCCCACGTCGCCCATGTCGCCGTACTACGAGGGCATCTTCAAGGCGCTCATGCCCGTGTCTGAAAAGCCCAACAACGAAGGCAACTCGCGCACGGCCGCGTACCAGACGATCGCCAACTACATCTCCAACGCGGCGCTCGACACGCTCAGCATTGTCGAGCAGGTCGCCGTGTCGATGATTGCGCGCCAGGAGGCGCTCATTGGCATGCAAAACCAGCTTGTCGGCATGGACGACCGCAACAACTGGAACGACATGCAGATCAACATTTGTGTTGTACTCCAGTCGTTTATCCAAAAGTCGCCTGCGCTGGTCCAGCCGTACGCGGACCAGATCATGACCAACCTGCTCACCATCTTCAACTCGGCAGGCAAGCAGGGCGTCGCCGAGGACCTGCTCGCGACCATTGGCGCGCTTGCTGGCGCCCTCGAGTCGGGCTTCCTCAAGTACATGGAATCGCTGGCGCCCTTCCTCTTTGCGGCCCTCGGCTCGTTTGAGGACTACCAGGTCGCCCAGGCCGCCATCTACTGCGTGTCGGACATTGCGCGCGCGATCCAGGACGGCCTCGTGCCGTACAGTGAGAGAATCATGTACGCGCTCGTGGACATTCTGCGCAGCCCTGCGATCCAGCGCCAGGCCAAGCCCACGGCCATCACCGCGATTGGTGAGGTCGCGCTTGCCATTGGCCCCGCGTTCGTCCCGTACCTCGAGACGACCATGGGCATACTCAGCCAGGCGGGCGCGACTGCCGCGTCGTCGAGCGACCTTGCGCTCAACGAGTTTGTGTGGACCATGCGCGAGTCGATTGTCGACGCGTCGATCGGTATCATGAACGGCCTCAAGGTCGGCGACCCGGCCCCGATGCTCGTGTACGTCCAGGGCATCATGACCTTCCTCAAGACGTGCATTGGCGAGGAGGACAGAACCGAGGAGTTTGTCGGTAACGCCCTCGGCCTTATTGGCGACTTTGGCGACACGTTCAAGGGCGCCGTCCGCGACCAGGTCTGCCAGGAGTGGGTCCAGAGCGCGATTGCACTCGGCAGACAGCGCGGCATGCCCAAGTCAGCGCGCACCAACGCCGCCTACTGCCAGAAGGTGAGTCGAAGCTTAGGCATTGCTAACGACCAGGTCATCAAGGAGCTGGCCAAGTAGACACCTGCTCATATACCCCCGTGATACCCCGGCGACGCGCGAGCGGCGCCGACAGAACCCCACCACCCACCACGTTTAACCACCCACCCAACCGCAACCGCACCATTTCCGCAACTGCATCATTCACGGCCGCGCCCTGCTTGTCCAAGGACATTTACCGCCGCCCACACCTGCCACATCAAAGTGCCGTACCTAGCATTGCAAGACACGAGAAGGAGACACGCAAGAGCCGCGCCGGGGCCTGTCCAACAAAACGGGCCCCAGCGCGTCATGTACAAGCCCGGGGGTGGATCAACCCCCATGGCCCAGATAGAGGTGACGATCGAGTGCATGTTAGTCTGTCCTTGATGTGTGTCCGCGCGCGGGCGCAAGCCCGCGTGTGGACTGAGCATTTGCCGTGCGCGCCGTGGACTAACGCCCCTCACCGTGACTCTGTGCCCGTCGCGTGGCCGTACTCGTGACTCGGCCGTATGCTGTGTGCTCATCACGAGCGGCGCGAAGCGTCGGGCGCTTCTGAGGGATGGCGGTTGGGTCCTTTCTTCAGAGCGTCGCCACCGAGCGCCCCGTCTGCACTCACCCTTTTCACCTCACTCTCATCACTCTCCTCACCTCTTCACCTCTTCACTTACGCTTCTTCATTTGACCCAACGTCGTATCTTATCGTTCAACGCACGCGATGGCCCCGAAACGCACCGTTAAGAAGGAACCGACGCCGCCCGCCGTAGCGGGGGTGAAACGCGAGGCTGACGACGAGGCGGGCGCGGCGGCGGGGGGCGCGACGGCGGCGACGGGGGGGACGGGCAAGGTGCGCAAGACGGCCAAGACCAAGGCGGGGGGATCGGCGTCGGCGTCAACGACCAGGCCGGGGGCGGGATCGGCGTCAGCGTCTGGGTCTGGGTCCGGCGGCGCCGGCGCAACCGCCCGCGCACCACCGGGAATAGAGTTCAAGGCCGCGCGATCACTCCTCGCTGCTGCCGTCGTGCGGCGGGGATGTGCCGCTGCTCTTGGTGATATCCACGCGCTGGCCGGCGAGGTGAGTTAGCGATGCGCGCGGAACGACGCGCGAGCGGAGCGAGCGCGAGTGACGCGGGCGAGCGGGTGTGGACTACACCTCAACTCTCACTCGCGCGCGCTCACGTCAACTCTGGTGCCAACTCTCTTGCGAGTTGGGGTTCGCGCGCGCGCGCTCGCGCTTACGCGCTCACGCACGCTGACGCCAGACGGGCCTCACGCCCAAACAGATCCAGAACCAGCTCTCGCCCGGCCGGCACAATCTCCGGCGCGCGCTCGAGGATGCTACCCGCGGCGTCTAGCGCCGACTATGTAGACTAGGGCTGGGAGACGGGGGGGGAGGGTATCCTATGCACATGTCTATACTACTGCAATCGGCTCACGCTCGGCGCCGCGCTACTTGTCGTCATCCTCGTCGTCGCTGTCCTTGTCCTCCTTCCCCTTTGACGATGCGAGGTGTGACTCGGCGCCGCGCTTTTCGCGACGGCGCTTGACGTCCCACTAAAGTCAGCAAGTTAATTCAGTACGCCCGGGGTGGCGTGACTCTGCGCGCACCCTGCGCGCACGCCCGCGCAACTCACGTTGTGCACACGCGCAAAGTTGACCTCCATGACCGTCACCTGCTCCCTGATCCACTCGAGGTCCTCTACGACCTCCTTGAGGTTCTTGCGCGCGCCAGACAACTTGCTCGACAGGAGCGTCGCGGCTTCGTCGAGCGGATAGAGCAGCATCGTGTTTGCCTGGGGTCAGTCTTGCTTGGGCCACACAATGTCCGTTCCCGGGCCCATGCCGTAGGCATGGACCCGCTTGGCCCACTCACACCAAGCCACAGGCCCACATGCCCGTCCTCGTTCACTTCGGCCTCGGCAAAGAGCGTGTCGTTAAGTTCGAAGAGGGACTTGAGTGGCCCGTCGTCGGCGGGCTCGTCGCCATCGAGAAGCGCATCGATGTCGTCGTCGTCGTCCTCTGCCGCGGGTTCCTCGGGCTCCTCGCCGAGGGCTTTACGCCTGCGCGCGCCGAGAAACTCGACGACCGCCAGCGTCTGTTCCATCTCGGGAATCTTGGCCGTGAGCGCCTTGCGCCTCTGTTGCAGGTTGAGCTCCATGTAGCGGTATTTTCTATCATCAGCGTTGAGGGTTAAAAAGGGACCCACGCGCTCGTCTCCTGGAACGTCTTGATCACGCCCTCAATGTCCGCATCCTTGCCGCCGACGTACTCGTCTACATTGTCCTGCTGTCAGCAAAGCAAGGCAACGCAAGGCATGGCAGGGTAGGGACGCACGACAAAGGGCGCTTTGGGGATACCGCGCGGGTTCAGCTCCATCTGTGCTGTGCCCTTCGCCGCGGCCATGGTGTGTGTTCTTAGTCGGTGCTGTTGAAATGGCACTCTCGATGCTCGATGCCTTCGTTTAGTGACGGCGCGTCGTGAAGTGTTCGGCTTGCGGCTTGACGGCGAGGATGACGGCGGGAGCAAAGCCACGCGAAAAGCAATGTGTCAAAGCCACTCCGCCCCACGCTGTAGGTAATTTGGGCGCCCCACGCTGAAATCGTTAGTAACGCACCGTGACGCACCACGCACCAGCCCCCGTTGAGAGCCTGTGCGGGATCATCTGCGCAACTGTCGTCACGCCAAGAAGCAGGCAAGCACCCAGGCAGTGGCTGCGCCGTAGCCAAGTCCAGATTGGCGTCGTAATGTATGAATCTGACAAGCCAAGCCAGCGTGTGGAGACGGCGGTCAAAGGTGGGGTGGAATGTACCTTGCGCGCCGCCGTGGCGCGCGGCGCGCGCGGCAATGCATATATACAAACAGAGGAACGGGGACGGCCGTGCTAGCTACTCAAGTGTCCTACTACTCTGGGCTCATTAATGTCCTTTTTACGTGGCTAGTCGTGTGTTTGTCGGGGAGAACTGTGTTCGGGTGGCGGCGCGGTCGAGTCGGAAAACGTGCTCTGGCGGTTCGTGTTGCTGTCGCCCTGCGTCGACGTGTCCGTGTCGTACATCGGCGGTGGGTCCAGAATGGCCATGAGCGCCTCGCGGTCGACGGGGCGGCCACTGGACGCGGACTGCAGCGCGAGCTCGGACACAGTGTACAGGTCTGCGCCGCCTGCGCCGCTGCGGCCGTCGCCAGTGCCACCCCCGCCGCCGGTACCGCCGCTGCTGCTGCGGTTGTGCCCGCGCGTCGAGCCCGACGCCGAGCCCATGTGACTGAGCGCCGCGCCCAAAAAGTCCTTCTCTGTTCGGCGCGGGTACCCGCCCGAATTGCGCAGCATCTCTGACGTGCCTCCCGTCGTGCCCTCGCTCCCATCACGTACAGGCGCAGAGTACGTGTACGGCTGGATGTTGTTAGCGCCGGCAGTGGATTCCTGCGGCGAGTCCATGTCGTCAATGTCAAAGCCTGGCGGAGGCGGCCGCGCGTTGCTCTGATACGTCGGCTGGCCGTGTGTCGTGCGGCGGCGGCCTAAGAACCCGACGCGCTCTGTCATCTGCACGTCGTCGTCGCCGCGCTGCTTCCTCTTGCGACGCATGAGGCAGAACACGAGTAGACCGACTAGCGCGAGCGCTGCGACGCCACCGACCACGCCGCCGGCAATCGCACCGGCGTTGACACCGCTGGACGCAGCGGCGCTCGAGGTCTTGGGCGGGACCGCTGTCGACGACGGAGGCTCGCTCGTCTGCGACCCCGACGACGTCGGCACGACCGTAGTCTTTGGACTGTTGTCGTCGATGCAGCTCGAGTTGCTGCTAAACTGCACCGTAAGCGGCACAGTGCTGCCGCCTGTGCCCGCCGGGCCCGCGTCGGTCATGATGAGCATAAACTGAGTGCCGTACTGCATGTTGACGGTCCAGTTGACCTGCGTGACGTCGGGGGTCTGCGAGATGGGAATCTCCCACGCGTTGCCGCCCGGCACGACACCGATAAGGCCAATCGGCGCGGTGGCGTTCGTGCGGCCTTCGTCGCCCCACACAACCTTCATCGAGCTACACTGCGGCGGCGAGTCCTTGGGCTCGGTCCAAAATGTAAAGTCGATCGGCGCCTCGGTCATGAGACACGATGTCTCCTCGGACGGCATGACCACTGCAAGTCAGCGCTGACCCGCGCGGTATGTGCAGTGGTGCACAACTCACTGATGACGTCGGTGACGCCGCCCGTGCCGAAACCAGTCGCGTCCGAGAGGACCGCGACGAATTTGTTGCCGGAGGGCTGCGGCAGCGACACGGTGACCTCGAATGGTGGCTGGGTCTTGTCGCCAATGTCGAGCGTCATGTTCTGAATGTGTCCGCCAGTAACCTCAATGGTCTAGTCGTTAGCACCGCCTCGGGCACATTCCGCCGGGAGTCACGCACCGGCACAAGTGTCAAGTAGAATGGGGGTACACCGCCATCCCTGCGTTGTGTTAGCGACGCCTGCACCATTCACTGGGGGACACCCGTACGTACCATTTGATTGTCCAGTCCTGGCACTGGTACGCGTCCGAGACGCTAAAGGAGAAGGCTCGGGCTGGTGGAGCGGCGAGCAACGCCAAGAGAAAGGCGACTGCGAGCGCAGCCCACGATATTGGGGGTGCCCGCGGCATGGTGGTGAGTGCGGGCGTCAAGCGTGGATGGCGGAGTGGCAGACCCGGCGCCGCGGCCGTCGACAAGGATGAGAGAGTGTGTATTAGGTAGAGGGGAGAGATTGAGTGGGCGAAGAGGGTTGTGGGAAATGGGACGAGGGGATGAGGGACGGGGTGACGAGTGACGGCGGCTATCGAGTTGGGATTAGCGCGCGGGACGGCGGCGAGGTTGAAAATAGCCAAAATAGTGTTGCTGTAGTAAACGAGTGTGCAGTAGTGAAGAGAGAGAGGAGGGGGGGGAGTGTTGCAGGTGTTGTTGGCAAAAGCAGGTAAAGGTGTTGTTGGTGTAGAGAGTGTGGTCGTGAGAGGAGTGTGCAAGGTGTTGACGACCTTGTTTCTCAAAGAAAAGGGAGGGGGAGAGCGAGTCAGGACGGGCTCATTGCCGCGGGACAAGTCTAGCTAGCTGGAGCTGGAGCAGGAGGATGCTGCTGTGCTTGGCATGATGCATGCATGCAGAGTAGAGTTTCCGTTACAGGCATGGTGTCGAGCTACATCCTACGAGTCTCTCTACCCGCTGACGCTATGCAGTTTGAGTGGGTGCATGTGTTCCTGAACGACCTGAGCCACGCCCAGCCCACCTGACCCAGCACAGGAAAGCACGAGCCGCAACAGGCGGCACAGGCGGCACATGCGGCACAAGGCTGTCCAGTGTCCTCCTATCCTGACGACACCTAGGAACAAACGTATGAATAGGAACGGCGATTAAAAGTAGGTCCGAGTGAATAGTATCAAAACAGTGTGCAGCTGTCCTCCGGGCTCGAGGCTCGAGGCTCGAGGTTCGAGGCTCTCCCATCGGGCAGCAGGCTCAACTGTGTAACAGGCTCAGCAGGAACAGGTTGACAGCTTGACAGGGATGGCGATGCCGACCGAGTTGGGATATGGGTAACAGGGAGAAACATCCCTCCCCGGAGCATGCACCTCTCCCCTCAAACGTCCCGCCCCTTTATGCGTATGACGCCCACACCCTAGCAACCCTCCAGACTCTACCTGTCAGCATGCATCCCCCCCTCAGGCATCAAAAAAACCTTTCTCCCTCCCTTCAATGTGCACAACAACGCGCATGCAGATCTTTCAATCGGCACAGAGAGGGTTGGAAAGAGGATTGGAGGTCGATCGGAGCGCGTTCGAGCCGAAAATACACCTCCGCGACTAGGTTGACACAAACAACACGCCGACGCCACAAACCAGGACACGCATTCCTACTTTCCTGGCACGCACCCATGCCGACGGACACTAACCACTTTCATAGCCGCCTGCGCCGGCCGGCAACAAAATGCTATGCATATGCAAGAGACGTAACAGTTGTTAAATGGTAGAACACGGTAGTAGTAGTAGCCTACCGCTCAAGGCGGCAGTTTCTCAGCCCGTCTCAAAGGAGACCTCTTAAGGGGCTGTGTTGCAGTAACAGGTCGCGTTTGGCTGCCCACTGCCCCAGCACGCTCGCCCACCACCGCGACCATGTCGCCGTATGGGCGTACCGCCCGTCGCTGCCGCCCAAGCACAGCGCTGCGCCAATACCAAGTGCGACAACACCCAGTGCAACCAGTGCGCCGAGGCGTTCTCGGCGCGCACCGAGGATACGACCGAGTTTGTCGGGGGAGAAGAGGGACGCCGGCCAGCGAGATGGCGCGAGGTCGTCGTTGTCCTCGAGCTCGTCTCCGCCGGGCAGGACGACGTCGTTGTCGATCGCTGCCTCGGAGTCGGCCAGCGTCCACTCGGGAGCCAGCGCAGCTTTTTCGTCCTCGACATCATCCTCGTTCCCTTGTGCATTGACGCCACGCTCGCGATCAAAGGTCAGAACTACACTACCCGGCCCCATGACCTCGCGCCCGCGCACCTTGGGCCCGTCCCACGGATACTTCCGCTGCAGCCGATCCGCGAGCTGGAAGATCTTGCTCAGCGGCAAAGGCGTGTACGGGTTCTCCTCCTCGTGGTTCCTCGGGGGCAGGACAAAGTCTGGTGGTGCGACTGGCGCGGCAGGCGTGTCCGGGTACAGTGGCGGCAGGCGCTGGAACAGCGGGTGCAGCAGACTCGGGTCGAGCCGTGCTTCCGCTCCAAGCGATGAGATCAGCTGCAGCATCTGCCGTTTCTTCGACATGAGGATCTGGTGTCAGCTGGGTCGTGAACAGGTTAGCTTACAGCAACGGCGAGGTATACCGCCGAGATGGGGTTACGCGCGATAAGGTAGTCAAAGATCCGCTGGACGGGCTCGAGCGTGTCGACGTCGTGCGAGAAGAGCGTCAGGATCCACGACAGCGCAAAGAACGGAAGCGTAGGCACAGGCGAAATCCTGTTGTCAGCTGCGTCATGGGAGTAGGTCGCTCACGAGGAGGAAATGCGGAAGAGCGCCGGGTCAGCCGCGGCAAGCACGCGCCGGAGCAGCCTGTGGTTAGCTCTTGTCGACCTCTGCGGCGTACTTGAGCATGCCCATCATCGGTGTCAGGCCCTTGCCCATGGCATCGCGGGTACGGCATAGCGCGACGACGCTCGCGGCGCGGACCAGCTCGTCCCACTCTTCTCTGTCCTGGGCCGTTACACCGTGCCGCGGTCTTGGGACGTGCGTGAGCAGGGTGAGATACAGCACCGTCACAATGTCGTGAAAGCCCTGGAAGTAGCTTAGGCGCGGGTGTCGTTGCAGCACGGCGCATATGAGCGCCTGCAGGTCCTCCTGCATCGCGGCCTTGTCGTCTGGCGACAGACCTAAACGTCAGCTCAAGCCACTGTTATCGCCTACCGCGGGGGTACGTGACGAATGCGCGCCGCGTGTCGAGGGATACCTGCCCCTCGTCGGGATGCGGGGTATACACGACCGTCTCTGCGTCCGTATCTGGTGTGGCAAAGCGTGTAGCGGCGTCGGGAGTCGGCGGCTCGGACCGTAGCTTGTCCACGTGCAACAGTTCCAACCTGCGCTAGTTAGCGACAAGAGACACACAGGCATATGCTTGAGACACTTACCATGCGCTGCGTCGTGACGCCCGCGACCCGAATCCGCCAGGAAGAGTGGACAGGTGCCGCAGCTCGTCCTCGTCGTGGCGCGCTACCGCTGCGTCGACGGCTGCGTCCCGCCCGCTGACCCACGACGCCCCGTCGCCGGCCTTTTCGTCGATAACAGAACTTGTCTTTTCTGTCATGACGGGGTATGTGTTTGCGCTGCAAGCGAGAAACAATGCCTGCGAGATGTGGTGAGTTGGTGTTGGGTGAGATCTCAGGCACGTCATCAGTGGTTGGTGGCCAGGGTGGGGTCCCCGGTGGGCGTGTGTGCACCGCAGTCCCCGCCACAGGGAGACGCTGCGTCACTAGTAGTCTCACAAACGTCGTCACCATCACTCCCACTCTTCCCAACTGTCAACATCACACAGCAGCACCTCTCCTTCGCCATCAACCATGTTGTGAGTTTACACCATGTCCGACCTCGCTCTGACGCTAGCAACGCGCCTCGTGGCGGAGGCATGTCGTTTTCCGGTTCGGGCCTGCAGACGAGCACCGGGGGCTTTGACGACCCGCTCGCGACGTCGGGCGGTGGCGGCTTCGGCGACGTGGATCCATGGAGCGAAACGCAGAGCCCCGCGCGGTCCGGCACGCCCGCCGGACTTAACGGCGGCGGCGGGGCGAGCGGTTCTGCCCACCCTTCTCTCGACGCACTCCTCGGTGGGTATCACCATGCTTTTGTTGCTAACCCACCCAGACGACCCACCAGAGTCGTACATTCTGCTGTACCGCCGCGTCGAACCAGGTCTGGGACAAGTATCCCTCCCGACGATCCAGCGGCTGCTGTCGACCGCCAACCTTCCTGCGTCGACAGTCGAAAAGGTACGTCTTCAGGGCGTGCTCGTCTGACGGCAGATTGTCAACCTCGCCGCTAGAGACAAGACGTCGCTTGGCCGCACCGACTTTTACCGTGCGTTAGCGCTTGTCGCCCTGGCACAATCCCAGCCCGCGTCCGAGCTGAGCTTTGCGTCGGTGGACGCGGCGCTACCGGACCTGCCTCTGCCGCGGCTCGAAATGCCCCAGGCGCCACCGGCGCCCGCCGCCCGCCCCGACCTCTCACACACGCCCTCGTCGACGTTCTCGCCATGGGACACGTCCAGATACCCCGCCACAGACTCGAACGGGGACAGCGCCATGACGGGCGGTAACCCCGGCGCCGAGGCTGAGCGCGGTTACTGGCGCCGCCTCGAAAAAGTCACGGTCGAGCTCATCCCCGAGCGTGAGGGATGGTTCCTCCAAAAGTACCGCATCACGTCGAACAAGCGCGCAGAGACGCTGTCTAGACGATACTCGGACTTTGTCTGGCTCCACACCACGCTCATCCAGCGTTATGTGAGCTAATGTCATGTAGCACTAGCTGACCCCAGCCCTTCCGTCTCCTTTCTGCTCTGCCCCCCAAACGGATGAACCGTGAGCTCGGCTTGCCTTCCCTGCTGACCTTAGCCGACGCCGCGTTCCTCGAAATGCGACGAAAGGGGCTGCAGCGCTTCCTCAACGCTGTGATCAACCATCCGGTCATCCGCGACGACGGCGCGCTCAACGTGTTTATGACCGAGCCCAACTTTGAGGCGTGGCGCAAGCGCGTCAAGGTGTCGACCGAGGAGGAGTCGGCGAGCAAGCGGCTTAACCCAGCACAGGAGATGGCGATCCCCGCGGATCTGGAGGAGAAGCTAGAGTAGGTCGTTGCCCCGGCGAGACTAACTCCGCAGTGGCCTGCGGTCACGGCTGCCGGACCTCATCGCGTCGTACCAGAAAATGGTGACTCTTGCCGAACGCGAGCTGCAGCGGCGACAGACGTCGTCGGCCGAGGCGACGCGGTTTGCCATGTCGATGCACACGGTTGCGGAGGACATGCCGATGGCGTGCTACCGCTGTGTGCCGGGGGGCAAGTGCTGCGACGTGTGCCAGGGGGTTGGGCGTGGCCTGGCGAGCGTTGGCCACGGGTGGTCCAAGCTGTCGATGCAGCGAGAGCGAGTGAGTACTGCGTTTGGCCGCGTAGCGCCAGCTCTGACGCACAGGAGATTGCGACGCTGTCCGAAGGCATCGAGGCGCTCAAGGCCCAGCGCGACCTGTACACGGCCTTCCGGGACCTGTTCAACCGGCACGACCGGCTATCGCGCGACGCGGTAGAGACGTTGCAGCGGCGCGTGCTGGCGCGGCAGGAACGGATCGAGAGCGTGCGGCAAGCGCAGAAACCAGGCTGGGAAGGGGAAGTGGGCAAGCTCGTGTCCGAGATTGACCAGGACAACGCGTCCGTGTCACAGCTGCTTGCGCGCCGCGTGTTTATTCGCGCGTGCATGTGGCACGAGCTCGGCGTGGTGTTTCATTCGAGGCAGGCGGCGCAGGCTACCCTCGCGTGGCGCGCCTGGGTTGCGTCTGAAGACGCCGCTGCTGCTGCCGAGGCGGACGTGTGGCACCGTCTCGGCGAGGACCTCGAGAACATGCCTTTAGAGTAGTTTTGTAGCTTTCGGCGGGGGAGGGTCCTCGGCCATTAGTCTTAGTGCGTGTGCACACGCACGCGGTATGCAGGATGTTATTAGTGTCTTGGCTGGTGGGTTGTTGCGCTGGTGCGACTAGTGAGGCAGTGCGGCACTGGCAGTGGCGCTTGCCGGCGGTCGCGTCGGTACGGGGACACGGAGATGCAACCGGCGTCACCAAGATGCACCCTCGGCCTCTGTCATCGGCGCCCAGATGCCCTTGGACTCGGAGTGTAGCAGGGTCTACGGTGCCACAGTGCACCAGCGTGCACGAGCGCACCCTGGACTCTTTCACGTCGTTTTCGGGACGGCGCGTGCCTGAACACATGATGTTTGCGAGGTGGGAGGGGCGGATACGCCCATCGCGTACCTACAGTACCGTGGGTGACTTCGGTTACACAGAACCTGTACAGCTCCATCGCGGTGCAGCTTTTCAACTCACACAGTGCACTACACTCAGCGACAATGGGCACGCCGACGCCGCCGACGACAGCGACGACGACAGTGAGGCACGCGGCGGGGATAACGCCCAGCGCGTCGCCGCGGCCAGCCAGCGACAAGACGAACGGTGTAGCCGGGGCGGAACATGGATCTCGCGGCAAGCTCGACACGCCGGCGTCGCAGCGCCGCGTCGAGGCCGGCCTGCAGCCCGACGCAGTGTACGCTGCTGTACTTGCGCCGTGGCGCGAGGCAATCCGGCGCGCGTTCGTCGTCCCACTCGCGACGGAAAGCGAGTGGATCGCGACCGTACAGCGTAAATACCGGACGCCGGCGCGTGACCGGTTCTTCTTCTGGAGCGCGGTGTTTGGGAGTGAGTAGCGCAGCGACACAGCGGCGCCAGCGATAGCTGGTGCCGCGCCGCCCCGCGCCGCCAAGTGTCGAGCGCGCTAACCCCAGCACACACATTCTTCACTGCTTTCCTCCCGCTGCTCTTCTTCTTCGGCGAGGGCGAACGTGCGCGCGGGTGAGTCCACCCCGTCCCCCTCCCCAAGCCGCTCACACCAGGCTTGTGCTCGTAGTCGGACTGGGGATCTACATTAGCTGCGTGGTCAAGGACATTGCATGCACGCCGCGGCCGTACGCGCCGCCCGTGACGCGTCTGAGTGAGTCACCCTGTACCCCTGGCCCCGCCGCTAACTGCAGCCGTGAGCACGCACCACCGCGAGTACGGCTTCCCGTCGTCGCACTCGACCAACTCGATCAGCATTGCGCTGTTCTTCGGCGGATGGCTGTGGCAGTACCGCAACGACGTGGGGATGGGCGCTGTCGTCGCCGGTTGGGTCTGTGAGTGTGCACCAGCGAAGTACTACTCACGCAGTCCTCGCGGTCTACTTTGTCTCGATTGCTGGAGGGCGCATCTATACCGGCATGCACTCGATGGTCGATATCGCCGGCGGCATGCTGCTCGGGACGCTGTGCTGGGTCTCGTGGCTTGTACTGCACTCGACGCTGAACGCGTGGATCGAGAGCGGCTCTTTGACTGGTGAGTCGCGCGACAGAGCCGGAGCTAGCTAACACCAGTCCCCGTCGTAATGGTACCCCTCACGCTGCTTGGGGTCCACTACCACCCCGAGACGCCTGACGACTGCCCGTGTTTCGAGGACGCGATTGCGATTCTGGCGGTGATCCTCGGTGTGAGCATGGGCCACTTACTGAGCGTGCGCGAGCCAGAGAACTTTGCGCCTCCGCCTGACCTGCACCTCCTCGCACACGGCGCGCTGCGCGTGGTCCCCATCGTGCTTATGCGTATTGTCCTGGGTATCGGCGCGATCTTCCTCTGGCGCCTGGTGATGAAAGCGGTGCTTCTGCGCGCTCTTCCCCCCACGTTCCGTATCGTCTCAAAGGTGCTGGACATGCCGCTGCCCACGCGCCGGTTCTACCTTTCCGCAACGTAAGTGGCTCGCTCAGGGAGGGTATCGCTGACAACAAGAACGTACAAAGACGCAGAGATGCCCATCCGCAAAACACTGTCGTTTGGCGACCTGCGCGAGACGGTCGACGATGGCGTACCGGGCACGCCGTCACCTACGCTGGCCGCCGCTCCCGCGCGACGACGCTCACCGTCGCCGCTGAGGCTGGAGAAGGAGGCGCTGCATATGCGCGTCAAGGCGCGCGCGCAGGCGGCCGAGGCCGACGCAGGCGTAATGGACGCAGGCAGGTCGAACGGGCACGAAGCCCAGGCGGCAGCAGCAGCAGCAAAGGCCAAGGCGAAGCGGAAACAGCGCAAGCGCGCTTACCCCCACTACGACGCCGAGGGTGAGTCCACCCGGCCATGGACAGTGCTTACGCAGTGCTCACAAAGGTCGTGGTGTACACTGGTATCGGTATCATTGCGTCGGCGATCATGCCTGCCGCGTTCCCGCATGTCGAGCGCGCGGTGGGGCTGTACTAGACTATGCAGGTTTGAGAGCGCGAAGCGACGGCGGCGTCCGCGTAGTGCGGGCCGCCGGGCGGGTGGCGCGTCGCGGGCGTCGCGGGACGCGCCGTGAGAATGGCGATCGCGCTGATATCGTGGGAGTCGCGGAGGCAAGCGCAGGCGCAGGGGCGCGGGGCATTCTGCGGGCACGGCGTTGGGCGCCGGGCGGGGCACGCGGGCAGTCGCCGTCGCCGCCGGCATCGAAGCATCCCAGGCGCCATTGTAGTCGCCACAGCGCCGATCAGTCGTTGCGGCGCGGCAAGCACACACCGACGGACAAGGGCGCGGGCGAAGGGGGGAGGGTTGAGGGGGGCAAAGAGGGGGCGGTCGGGCGGGGAAACATACTTACACAGTATGCAGCGGCGCAGCGCGCCCAACGACGGCCCACGGAAAGTCTGACGGCCGTTGCGACTGATAACAACTAACGTATAAGGCGCGGCTCCCGCGCTACTGTTCTCGCGTCGTCGATAACATGAGCCCAATGATACCGACACCCACGTTTGTCGGGGCTACACCCGCTGCCGCCGTTATCGCGGCGATGCTCGTCCCCCGCGACACCGAACATCCATTTCCGACCGAGGAAGAGGCGCGCGCGATGATGCTCCCCAGCAAGGCATGCAAAGCCGGCCGTACATTTTCGTGCTGACTGTGTACAGGTATTCACGCTCTCGTGCATGATCGTGCAGGTCATCTTGGACGCGCTCCTGTGGTGCGTACGCCAACAGCTGATCAGTACGGCACGGCGCTTAGCGCCGCGCCGTCTCGTGCGGCCGCTAACGCCAGTGGCATCTTCACGGTCCAACTCTACACGTACGCCCGCTTCCAGTCTCGCGACCGGTGGTGGACGCGCGCGCTCGTCGGCGCCGTCGCCGTGCTGTCGTATGCCATGTCCGGTGGGTGCGCGGAGTGGGCAGACTAACGATACTGACGATAGCGTATATCTTCTGGTTCATTCAGCACTTTGTAAGCTTAGTCGTGCGGCAGTGGCCATACCCGCCGAGTCGCGCGGGGTCGCTCGCTGACGCTCGCTCACCGCGCTTACCGCAGTTTATCGAAAACTTTGGATCGTACCAGACCTTCTTCGAAACGCCCTACCTCTCGTGGTTCCCCCTCGTCGACAGTATCATTTCGGGCTTTACGCAGGGCTTCTTTACGTACCGCGCCTGGCGCCTCAACCACCGTAACTGGGTGCTACTGATTGTGTTGGTGGTGGGTTACGCAAGCTGGGCGCGGGGCGCGCCGCGAACGCCGCGCTTGAGTACTGCTGACCCCAGCTCCTGATCCTCACTGCGTTCTCAGCCTCGCTGTGGACGAAGATCCAGTTTGCCCAGTTCGACTCGCTCCTCGCCGCGCCGCGGGTGCGTATCCGTGCGTTCTTCGACGTGTATTAGCGCTGACACCAGCAATGACGCTGTGGCTCGCGGCCATCATGTCCGCCGACATTGTCATTACAGTCGCTATTCTGCGCGGATTACTGCGTACGCGCACAGGCTGGACACGGACCGACAGGGCGGGTTCTTGCGCGAGGCTCAGCTGACCCCAGGTCATTTCGCGGCTGGTGCGCATGACATTCGAGTCACAGGCCCCGCCGACTATCCTCGCCACGATCTTTCTAATCCAGTACAGTGAGTGGAGTGTTGACTTGCTTGTCTGATGGTAGGCATTTCGCCCGCGTCGCTGCTCGGGTCAACGTTCCAGGCCATCCAGTCGAAACTGTACTCCATCGGGCTGCTGTACACGCTCAACGCGCGGGTCCTGTACACCCCGGCGGACATTACGATGGGCAACACGGGTGATGTAAGTTGTGCACATTGGGGGGGTTGTCTGACTTTAGGACGAGGATATGCGCGGCGTGGGTGCGCGAACGGTCGAGATGACGCCTGCAGACGACAAGGCCGTGTGGGAGTACGAGATGCGGCGCCTGCCGGGCGAATCTGGGCGCGAGACCAGCGACGAGGTGCGGCATGATGTCGGCGCTGGCGCTGGCGCGGGTGGCGATAACGACGCGTCGAGCGCGGAAAAGGCTGATAGTTCCGGGAAGAGCGATGCCGCGCCCGCTGAAGGTGTGAGTGATCGGTCTCTCGAGGACAACGTCCCCGTACTTCTCAAGTAGCCTCTGGCAACGGCTTACAGGCCGGCCGAGTCCAGGATACATAGTACTGTTCATACCGTGTGCATAGCATGTCTTGAGCAAGCGATGCAGGACTTGTTGTGATGGTTATTTAGGGTTACTCGGCAGTGGCGCGGTGCAACTGCAAGTACAGAAACACGCCCGTGATGGCTGTGGAAGAAAGGTTACGCGCATGCCAACGCAGACACGCCAAATCACACTCATGTGTGGCAGGAGCGATGCAGCACCGAGCGACTCGCGACTCGGAGCCTCGGCTCCATGTTTGCGCCGACGCAGCACCACTGCATTCGATTTGTAGAGAGGTAGTTTCCAAGCACCGACAGTGGCATCGCCGCCCAACCGGGCGTGTCGCCCTTTGCGGGGCCGTTGTGGGCGCACGTTGTCCCCGCGCGTCGTTACAGTAATGTCAGATAATTACCTACTTCAATCCATGGCACTAACTGATCTGCACAATCCGCTGAACATCCTCGAAGACTGCCACTACCGTCATTCCTGCGTCCACCCACCCGCGCCAATTGCCGTCTCAACGTCGCCCCAGGGTGCTCTGACATGGTCTTTAACTGCGCTTAACCACTCCTCTCGCGTGCTTGTATACAGATGCGTGAACTGGTGTGCTGCGTAGCGCGTATGCTGTGGTATGTGCTGCGCCTACATCTGTTAAGTGATCGGGCGTCGCAAGAGGATAAGGGGTTCCGAAGGGGGAAGCAAGAGAGTCGCAGAGTGATGGAGACTACTTGCGCCGCTCGCGCAGTATGACTTTGAGGCGATCGACGACGGCGTCCGGAACTGGTGTGCGCCACTTCCCACACCCACGCCCCGGCGCAGCGATCAACATCGCGAAAAGCGTTACATTGCGCCCCGAGGCGGGCACACCGGCGCCCAGATCGCGCTCGCGCATCCCGCGGACGTGTGCCGGCTCCCCAATCCGTACTGTGCCCGTTTCCGAGCACCGCCAGTCGACGACAATTCCCGCAAGTATTTTGCTCATGCCGCGCACGGCGGGCACGACGGCTTTTCCAACAGGCGCCTGGCGAGCTGAGGTATGTAATTTTGTTTCTGTAATGCGCTTGACGGTTCTTCCTGCTTGTTGTCCCGAGCTGCAGCCTTGCCCCTCTTTATCTGGAGAATACGTCTCGCTGTGGAATTGTCTTCGACCCCAACGTACGCGCGTTCACCACATCTCACCCCTCACGACCCCTTCGCCATGCTAGCGGCGCGGCATGGCCTGCCCCCCGAGTCGCTCGGCGACGCCTACGTGACAGTACGCCGGCCCTATCGCCGCGAGAAGCTAATCAGACCTTCGCTATGCAATGTCTCTTCGCCGAGCTCGTCATTGATCTCTTTCTCTGGTAAGTCTGAAGAATTCTTAAAACAGCTCGAGCGTATGCGCCAAAGCTCGCTAACCTCAGTGGGCTCTTCTTGATGCAGCTCGTGGCGTATGTCAAGTACGTGCGCCGTGAGCGGTGGTGGATTATCCTCGTCGTGGTGGTCTCGAGCGCCGTCGCCATCGGGATCTCAGGTATGCCAACGCTGTAGACGCCGCTGAGAACAGTTTACACGGCCGGCAAAGCGACGTACCTCGTGGGTCAAAAATTATAAATCTGCTGCTCACACGAGTTTGTCTACGGGTTTGGGGAGCGGGCCCAGTTCCTCTCCACGACGTACTACGCGTGGTACCCGCTCATGGACGCTGTCGTGTCCAGCACGGTCCAGGCGTTCTTTACATACCGTTGCTGGATTCTGCTCCGGCGCAGGCGCTGGATCCTCCTGGTCCTGCCGGTGAGTCAATCCGCTCAGAGTAGGTGTTGACCCAAGACACTCATCGTCGCGTCGTAAGTGACCTTGTGTGGCGCCTAGGTCCTCCCACAGGCAACTCACCGCAGCCTGGCATGCGCCGCCGTCCTCTCGGCAAAGTTCTACGCCCTCCCGTCGACAATGGAGCTAGGGCGCATCCGTGTCCGTAAGTCGCCATGGTAGTTGCCCAACTCACCCAGCGTTCCTCCTGTGGATGTCCCTCGTCATGGCCTCGGACATCATCATCACCGTCACGGTCATCTACGGTCTGCTGCGCAGCCGTTCCGGCTGGGTTTTAAACGACAGGGTAAGTTGGGTCTGCAGGGGGTGAGCTCAACGCAGGTCCTCAACCGCCTTGTGCGCATGAACCTCGAGGCGCAGATGCCCCAGACGGTGGGCACGGCGGCGTTCATCATTATCTACGGTGAGTCACACCTTAACCCGTAGCTGAGACGCAGCGGTCATGCCGACATCGCTGCTCAACCTCGTCTGGCTGGGGGTACAGTCCAAGTTCTACGTCATTGGGCTGCTGTACACGCTCAATGCGCGGGTATCGTTCCAGCGACCGGGGGAAGATCCGCCGGCGGTCGGCCCGGCATGCGAACCGAATACGATCAAGGTGAATATCCAGACGGAGCGGTTCGAGCAGCGCCGCGAAGGCCCCGCGGCGCCGTTTAGCGTAAACCGCGGCTGGGTACCCTTCGGTACGGCTCTGACTGGGGTCGGCGACAGGTCGCCGACAAGTATCAAGACGGAGAGGGAGAGTGCGCGGCAGACGTCGTCGGCGCCTGCGCCGTCATCGCCCTCCACGCCGGCTAAGAAGAAGACCAAAACGCAAAAGCGCGTTAGTTTTCACCACGAGCACGACCCAGATTTCGAGGATGAGGTCGTAATCCCCTCCCCGCCCTCGGGATGGTCAACGCCCTCTGGATGGTCGGCGCACGCTAGCGTTTCCGGCGGTGTACCCACGCCTAGTGGCCGTTCGTCCCCCATCTCGACCGGCCCGCCGCTCTCGCCGCCCCCGCTTACCCCTGACACACCGTTCACGCCCATGACCCCGCTCACGCCCCCGCCGCGGACGCCCCGCACGCCGCGTACCCCCCGCGCGCCCATCACTCTCGACCTCGCTGCGGCCAACCGCCACCATTCTCCAGCCCACTCGCCCGCCCATACCACACTCCCCGTCCAGCTCCCCGCCCAGCTACCGGCGCAGCTCCCCGCCCAGGCGTGGGCGGCGCCGCTCAAACCCGACCACCGCGAAAGTACCAGTTCCGTCGACATGCCTATTCTGTACAAGCAAGTCGACTTTGACGAGTAGTGGCGTAGGGCGAAGCAATCGTACTCTATAATCTCGAACGTTAATTCGATGCAGGTGTCAATAGGTTACGCGTGTTAGTGGTCGTCAGCGCTGTGGGCAGCGCTACATTACATCTCCGGCGTAGTACTTGTGGACCTGGCAGCGACGGTCCAAATTATACATGGCTAGCTGGGTCTCACAACGCCGCTCTAGAGATCGCCTTCGAGCTTGGCCTTGCCATACGCGACTTCGGCGGGGTTGTTGAACGTCTTGCCAGCCGCAATCTTGGCATAGCCGGCAACGCGGTCCTTGAATGTCGGCTGGTGTTGGCCCTCGGCGCCGTCAATACGGTTAAGGTTGGGCACCTGGCCATGCCTAGCGGCCTCTGCCTCGGCGTACTCGCGCGCAGCGTCCATTTCGACGCCATTGAGCTTGGTGCCGAGCGTCTTTCCGTCGCCGGGCGAAGTTCCAGCTGGGGCCGTCAGCCGGGACGACTGGAGCGGTACGAATGCCAGGAACGGGTCGTCGACGCCCGCATGGCGCAGGTACATCCCCGCGGCGGTGTTGGCGTCGACGGGCGCGGCGGGACTGGCTTGTGGCCAGGCTACAGTCGCGCGGCTGCTCGAGCTGCTTCCGCTGCTGCTGTCGCTGCCGAGATAGCCGCCGCCAGTGTACCCGCCGTTCGCCCCGCCGCTGCCCGACCACGCCGCTGGCGCTCGTCGACCGTGCCACGCACCTGATTGCTCGTCGGTGACGATCCCGCCTCCGATAGGGTTGACTTCAGGCGCGACGCGCGAGCGTTCCAGCGGTGGGCTGCCTGTGGCCGACTCTGTGGCTGCGGGGTTCATGTTTGTGGATGGTAATGGCGAATGGCAAGTGTGCGATGGCGAGTAGTGTAGGGTTTGTCGGGCCGGAGTGCGTCCATCGAGCAATCCTTTGTCGTGCTGGTTTTTGCTCAGGTGACGTCATTGGTCGCTCCCTGTGCACAGCAACATTGGTTTCTTAAGCTCATCACGTGACGAGTTCACGTGGGGCGCGTGGTGGCCAGGTGGCTTTCTGGCCTTGTGCGGCATGTGCGGCATGTGCGGAAAATTCCGCGACGCCGTCTCGGACCTGACCGGGCTGCAGTCTTTGTCTCGATTGTGCCCTCAACCTTGTTAGGATTACGGTCCGAATGCCCGGGCAGTGGCGCAGTGGCCAGCGGCACAGAAGTGAGCGTGCTCGAGGGTTTGCAGGTTGCAGGTTGTTTGGTGTCGCGGGTGTTGCCGTGTGTCCGCTGGCCCAGGGACTGACTGCAGGTATACGATCCATTCCGATCTGGCCGTTTTGCTCCCTTTGCCCCGGGTAACGACGATCACTCCTGCAGTGCTCCTGGCTCCTGGAAAGGGGCGTGCGCGCGTCAGAGGCGCAAGTGTTGGTAGCTAGCTGCAAGCTGTAGGTGTAAGCTGTAAGGTTATCACCGCAAGCGTGGTGTCAGCAGGAGTCGACGCCTGTATGGCCTGTGGCTAGAAGTGGTGTTGCGGGAGTGAGGGCTGAGGGCGGCTGAACGCTGGCGGGCGGACGGCGGGCGCGGGCGGCTGGCGGGACCGGCATCGTTTCCAGGACCTGACGACGGAGCAACGGGCGTTGGTAACAGGCACGACGTGGTACCACGTACCACCGAGCGTCTTTCGTAAAGATAGATACCAGCGCGCAGTTGCAGTAAGAAAATCTTTGTTCCCCTATCCGCTGCTTAGCCCGACACGCCATCTGAACCCGACGAGCGCGTTGCCCGTTTGGTCCGGGTTGCCACCACATGAGGAGGCCGCGCCTTGATTTCAGGCGACGTGATGGGCGCGTTGTTTGTTTGTATTCATTCAGTGAAATTCAAATGGATGCATTAGGAAAGTCGCGTCCAGGTCGTGATTGTGATGTGCTGTTTGGCTCGGTTTGATTGCCCTGAGAGGCGTGGTGGTGGTGGGGAAGGAAGGTCTTGAACCAAGGAAGGAGGGAAGGAGGGAGGAAAATTGGCCGGGGCGGGATGTAAATGGAGAGAAGGAAGGGAAGTCACACCAGGGAAGGTAAAAAGGTTGCCGCCGGGGTGAGTGTTGTGTATGTAGGGAGGGAAGGTGAGAGCGCGGTTGTTGGGTGGAGGTTGTCATGCTAATGACGATACTAGTCTCAGGGCACAAGTGCCATTTGAACCCTGAACCTCTTATTGAGCCGCCATCGGGCCCTTTTGACCTTTTTTTTCTTTGGTGAATTCCCTGGCGCCTGATGACCTTCCTCGCTCAGCCTTCCCCGCACACACGCACGTACACGTTCGCGACCGGGACGTGTTTCTAGTTTCTGAAAAACCGCCTTCCCCAACGCATCCTCGTCGCTTCTCTTATCAACTCCTCGATCCCCTTTCATCTCTTTGCTTTCTTTCCCCTCCTCATCCATCACTCATTCTCTAATCCCTCAAAATGGCTCCCGTCGACGTCAAGAAGATCTGCTGCAGTGAGTACTTCCTACCCCGGCGATGCGACGCCGACTGGCCTCGCCTAGTCGCTACCCAAATCGCGACGCACGCTAACAAACAGTCGGTGCCGGCTACGTCGGTGGCCCCACCTGCGCTGTCATCGCGCTCAAGTGCCCCCAGATCCAGGTCACCATTGTCGACCTCAACCAGAAGCGTATCGACGCCTGGAACTCGGACGTCCTCCCCATCTACGAGCCTGGCCTTGACGAGGTTGTCAAGCAGGCCCGCGGCAAGAACCTCTTCTTCTCCACCGACGTCGACAAGGGCATCTCCGAGGCCGAGTGAGTACGAGCTGTGTGTGTGTGTGTTCGTGCCGTCCACGGCACAGCCCCATGGGAGATGACGGATGATGAGGCATCATTCGTCCATGTGGACTGTAGATCACACTGCACGGGCCTCTTGTCGAGGTCGCGTTGAAATGACTAAGCTGACCTTTTTCAGCCTCATCTTCGTCTCGGTCAACACCCCCACCAAGAAGTCGGGTATCGGTGCCGGCTTCGCTGCGGACCTCAAGTAAGTGCATAAGAGCTGGTCTCGCTTGGGTGACTGCGGCGCGACGCGTCGCGCCGCGGTGGCATTGCCCCAGCGCCACGCACCTCGCCTACCCACGTGCGCGGCTAACATTCCACAGGTTCCTTCAGCTTGCGACCCGCCGCATCGCCGAGGTCGCGACCTCGCCCAAGATTGTCGTTGAGAAGTCGACCGTGCCATGCCGCACTGCCGACTCGATGCGCACCATTCTCGAGGCCAACCACAAGCCCGGTGTCACCTTTGACATTCTCTCCAACCCCGAGTTCCTTGCCGAGGGTACCGCCATTGCCGACCTGTTCAACCCCGACCGTGTTCTGATCGGTTCGCTCCAGACCCAGTCGGGCAAGGACGCTTGCGCCTCGCTCGCCAACGTCTACGCCAACTGGGTCCCCCGCGACCGCATCCTTACCGTCGGCCTCTGGTCGTCTGAGCTCTCCAAGCTCGCTGCCAACGCCATGCTTGCCCAGCGTATCTCGTCGGTCAACGCCCTCTCGGCCATCTGCGAGGCCACTGGCGCCAACATTGACGAGGTCGCCTACGCCGTCGGCAAGGACTCGCGTGTCGGCCCCAAGTTCCTCAAGGCGTCGGTTGGCTTTGGTGGTTCGTGCTTCCAGAAGGACATCCTCAACCTTGTCTACCTCGCCGAGTCGCTCCACCTGCCCGAGGTCGCCCGCTACTGGCGCGGCGTTGTTGAGATGAACGAGTACCAGAAGGAGCGCTTCTCCAAGAAGGTCGTCGAGACCCTCTTCAACACCATCACCGGCAAGAAGATTGCCATTCTCGGCTGGGCCTTCAAGAAGGACACTGGTGACACCCGCGAGTCGCCGGCCATCTCGATCGCCAACCACTTCCTGTCCGAGAAGGCGCGCATCAGCATCTACGACCCCAAGGTCGAGGAGAGCCAGATCTGGTGGGACCTGACCAACGAGGGCACCGAGTCGGCCGAGCCCCTCAAGGAGAACGTCAAGATCCAGAGCTCGGTCGAGGAGGCTTGCAAGGACGCCGAGGCCATTGTCGTCTGCACCGAGTGGGACGAGTTCAAGACCCTCGACTGGCAGAAGATTTACGACAACTGCCCCCGCCCCGCATTCGTCTTTGACGGCCGTCTCATGCTCGACCGCGAGCAGCTCCAGAAGATCGGCTTCAAGGTCGTCACCATTGGCACCGGCGAGCGTGTCTAAGCGATCCCTAGCATAGGACTTCATTTTTTGTAGATAGCATACATATGGGTTGGACATTGGCGCGATGGATTCGTGCATAGAGCCGGCGCGAGCGGAGCGGTGTTATGAGCGGTGCGCGGAGCCGAGGAACATCAGCGGACTCTACTGACTCGCACACGAGCCGCGAGCAAGTACTTGTAAGCGGACACCAGTACGCAATGCACGCTCATAAGTACGCACGTTATTGACCTGCGACTCGCGCGAGTTGTCCTCGCGTCCTCGACAACTAGACTTCCGAAATGGCGGTCATAAGTCACAGCGGTGACAGCCGCGCTCTCCCTCCGCTTGCCGCCGTGCACCGTGGGAAACTTATGGCAGCGCCGTGCGCCACACTGGCGTCGCGCGACGGGGATGTCCAGTGCACCCAGTGGCGGTTGGTGCGCGGTGGAGGTGTGCCGCACGGCAACATTGACGTTTCGTGTGTGGCCCTCGCTGTTGTACTCTATACACGCACGACACAACTCGCCACCGTGCCAGTCCACAGCCGACCGCCATGTCCGCCCCCCCGTCGCCCGAGGCGGAGAAGGGGCCGGCCGTGTCCGAACTCGAGCTGTGAGTAGGCGCGGCGCGGCGTGGCGTGCAGCGCAACGCCGTCGTGCAGCTCAAACGACACACCGTGCCCGTGCTGACCACAGCGAGTCGGCAATTCTCAAGGGCGTGGCGAGCCATCGGCCGGGTGAGTGTTACACCGGGGACAAAATGGGTCCTTCATGGCCACCACCATGCCCGCGGCATGCCGTCGTCGTCGCTGACGCCAGTGGGACAGCACAAGCACGTGCTGATCATCGCGCTGCAGGCGGATGTGCACCGGCAGACGGGCCTGTGGGTGCCTGTGGGGACGTTGTGGGATACGTTGGGTGAGCTGTACGACCTGGAAGCGCTAGACGGGATGGTGAGTAGCGCCACGGCGTGGAGATTAACGGTAGTCGTCGTCTACGCCGTCGTTGCCCGCCAGTCCAGCGTCACTCTCGCCGATCCCTGAGCCGAAGCGACGGCGGCCGCGGGGGCGCGCCGCGGGCTCGGATTCGCCACTGAGCACAACCAGTTCCCCGCCGCCTTCTGCTCAGCCTGGTTCCTCGCGCTCAGCGGCTATCATCGACTCGGCGCACTTTGGCGCCACGTTCGAGCTGCCGCTGCACACGGGCACGAGCACGCCCGACGGGCGGGACACCGACAGCGAGGCTGCGGGCGGGGTCGGGTTGGGGCAAGGGGATATGGATTTTGGGCCGCTGGTGTACGCCCGCGCCAAGGGCG
The DNA here is from genome assembly GCA_023627985.1 of Cutaneotrichosporon sp. PT3311B. Classification (NCBI taxonomy): domain Eukaryota; kingdom Fungi; phylum Basidiomycota; class Tremellomycetes; order Trichosporonales; family Trichosporonaceae; genus Cutaneotrichosporon; species Cutaneotrichosporon sp. PT3311B. The sequence continues at coordinate 707,549 of JAMALP010000010.1, read as the reverse complement.
GGGAGGAGAACGAAGAGGCGTGGGACGAGGGCGTACGCGCGCAGCTGGCGGCAGCGGACACTAGTCCCGCCGGTGGCACGGCACACGCCACGCGTGGAGCCGGGAGGCGTAAGCGTAAATCCCGGGGAAGTACCAGTGCAACAGCGAGCGCGCCGGCCAGCGGCACCGCGAGTCGGCGCGCGTCAGCCGCCGCTGCGGACCGGGGCGAACGCGACTCGTCCCCTCTATCCAGCGACGCGGAGCGGCGCGCGCGAAATGCCGCTAATGCCTCCGCCACAGCCGAGGATACCGAGCCTGAAGGCGACGACGGACCCGATACGCCCACGGCAGCGGACAAGCCTGCGCCCGCGCCACTGCGGCGCGGAGGGCGCCCCCGTAAGCGTCCCCGCGGGTTTGACAGCGACGACGACAGCGCTACCCGCGACCGCGATAAGCCCGCGCCACGCCGTGGTAGGCGGCGGTAGACTCCTCGCACAGGATAGTTGTAGAATAGCATAGACGTAGCGCCCAAATGTAATGGCACCATAGCCGCGACACCATTTTGCATGCTTTCTGCATGTGTCCTACGGAAGCAGCGCCTTCCTGTGTTGTGCGCCGCGCCTAGCCGTCCTTGGCAAAGTACCACTGCTGAGCAGCGCCGCCGAGGGAGCTGCCATAAGTGACCGAAGGCGGGGTTGACTCACCATTCGTTGAGGACAATGTTCACGGTGTGGTCGCCATTACCGAGTGCGAGGCAGAGGTCTGGCGTTATCGACGACGACGCCCTATAGGGCACATACTGTAATTGGTGAGCTTGATCTTACCCGCGACGACCTCCCAGGACTGCTGCGGAGCCCCGTCGGTGCAGTCCCAGATCCGCGGCTGGGTTCCGGAGGCAGGCGCGTCGCCGGCATCGACGCACCGGCCGGACGCGAGGCGGATTGACCCCTGCGCGCCGTCTCCGTCCACCGACCACGAGTTGACCATGTACCGGTCTATCCAGTATGGCGAGAGACGCAGCGGCCGGCCGTTGGGCGGGTCGCGCCATTCCCCGTCTACCAGCTCCTTCTGCGCGCCTACGTACCATCCCCCATCTGCCGCCTCGCGGATATGGTACGAGGCGAGGTCGCGCGCCGCGGGCGCCGAGTGCGCCCGAGCGGGTGCGCCCAAGGCCGGGGAGGCAATAGCCGCGGCGATAGCAAAGAGCGATGCGAGCATGCTGAACGTTGATACTGCGATTGAGCGTGAGCGTTTGTTTCAGAGGCGAGGCTGTTGTGTGGCGCGTCTCTTTTCGCCAAATGCCTCTTTATATCCTCGTTAACATGTCCTTCGTCTACATGCCACTGCGCATGGCCTGGCACAGCCCCTCGTGCCCTCTCACAGCTTGCGCCCCCGTCCTCCGCGCCGCCCGCCTGGCCGTCGTCGTCGACCGCGCCGCAGCGGGCTGTATCTACAGCTGTGCTGAGCGGCACCGATAATGAGCATGACACCTGGGGCTTTTGCGCTACGACGCTGACGCTGACGGTGCGCAAAACAGCGTCACGAAAGCTCGAGAAGGCACAGACGTGAGTAGCCTCAGAAGTCAGTGGACGCATCGTTCAAGACTAGTAGTTCACAAAGTGAAGTGGTCGCGAGACACTGACACGGAGACCTATCAACGAGCTTAATTACCGGACCCGCCAAACTCTGCCTTGTGTTGCAGAGCACAGCATGGCGGAGCCGGCGGTACCAACGACCAGCGTGAGCACTAGCACCCGACGTGAGCCGAAGGCCTCCAGCGACGGATACAGATGTACGTCATGCGCTGTCCCAGTGCGTCGTGTCGAGCAACAGCTAGAAATGCATGTCTCTATAGTACATGCTACGATGTCGGCGCTGCGGCCGGGACAAGCTGTGGCCAGCGCTGGCGCAGTTCGTCGTCGGCTTCGAGCGCGGCGCCGAGGGCGCGCACGAGCTCGCGCTGCTCGTCGCTCATACCCGCACTGTCGTCTAGGCGTCTACGGCGCTTAGCACGACCGGCGTTACAGCCGCCCGGCGCAGGCGTCTTGGCGCGGGTGCGCTGGAACGCGAGCTCGTCGGCGACGTCGGCCGCCAGCCGGTCTGCTACGCCCTCAGCGTACGCGTCCGACGCGAGCAGCGCGCCGCGAAGCAGCCGGTGTAACACCTGCGTCGCGAACGGGATCGGCGGCGGTGGCTTGTCCCCGCTCACGCTCGGCATCATTGTTCCCCGCGGTCGGCGTAATGGCGGGAGGGGCACGAACGGCGAGTGCGTGTCGAACAGGCTTGCGAGGTACGCGTTTACCAGCGCGTCGGCGAGCGGCGGCGCACACGCGCGTGGCATGTTGAGCGCCGACACGAACGCCAAAAACTGCACCATGCCGTCGTTGCTGCTTCCGTCTAAGCTCGGATACAGCGCGTCACAGATGATCGCGTCGAGGAGGGTAAGTGAGCCGAGAGCGCGCAGCGCGCCGTCCAGCGCAGTGTACATCCGCGTTTCCCACCCCGGCACTGCGAGGTCCAGGTGCTGCACGTTCTGCAGCTCGGCACGGAGGGCGTTGAGCGGCGACGCGGACGGTTGCGGGAGGTTGAGCGAGCCGCCGTCGGGCGCGCCGACGGTTTCGACGCGCGCGCGTACTGCCGCGGCGTCAAAGTTTGAGCTCTCAATCACGAGGACGAGACCCGATGCCGGATCGAGGAGACACATGATTGCGCGGGCGTTGGCGCGAAGTAATGGTTCCGGGAACGCCGTGTCGAGCACGAGCGTCTGCAGGACGTTGAGGTGCACGCCTGAAATCACGCCCTGCCGTTCAATCTCGGCACACAGCCACCCGACGACACCGCCGAGGCACCAGCTAAGCAGCGGCTGCGCAAAGTACGACAGGCCCGAGTGGAGCGTGTCGAGGTCGATCTGACCTGCCATCGTCGCGAGAATGGCCTGACACACGACTGCGGCCGCGAGGCGGCACAGGCCCTGCGCCGAAGTCGCAAGTATGATCTCGTCGTCGATCCCGTCCGAGCCAAACAGCGCCTTGATCCACCCGTTCAGGTTGGTCTGCTCCGACTCGGACAGGTCGACGAGGTTGGGCGCGCGCCGCGCCTCGTACAGGAGGTCTGGGAGTGCGAGGTCAAACTGCGCACACAGGGCTTCGGCGAGCACGACGCTGGCGCCGAAGCGCATCAGGCTCGCCTGTGGGTCCTCGGCACGCGCCGACTGGTCCTCGACGGGGTCTAGCAGATGCTTGACTATGAGGTCGAGGAGGGTCTTGGGCGTGATGTATGCGGTTACCAGCGCGAGCAGCTGTGGCGTCGATGCCAGGCGCAGGAACAGGTTCTCTGGCGGCTGCATGTGCTGCGCATTTGTGATTACCTGGAGTCAGCCTAGTGTCAACGGGAGCTAGCCAGCGTACCTCCACAAGCATGGCGCCGAGGGAGCGCGGCGCCCCGCTGGCGTAGAGGATAAAGTACGCAAGGGCGTCCAGGTGGTTGGGGACGGCGGAGGCGAGGCGCTCAATGAGCGACTCGCCCGGTGGAAGCTGTTTCGTGCACCCCTCGGCGAGCGACAGGGCAGTTTCCTCGTCGACGAGGCCCAGGGAGAGGTATCGCCGCACAGCAGTCGCCTCGAGGGACTGAATGACCCAGCCCTCTGGCTGCGTGTATCCCCCCGCCTCCTCGTCCGTCTCCATAAGCTGGGACGACTTGGCCGTGTGGGTATCGTTGATGCCCTGGAACCAGTTGGCGAGGTCTGCGTTGTGAGACGCAAAGACGCTTGCAAGCGCGCCGTGGAGGTTGGGCGGGAACGGCCACTTGTTATCGGCGTTGTCGCGCCACCAGCGCACGAGCACGGGCAGTTCTTCAGTGAAAAACACGAACGCGCGCGTCGCCGCGCTGGAACCGTGCGCAAACGACGCAAGGATCCTCCCCACGCCCGCCTCGAGGAGCGCGAGGAGGAAAGCCTGTGGGTCGGGCGTGAGGGCGCGGCCGAGCCGCAGAATCTCGCGCAGGTGGTGCGGGGGTACGGGCGGTTCGGAGGCGTACGACGGGTTCGTAGTCCACGACTGGGCGCGTTCAGCGTACTCGATGAGGAACCCTGCCATTTGGCGGAGAGGTAATGATGTCGGGCCGGTGGACAGGGGTGGCGCGCCGCCCGCTGCCCCGCCGACAAGCTCGCCAAAGCTGTTGACATTCATGGGCATGTTCTGGGCAAAGAGGCCAGCGGCGTCGGGCGCTGGCGCGGCAGCGGGCATGGGGAGGTCGGCCATGAGGCCCGCGAGGCAGTCACGGAGGGGCTTGGCGACGTCCTCAGGGAGAACGGCGGAGAGCTGTGCTGCCTCTAACCCGGCCTCAAAGGGCGGCGCGGGAAGAGGCGAAATGAGGCCCGTCAGGCGCGCCGCGAGAGCGACGAGCTGCGGCGAACCGGCGGTACATAGCCTGAGCAGGGGTAGGACGAGTGTGAGCGCGGGTACCTCGTCGCCCTCGCCCGACGCGGACGTGCCCACGTCCGGCGTGGGCAGTGGTACGGGGTTAGGCAGTGCGTCGCCTGCGTCTAGCCCTGTCGGAGTACTGAGCAGCGCGGTCGCGATGGAGGCGAGTAGCGCCGGTGGGAGTGCGCCGTCGTTGTCGGAGCGATGGAGGTGTGCGAGTAGCGCGATGGCAAAGGTACGCGCCGTGAGCAGACCCACTTCGAGCGCTTTGGAAAGGTACAATACGAGGATTGCTGGCGCGCGCGGCCGAGAGAAGTGGTGAAGCAGTGCGCCGGCCACGACTCGTCCCGTCGCCTCGGCGTCTTGCCCTTCGCGCTCGGCCCAGTCGCCCACAAGCCGCGCCCACTGATGTCAGCTGCTGCACGGAAAGCCAGAGCTTACCTTTTTTGAAGGGACGGCGCGCGCCGCCGCGCGCCCGGTGATGTCCTGCACGCTCATGGATGTAGTCATGGCGATAAGCGTGGAGAGTTGCAGTACAAGTGCAAGTCATTTGTTGTCGGAAGAGTCGAGGAGAGCCGGGCAACGCGCAGTGCCTGAACCACGTGGCTTGTTCCCCGCACACTTCCCCTGGTGGCTGTTGTCGTCACTTACCGTCACTCTCCGGTCCATCGCTGTTCGCGTTCCACACTCGCGCATCCCCCCGCATCCACCATGAGCGCAACCACGTCCAACCCGAAGGGACGCACGCTGATTGCCGTTATTGGCGACGAGGTGGGTCGTGGCGGGGGCGCGACAGCGCAGCTCGGGAATAGGAAAAGAGCTGATAGCAGGACTCGGTCACAGGCCTCCTCCTCGCGGGCATCGGCGACATTGACAACCAGCAGCGCAAGAACTTTATGATCGTCGATGGCAGTGGGTGCTAGTGGCGCAGAGGACTGTGGTTGACGGACAGAGACGCAGACGAGCGCGATCGAGGCGTCGTTCCAGGAGTTTACCGAGGACCGCAAGGACATTGCCATCCTCCTGATTAACCAGCATGTGCGCTTTGTGCGGCTGACAACGCTGACAACAGATCGCGGAGCGGATACGCCCAACTGTTGACCGATACCAGGCTGCTTTCCCTGCGCTCCTCGAGATCCCGTCCAAGGAGCACCCGTATGGTGAGTCTGCGGGGCGCCGGCGCCTCAACGCTGTTGTAGAACAGAGCCCATTCCTCTCCCTACCGGTCACCACTAACGCCAGACCCGTCCAAGGACTCGGTCCTCAAGCGCGTCCAGAAGCTGCGCGGCGACTAAGCCGTCCGCGCGCACATAGAACGTTGTGTAGTGCCGCATAGGCGGCTTCTCGCTTGCAGATGTACAGCATATCGTGGCATAGTGTTACAGTAGTGGTGGTTCTATAGTTTACAGCGGCGCGAGCGTGGCTCGCGTGCGCTCTCGTGCGCGCGCGGTTCGTCCATTTTAACTTTTGCGCTCCGCGTGGCCTGCGCCGCGCGATGAGCCGACTCGCTCGCACTCGCTGGCGCTCGAGCTCGCTCGGCCTCACGCAACGGCCTCCTCAAGCTTGGCAACCTCTGCGCGCAGCTCCTCCTCGCGGCGCGCGAGACCTCGCACCTCGCCGTCCATAGCCGTACACGCCATTTCTAGCTGAAGAGTAGACGTGATGAGGTCGTTCCAGCGGTTCTCGAGGCGCGAGAGGTGCTCGCCCTGCGCCTCATTGAAGTTTCGCCGCTGCCGGTTGATATCCGTCACCTCGTCTTTGAGGCCGCCAAGCGCCCCGTCGAGCTCTTTCGCCTCGGAGTTCAGTTGGTAGTTCCGCACGAGCCACGCGTTGGGCCCGTACGTCTGCAGCACGCCAATGTTTTCGTTACTGTGGTCAGCCAAAGCCCATATCATCGTAACACCGGAAGAGACCCACCGCACAGCCATGTGCCCCTCGCCAATACGTCCCCTGCGCTCGGCCTCGGCGAGCGCCTCGACGTCACCGCCATCAGGTACCGCCGGGGGCTGGTACTTTGTCGGGTCGATGCCGCGGATCGGCTCGTCGGCGTAGTTGTCCATCAACTTGGCGAGGCTCTCGGATTTCTGGCGTCAGCTGATCCCTGCAAAGTGCTCACAAAGACGGCGACGTTCGGGCCCAGTCGCGGGTCGTCGTCTGCGACGGGTGGCGTCTGCGCCAGTTCGGCGTCAATGAGTGCATCGACCTTGGCCTTGGCGCCTGCCGTCAGCTAAGAAACTCATTTGACAGCTCACCCGGCGCCTCGACCTGCTTGTCGTAGTACGGCAGCGCGTCAATAATCGACGCGGACATGGTATCGGTGTTGTGTACTCGATGCAATACTCTGCGTAACTTGTCAACACAATCTCGGCGATGGACGTTGGGTGGCAAGTGGGTGAGGAATCGGCGTTTTGGGGTTTTCCGGGCGTGTGGCGTGCCTCCACTGTTCGATGCAGGTTGGGATGACGGATGGAGGTCGACCACCGACAATTGCCCAACTATCAACAACAGCGCCGCAACGACCCTTTGTTCTTCATCCAATTGCGCCTCAACTCGACCATTCAAGTGGCGAACGCGAGCCACAACTGCTGAAGAGTGACTTCTGCAGCGCACACACCCCACGACACCTAGCTCGGCATGGCTGGACTCGTCGAGCCCATTATGGGCGAGTCGAAGAAGCGCGTCGTGAGTTACATCCGGGCTGTCGAGCGTTATAATCGCTCACACGCAGTGCTACTTCTTTGATTCGGACATTGGCAACTACCACTATGGGCCTGGTGGGTGTTTATTGCCTCGGCGAGCTAACCCCAGGCCACCCTATGAAGCCAACACGAATTCGCATGTGCCACTCGCTCGTGATGAACTACGGGCTGTACAAGCAGATGGAAATATTCGTGCGCTCGATTATGCCCGTGCATGGTTGCTGACTTTAGCGTGCCAAGCCCGCGACGAAGCGCGAAATGTCCCAGTTCCACACGGACGAGTACGTCGACTTTCTCCACCGCATCAACCCCGACAACGAGCACCAGTTCGCCAAGGAGCAGGGAAAATGTGGGACCACCAAGTGGCCGTTTCTAACAAGCAGACAACGTAGGCGACGACTGCCCGATATTTGACGGCCTGTTCGAGTACTGCTCCATATCCGCCGGCGGCTCCATGGGTGCGTCCTTGGAATCATGGCTTTGCTGACCTTCAGAGGGCGCCGCGCGTCTCTCCCGCGACAAGTGCGACATTGCCGTCAACTGGGCTGGCGGACTGCATCACGCCAAAAAGGCCGAGGCGAGCGGTTTCTGCTACGTCAATGGTGTGTCGATGTGCATGGTTTTGGCTAATCGCAGACATCGTCCTGGGCATTCTCGAGCTGCTCCGATACCACCAGCGCGTACTCTACGTGGACATTGACGTGCACCACGGCGACGGGGTGGAGGAGGCATTCTACACGACGGACCGCGTCATGACATGCAGTTTCCACAAGTACGGTGAATTTTTCCCCGGTACCGGCGAGCTGCGCGACAACGGTATCGGCAAGGGCAAAGGCTACGCGGTCAACATTCCGTTGCGCGAGGGTATCAGCGACGAGACGTACAAGTCGATCTTCCAGCCGGTGATGAAGCGCATCATCGAATGGTACCAGCCCGGCGCGATTGTGCTGCAGTGCGGCTCTGACTCTCTGTCGGGCGACCGACTGGGATCATTCAACCTTTCCATGCGCGGCCACGCGGCGTGCGTGCAGTACATCAAATCGTTCAACCTGCCGCTCCTCATGCTCGGTGGCGGCGGGTACACTGTCAAGTCTGTGTCGCGGACGTGGGCGTACGAGACGGGGTTGGCTGCTGGCGTCGAGCTGGGCGGCCAGATCCCCAACAACGAGTACTACGAGTACTATGGACCCGACTACGAGCTGGACGTCAAGCCCAGCAACATGCAGGACCACAACAGACGCGAGTATCTTGACCAGATCAAGACTTCAGTGTTTGAGATGTTGCGGGACAAGACGGCCGCGCCGAGTGTCCAAATACACAGTGTGCCGAAACTGGCGCACGACGATGAGGACGACAACGAGGGTGAGGACGAGGAGGACAAGGACGTGCGTCGGCCTCAGCGACTGTGGGACAAGGAGAAGCAGCACGAGGCCGAGCTGTCTGATTCCGAGGACGAGGGGCTTGGTGGGCGGCGACACCGCCAGAGCCACCGCGAGGCGTCCGTGTCAAAGTCGAACGGGAGCAAGCGGCGCCGCTCGCGCTCGCCGCGGGTGGCGGGGTCGTCGGCCGCGGGGCCTTCAGCGCCAGCACTCGCCCCCGTGTCGGCGGCCGACGCGGCCAAGGACGCCGAGGCTGTAGCGACGCCAGCGGGGACAGCGGCGGCTACGGCCGGCGCGGCTGGGACGGAGGCGAGCAAGTCGCCAACGACGACGACCTTACCGCCCGACACGCCGGCGTCTACGATGGACATCAAGAAGTGGGCTGCGGGAGTGAAGGAGGACGATGACGCGCCCGCGCCGGCCCCGCCCGCAGCGCCGGTAGATGCCGACGGGGACGTCGAGATGGCCGAGAGCGCGGCGGACGCCGCTGCCGCGGTCGCACCAGTAGCTGAGCTCGCGGCGGTCGCGGCCGCAGCCGAGGCCGCTGAAGACGTAGCGGAAACGGACGTGGCCGAGACGAGTAACGAGAGACTCACGGGTGCCGGGTCCGGTGACGTCGTCGCGGAGGGCGCATAGCTTTTGCTCTAGGATGTAGCGCGCCGCGCCGCGGCGTAGCTAAGTTTGTATAGATGTATCGCATTGCAGCTGCCGTGGTGACCCGCGTCGTGCCGGACATTGCCCGCAATGTCCGATCTCCCACGACCGCAGTCGTGTTCTCATCTCAAGGTCCAGACGATCACAACGAATTCCGCTCAATCCTGCAGGAACGCTGACACAGGCCGGGGCACACCCCTGTCTGGCCAACAGAGGTGGTGTTCGTCTGCATGACCTACGCCGGGGCGTCACCGCGGCAGGACTCGCTTAACTAGTGCATGTTTGGGGTGGGTCTGTGCGACGAGGGACGACAGTTGCGAATGGTGGGAGCGTACCTGAGTGCCCACCAGACCGAGCGAGGCGCTGCTTTGACGGGTGGGTGGAGTGCTAGGCGGCGTTTGGCGTACTCGGTGTCAGCCACACTGCATGAATGGCCTCTGGGATGTCCGCGCCGGGGACGCCGAAGCCAGCTCAAGATGCTGTGTAAGGAGAAAGGGCGGCGCATCACATGACGCCCGCCCGAGGCCGCCCATTTCCTCTCAACGTGCCCGATCTCATGGAACGAGCAGGAACGAGACCTGCCCGAGGTCTCCGCCAAGTAAGCATAAACCTTGTACCACCATCTACTTCAGACATTTGCTCTGCGCGGCGTCGACCGACACTACCAACTGCAAAGCCGCTCGCACCACTCGTAACGCCAATCTACAGTACATATGAGCCGGCGTCGGGGCCTACACCGTGTCATTCTCATGACCCGCCCCGTGCCGCTTCTTCTCTGCACCGCTATCCCCAGCTGGCACCCTTTTCTCGCGCTATAAGAAGCAGTTGCGGCAGAGTCGAGACTGACCTTATCCACCCCTCTGACTTCTGCTCACACCTTGACCGACATCGCCCAAATCGCAATGCTCGTGCCCGTTCTCACCGCCCTCGCCACGCTGGCTTTGGCCGCGGCCGCGCCCCTTGAGGCCCGTCAAGAGACGGACGTCTTTTACCATATTCAGGAGACGGTACAAAACCGCGCGTACTTTGCAGCAATGAAGTCCTATAACCCGGACACTGGGCTCTTGAGTGAGCCAGCCAAGAATGGCGAGCGGATCAGCTGGACTATATACTGGAACGACCGGTACGTGAGCAACTTCTGGGAGATCAAGGACATGAGCGGCGGTGCGACGGCCATTTCCAGCTGGGGCGGCTTAAAGTGCATTGACGCCGGCCTGAGTAGGTCTACGCATCGGAGGGGTGTGCTAATACCTCCCAGGTCCCCGTAACGGCACCCCACTCAAAGTTTGGGACTGCTATTATGGCTCGCCGCAGCAGACGTGGCAGATTATCGACGGCAAGAAGATTCGCCTCATTAACACTAGTACGTCCGCACCCAGTGGATGTGCTCACCCAGACCTCTGTATCGACCTCACGGACGGCAGCGCTGCCAAGAGCCCCCAGCTCTGGGAATGGTGGGTGACGTGCCACTAGCACGGACTGACCACCAGCTTTGCCAACAACCCGAACCAGGTGTGGAAGTTCCCCAAGACTGTCCTGGGTTAGCCCCCGGTTGCAGAGGCAGAGTCAAAGGCGAACTAAAGGCCAATGGTGCGGGCTTGCTGGGTTGAAAAGACACTGCAACGTAAGGACACTAGTTAATGGACACTGGATGAATACCGTATATGGCTATGGAAACATTTGGAGAGGTGTGCCGTTGCCTTGCCTGTTTTGCATCAGCGTGGCAGAAAGTGTCGTGTCCGCCGCGTGAGAGGCATACTGTAAAGCGCGACAAGTGCATAGCCGCAGAATTCATCACATGCCAGTGCCTATCTCCCAGTCGAAGATAGCGGTGGGCTGCGACAGGTTACTGAAGCAGACTATCTGGGTCCAGCACGCCGAGATCGGGCAGTGGCGCCGAAGCGGTGCTGCACCGTGCACAATGCTCGGCGTCGAGCACATGACAGACTCGTGCAGACGCCGGTCGGCCCGCAGGATCCTGGCGGGTGAACACGACGGAACACGGACAGGATAAAGATCCGGGGGTGCCAAATGGCAATAAGCTTACCGATCGACGTCATGCTTGGCGTACGTACGCTTGTAACTGACCGAGGAGGTGCGGGTATCTCTATCTGTGACAGGATGCCTATGTGCACCGCCATTATGCTTGCCCTTGAGCGAACGAACGAAACCCCTTGGTACCGTTCTCCCAACGCCGAGCTGACAGAGTGGGCATTGGCGTCACTCGCGACCAGGCTCACAGCCGCGCGCGCAGGGCGAGTTGGGCGCCGTCGGAGCTGACTGTCGCTAAGGGCAACATACGTCCGAACGAGCAGACAGGCTTCCGTCGGCGAATGATTGGCGATTTGAGGGGTCTGTATGGCTTTCCGCTCATCGCACATGCGCTGGAGATGGACAGGCGCCAGCGGGTAGAACTTAGCCTCCATTAACGACGTGCTGTCTAGTTTTCCTCAACCCACGTCAAGAGTAATTTTAGCATGCGTGCAGTGGCCAACTCGTGCGAAAGAACCCACAGCTGTGGCATCGCGACAGGAGTAGGTGACTGTAAAATTGAGTAACCTGGGAAAGAGTATCGGCGGTTTTGGGCTAGCGCATGCCTTGAACCTGCACGGTGCCTTGCTAGGTGTCTCCAACCCAAAGTGTCCGCGAATATTCAGTGTCCGTGGTATACAGCAACTGTGTTCTGGAAAGAACAGAGCGTACCCATGATCGGACAGCGACAGACAATAGACAAGTCAGGTGTACAGGCACATGCCACGTCCTGGCACGGTGCAGGGAAAGAAGCCGATGTCATCCTCGCTAGACGCCGAAGCGGTGCGGCAGAGTGCACATGACCGTCAGTTCCGCAATACACTAGCTGTATCTCAGCAACGGCTGATTTGGTCCAGAGCTTTATGCCCATGAAAGGTCAGATGAACATTCATGCGACGCCAATTAAGCAAATAAGCTTATGTCTTAGTTGACGCCTGGAGATAGCACCTCGCGCTAGCCCTGGTACCAGGCGCGCGCCTCCCTGCCTACCACGACGTCACCCCAACCGTAACATGCTTGCAATACCGTCACGGACATGTCCCATGGTTTGTGCCGAGGCACTCCGCTGTCAGCTTCACTCGACGCCGCGGCCCGCCGAGCCGCGACACTGCCCCACGACGTCCAGCGCCGAGACGGAGCGAGTGGAGTGCAGTGTGGAAGCTGTCTCTGGCGGCGTAAAGCTATATAACGAGGGTTCTGGACGGTCTGAGCAGCTTGCCCCAGTTACCCCATCTTTATAGCTCTTTCTACCCATCGCCTAACTCCACTCACTCATAATGCTCGCCTCGGCCCTCGTCGCCGTCCTCGGCCTCCTCTCCGTTCCGGCTCTGGCGCAGCCCAACGCACGTCCAACAGGACAGCAGAAACGCATCTCGTACACGAAGAACGGGGCGAACTGGAACCTGAACGCCAAAACCGTGAACGGGGACGAGCTGTCGTCGTCGCCTCAGGAGCTGTATGGCGCCGAGAGCAAGGACGTGTGGTACATCAACCTTTCCGGTGAGCCGAGCCCAATCACGCTCAACTCGTTCCCGACGTTCTGCCTTGACGCAGGCTTGTGTAAGTCTTGCCTGCACAATACCATACGACGCCGCTAACCCCAGCGCCGACGTCGGGTACACGAACAAAGGTTTGGCAGTGCTATAACGGCGCACCGCAGCAAACGTGGCAGGTCGTCAACGGTAACAGAATCAAGCTCGCAAACGAGAGTACATACGCCCCTCGTATCATGCTTGGCTGACGCCAGACCTCTGCCTGGACCTCATCGACGGTAACGGCCCCGGCACGCAACTCTGGGAATGGTGCGTTCCGGCCTTGCACCGCGCTGACACCAGCTATGACTGGAACACGAACCAGCAGTGGAACCTACGTGACCTCACGCCAATGCACCACGGCTAGAGTATGGACTCGGCCATAAGGCGCAGTTGGCGCGGAAGCCAAGGACACTGTAGTAGGACACTGTATTACGCGTGAGAGATGAAACAGGTTTACGATTTGCTTGATTGCGGCACGTGCAGAGCTAATCGGAGCGAGGGGGGAGGAGGCATACAGTAATGCAACCAATGTCAGGCTGGGCTCACTGGCAGAGGTACCCGCGCACGACGGTGGGCATGGTGTTGCAGACGCGCCTATCGTTCTCTTGGTGTCTAATGCAACCACCACGACGACGACGCCGCGTCGCACTTCCTCAACTACGTTGTTGACGTTGGTTGTCTCGACCCACCGTCATCGCCGCTAGGCACGGGCGTATGCCGTGGCCACAACTGAAGATTTGGCAGGCAATGTGCGCGTACATCCGCTGCTCGTTGTGCTGCGTGATCCATAACGTTTTTAACAGCGTCAGTGCGTGCACGTATCAGATTGGAAAATGCGGTCTCCAGGCGTGAGATACGAACGAACGTTGTGTCCAAGTAGCTTAGCAAAGCTAGCCAGAAGAACGATCAATTAAAAGTGCAGTAAATATGTAGCTCGTTGCAAGAAGATCATGCAGTTTGTCTCGTGGTGTTCACGCCTGCCGCCGCAATCGGTAAACCATGTCGCGACATGGATCAGAGCAGTCAGTAAGACGTCCAACGCTGTCAGTGTGTCCGACATCGGCAGCCCCTCACCGCACCACAATCAAACCTACTAATACATGCAAGGTCTACACGCGCCGCCCGCGGGGGAAGCGCAATTTTAGTCGGTCATGCCCAACCGGATCTTCTCAGCCGCCAGCTCCTGCTCGCGCGCGCGGATCTCGGCCTTGGCGACCGCCGACGCCTGCTGCTTCGATGGCTGGTGGTAGAGGACTGGCGTTAGCTGGGGTCTTCAGATTTTGCGGCGTAGAACTATCGCGCTCGCGCGCTCGCCGGCTGTGCAAGCCCGCTGGCTACGCTCGCCCGCCCGCCCGCGGCGAACTCACCGACAATGTACCGCTCCATCAGGTGGAAACCATTCAAGTGGTTAATCGCCTCCTTGGCGTCGTCGGGCGACTCGAAAGCGACATACGCCGTGCCCTTTGTCTTGAGCTCGGACGAGTTGCCCAGACGTACTTGCCGGATGGGCCCGTACTTGCCGAACAGGTCGTACAAGTCTGCACCGGTGATGCCAAAGTTCCTGCTATCAGCTACCTCTCTGAAATTCTAAGCTCACAGGTTCTTCACGCTGGCGTCAGCTCCTTCCTACGGGCGTTAAGTTACTCACAACAACACTCGCGCCGTGAGTGGGTCTTTTGGCGCCTGCGACATGGTGTGTTGGCGATGAACGGGTGACAGTTGTCAGCGAGATGCGTTCGACGTTGTTGGGTGGCAAGTCGTTGTCGCCGGATGGGATAAATGACATTACAAAAGGGGGAAAATATTCCGCGTGGCGTGGTTTTACTGCAGAACCTGCCTTTGTCGCAAAAGTGCATACAGCAAAGATTTCGAGGAGAACAGAGCGTACCCATCCACCACCCACCCCATAACCACCATGGCCGAGATCACTACCCTCCCGCTCACGCTGTCCGCTGCGCCGTCGTCGTTCGCCAAGCCCAAGACGACGGGCAAGCCCTCCAAGCCCGTCGAGAGGCAGGTCTACCCCGCTGGCCCGTCGTACGTGTCGTACGCGCGCCGCGACCTGTTGCAGCTTTCGTTCGCGCAGGACGACGAGGCGACCTCGTCGGCGCGCGCTGCCGCCGCCGCCGCCGCCAAGGCCGCCGAGGGCGAGACGCTCTACCCCGGCCTCGGTGAGGAGGAGGAGCCCCAGGCCCTCCTTGCGTCTGACCCCAAGGAGTGGAAGAAGCAGGACCATTACGCTATCCTCGGTCTCGGCCACCTTCGTTACACTGCCAACGACGAGCAGATTAAGATTGCCCGTGAGTACTAAGAAGCGCCGCGAGGCACGCTAGTGCCGAGTGCGCTGGTGGCACAGCGGGGCCCATATGTTGGCCCGCTCTGGCGGTCGGCCGTCGTGCAAGTGTGGCACATCTATCTGGACTGGCCCAGCTATAGTCGTGCAGCTCGGCTACACTCGGCCTGCGGCCTCGTGTCGCCTCGGTGGTTTCACGAGCTAACAGCAGACCGCCGCAAGGTGCTCCGTCACCACCCGGACAAGAAGACGGACCACGACGACGGCTTCTTCAAGTGCATCCAGAAGGCGCACGAGACACTGACGAACCGGGACAAGCGCCGCCAGTTCGACTCTGTGGACTGGAACATTTCCGACGACGTGCCGAACCCCAAGAGCGTGCCTGCGGACAAGTACTGCGAGGTGTTTGGTCCTATCTTTGTGCGCGAGGGACGTTTCTCGAACGTGCAGCCCGTTGCCGAGTTTGGCGGCGCCGACGCACCAAAGGACGTGGTGGAGGGCTTCTACGACTTTTGGTACAACTTTGACTCGTGGCGCTCGTTCGAGTGGCACGACAAGGAGGTCAACGAGGGCAGCGACTCGCGCGACGACAAGCGTTTCACGGAGAAGAAGAACAAGGCCGAGCGCACGCGTATGAAGAAGGAGGATAACACGCGCCTGCGTGAGCTTGTCGACTCGGTGCTCGCCAACGACCCACGCATCAAGCGTATCAAGGAGGAGGAGAAGGCCAAGCGTCTCGCCAAGAAGAAGGGCGGCGCTGCCGGTGCTGCCGGTGCTCAGGGCGGAAAGCAGACCAAGCTCTCTCCCGCCGAGGCCAAGAAGCAGGCCGAGGAGAAGAAGAAGGCCGAGGAGGAGCAGAAGAAGGCCGACGCCGCCGCCGCCGCTGCCTCCAAGGCGGACCGCGACGCCGCCAAGAAGGCAAAGGAGGCTGCGCGCAAGAACCTGAAAAAGTGGAAGAAGGCCATCACCGGTATCATTGCCGAGTCGAACTACTTTGTCGAGGGCTCGCCGTCGCCCGCCACGGTCGAGAAGCAGCTTGCGGAGGTCGACGCCATCTGCGAGCTCTCCGAGCCTGAGCAGGTCAAGGAGCTCAAGGAGAAGGTCGAGAAGGCAGGCAAGGGCGCCCCGGCCAAGGCCGTCCTCCAGGCAAGAGTCGCCGAGCTCGGCGACAAGGGCCAGGGCAAGTTTACCGAGTTTGCCTAGACAATTGTAGACTGGTAGAGGGGAATTGATGCTATTCTTGCACCCTAGCATGATGGCGAACATGCACATCTAACATGGGTCTATCTACACTACTACACAAGCTACGACGGGGAAAGATACGATACTACTTGTTTGGCCAGAGGCCCACGCGCTCGACGCCGTGGACCAACTGGTCAACGTTACCGAGCCACTGCCCGAGCTGGAATCAGCTTTGCTCCTTGTCCCTGGGAGGCCTCACGAGCTCCTTCTTCTCGGCCACGCTTCTACGGTCGCTCGTGTCCGAGGCGTTACCGCTGCCGCCCCGCTCGGATGGTATACGCCGCGACGGCGTGAGCGGGGCAGGCTGAGCGCCGGTAGACGGCGACGCGACGGCGCTAGACGGCCGGCCGCGGGTGAGCTCGGCGGGGAACCCGCGCGAACGCTGCATGCCTGGAGCCGTCGATGACGAGCGGCGCTCAGGGCGAGGCGACGGCGCGGCTGATGCCGGCGTGGGCGCCGGAGCCGCAGCCCGGGGCGCATCACTACCCGAGTCGACGTGCGCGCTCTGTGTCCGCGAGTGGCGCGTCCGCGGCGTTGCAGCCTCATCTGCTGTCGTGCTCTGCACCAACGGAGACTTTGACAGCCGCCGACTACCGCGCCGCATGAGGTTTGAAGGGTCAGTCTCGAGTGATAGTTGCGTGGTCGTGCGCGCCGGCCGCGTCGAGGAGACTGCTGGCGGCCGCGACGAGCGTGACGACGAGGACGAAGCAGGTGTGCGCCCGCCGCTCGGCGTCGCTGACGCCGCTGACGACGCCGCAGGTGTGGCAGGGACACCGCTGGGCGTTGCCGCCGACGCCGACATGGACGGGCGGTGCCGTATCGTCGACTTGCGCGGGACAACCGTCGACGACGACGTTGACGAACCCGTCGATCCCCCGCTGCTTGCGCGAGACCCGACACTACGCGCGTCCATCTTGCGCTGGGCCTCTGCCCACGCGGCCGAGTCACGCTTCGTCAGCGATCCGTCGTCGTCGTCGCTGTCGCGCGGAGAAGGCGGTACTGGTTCCAGCGCCGAGCTCTTTCCCGACGCAGGTGTCTCGCGCCGGTGCGAAATGGGCGTCTGGAATCCGAGACTGGGTTTGGGCGGCTTGCGCGGAGTCTGGGGAACGAAGGGGAGGTCGAGGTCAATGACGTCGCGTAGGCGCGCTTCAGAGTTGGACCGGCTGTGAGACGGTGTAAAGTCCTGGGCCGTGACAAAGGAGGCACTGGCGTCAGGGGTGTGGTAGCCGCTGCCTCCGAGCATGGACGACATGGACGTTGACGACGACCGTGGTGGCAGCATGTCGCTCGACACGTCCGGAAGCTCCTTGGCGCCTTCTGGAAGCAAATAAAAGTAGAGAAACTCGCAGCACTTCATTCTGCGTGTCAGCACGCATTGTCAATATCGCACCCACCGAACATCCTTTGCGATGCCCGAGCCCCGGAGTACGCGCGTGACTGCCTCGAGACCCTGCAGCTCCTCAAACGTTCTAGCGTGTGTGGGCGAGTCGACGAGGATGCAAAAGAGGAGGTCAATAATGTTGAATGCCGTTTGCTTGCGGCCTTCGAGTGCGGGCTGGGCGCGGAGCATGAGCGTGAGGTCGAGAAACATCTGTGATCAGCGAATGTTTGATGTTGCTTATGACCCACCTCCATGGCCCAGCGCTCGCCGGTGGCCTCCTTGCACGAGCGTGACACGAGCGACAGGCCCTGAAGGAGTACAGCGGCAATGTTGATCTCGGGCATGAGGTGCATGGCGAGCTCGTCCCCAGGCTCAATGTACGACTGCACGCCGCGTTTGAGGAGCGACGCAGTGTGGCGCCCAAGCACGGCGAGCACGGCACTGTGGCCTAGCGGGTTAGTGGCGTTGCGAGGTGGACGCACATTGCAGAGACACGATTTCCTCGAGCGAGCCGTTGCCCTTGCATGCTGCGTGGAGCGCGGCGTCGAGCTGTTTCATGGCGCGGTGGCGCCTCCGCCCTGAGCTGCGGATGCTCCGGAGCTGCTGTCAGCTGGTTGATCGCAGATGGGGCGCGCTCACCACCTCGACGGCGTCTTTGAGCGAGTCAAAGGACGGCGTCTCATCCACAGGGGGCAGCGAGGCCTGCTTGTGGCGTCGTGGCCTGTCTGGTCTATCATCTGCCATCGCGGCGAGAGCTGACGTCGACTGGGACTTGCGGTGGCCCGAGGACGGTGGCCGCCTGGGGTCCTTTCGGCCCGGCGTCTCCATTGTCGGTGTTGGAGATGCGATGGGCGTGGGGAAAGAAAAAGGAGTAGGTGATGGGGACAAGAAGTCAAGAGTTGAGAGTGGGAGAGAGACAAGTCGAGAACGAGCAAGATGGCAGGATGGTTGGGATGTTGATGATGCCACCCACAACGCACGCACAGAGAGAAGGCAGCCGCGTTTGTTTATGCTGATTTGATTCCGCTTTTTAGATTTCGGTGGCGTTGAAATGAGTGGAGGCCGCGCAAGGGCGTTTATAATTCCACACCTCACACAACGACGATGATCGCACGGGCGCAGCAACGAGTGGCGAGGGCGAGCGGACAACAAGCAAGAACGACGCATGCTGTCGTGTCGGCACTTTGATCAGTCGTGAGCACTGCACGTTGCGGTGCGCGGTGGTCGTCACGCACAGTGACGCTCGGGCCGGGGAGGAGTCCATTAGGAGGCACTAGTGGGTCTCAGGGGTTGTGGCGGGATCGACAAGGGAGTGGGCAGGCCAAGCACGCCACAGTGCGTGTCTGCGTGCTGCGTATGTATGCATGGCAGGTGGCCATACCGTGTGCCTCGCGCCGTCAGTGGACAGGAACAGTATGCATGGTGGCTATGTGGATGGGAACTGGCTGCGCCGGGTGTGTCCGTCTTGTAGGGCTGGTATGATGCGACGACGGAGGGGCGAACGTGACGGTCGCGGGGAGGTGTGTTGTCGACATGGTCGCGCCGTCACACGCCGTGATGCACCGAGTCTTGAGGGCCGCCTAGAACAGACCACAGAAACGGCGGCGGCGCACGACGACTCCGCCGGGCACGACGACGGCCGGACGCCCAAAACCCCACCATCCGCGTCCCCATCCCCAGCCCCATCGCGGTCCGAACCCCCACCAGCGACGACGGCGCATACCTATCCCGGGACGGGCGACGACAACCGGAGGTCGGTGTGGTCGTCCACCACCACCCCATCCCCCTCGCCCGCCCCAACCGCCGCGTCCACCACCCCATCCCCCGCGCCCGTGGCCGTGCCCACCGTGTCCACCATACCCGCCGCCACCGTACATCGGTCTAGTCCTGCCGCCATGTCCGCCGCCGTATCCGCCGCCGCCGTATCCGCCGCGGCCGTAGCCACCGCCGAAGCCTCCGCCGCGCCCGCCATAGCCGCCCCGGCCGAAACCGCCGCCGCCGCGGCGTCCGTACATCGCTTTTTTTTTGGTGGTGGTAGAGCGAGGGAAGAGTTGGTCGCGATTGAGTCGCCCTCGTCGAGGTCGAGGTCGTGTTGACTTTTGTTGCGGTGCCGACGTGGTTCCCCGCTTTGCTGACCTTTTTATACAAACAGCCAGTTCGACTGCGTGCTTCGACTGCGTGCCCGATCTCGACCGTGTGAACTGCCTCAGCCTTGGTGGGTACGGGGCGAGTGAGTGGGCGCAGTGCGTCAGTGGCGCGCGGGGCGTGGCATATTCGGGCAAAGATGAGATTGTCAGCTGCAGCCAGCGGGGCTGCGCCATTGGCGCAGTCCAGAACAAGATCGCCCGGGGAATGACTAGTGGCATGGGCAAATGCAAAGATGACACGGGCAGTGGCTGTGTGAGCGACTATGTGGTGAAGTGGCACTAGAGTGGGTCAGGGGATGTGGCGGGATCGACAAGGGAGGGGGCAAACCAAGCACGCCGCTATGCGTGTCAGCGTGCTGCGTAGCTGCGTGAGTATGTATGTATGCATGGCAGGAAGCGATACCGTGTGCGTCGCGCCATCAGTGGACAGAAACGGTATACATGGTGTCTATACGTCTATATGTGGTTGTGTCTTTGCGTGCGCGGGGTACGTCCGTCTAGCGATTGTTGGATTGATGCGACGCGCGACGACGGACGGCGCAAAAGTGACGATTGCGCAGAGTTGTATGTCGACCTAGGACCTTATTGATTCAACGCGCCGTCATAGGGGTTGTGTATCGCGCGAGTCTTGAGTGCTGCTTAGAACAGGCCACAGAAACGATGACGGTGCGGACCTCCGGGACCCCCGAATCCCCATCCGGATGCCCATGGTCCGAAACCTCCCCAGCGACGACGGCGCATACCCATCCCTGGGCCGCCGCCGCCGCCAGGTTCACCGCCGAAGCCGCCGCCAGGCCCACCACCGAAGCCGCCGCCCGGACAACCGCCGGGTCCACCGCCAAAGCCGCCTCCGGGTCCACCGCCAAAGCCGCCTCCGGGTCCGCCACCAAAGCCGCCGCCGCCTGGTCCACCACCAAAGCCGGGACCGCCGCCAGGACCACCACCAAAGCCGGGACCGCCGGGCATTGTGTGTTGGGTTGTGTTGGAAGCGAGGAGCAAGCGAAAGTTGTTTAGTCTAAAAGTCGCCCCTGTGAAAAGGTCGTGGTTGTGTTGGACTTGTTGTGACGTTGATGTAGATGTGATGTGGTTTGCTTGTCATGCATGCATTCTTATATACACAGAGGGGCTTGACTGCGAGCCCAATGTCGAAGGAGTCAACTGCCTCACGCAGTCCGGTGGGGCCGAGGGTTGGATGAGTAGGCGCAGTGCGCAGTGTGTCAGTGGCCCGGGGGGAGTAGCATATTCGGGCAGAGATAAGATTGTCGGCTGCAGCGGGTCTGCGTCTCTCGCAGTCCAGACGAAAAATAGCCCGGGCAACCGGTCGTAATCAGTGGCAGTGCGAGCGAGTATAGGGGCACGCAGTTACCAGCGGCGCGCAGTTACCGTCGGCGCGCAGCCAGCGGCCCGCCGCAGTCACCGGCGCACAGCGGCGCGCAGTCAATCACGACAAGTTCACTGCAACGTAGCTCGCCAGAGCATACAGTACAGCTTATGTAGCATATCAATCACTACGCGCCCTCGCCTGCAGCGCCAGCGGGGGGTTCATGCTCCGCCGCGGCCGCCGCAGCGGCCTTGCGTGCCTCCCATTCGGCCTTTTTCGCTGCGCGCGCCTCGTTCTTCGCCTTTGCGATCGCCGCAGCCTCAGCACTGCCTTTGGGCGGTTTCTGCGGCTGTCCCTGCCCCTGTGCCTTTGCCGTCGGCGTCGACGCGCCCGACGCCGACGCCGAAGCCGACGCCGAAGTCGCGCCACTGCGCGACCGCCGTTCCCGTGAATCAAACAGTACCGTTACCGGTCCCTGCCATCAGCCCTCTCCCTCTCCCACACGGCAGCGTACGTCGTTCGTAAGCGAGACCTGCATCATGGCGCCAAACTGGCCGTCTGTCGTCAACTTCTGCAAAGGGGAATAGCCCACCCTTGATACGCTCTGGAGCGTACGCTTTCCCGATCGCGTCGAGGAACGCCGCGTATGCCGCTTTGCCCGCTGCCGTGCCCATCGACTCGTGGAAGTCTGTCTCAGCGGACTCGAGGCGAGGGGTGCTCACCAGGTCGCGCGCCCTTGAAGTTTGCAAACAGCGTAAACTGGGAGACTGGCGCGTCAGTTGAAGTCCCACTAGGGCTCAGGCGCCGGAGCTGGCGCTGCCAGCCCGCGCGACTCACCGCACAACACCTCCCCATCAATGTCGACGACGTTACGCCGCCACGCGCCATCCGTGTCCCCGTCCCACAGTTTGGCCGACAGCACCTTTTTTATAATCCACGCGGCGTCGTCCTGTGTATCGTCTGGGCGTCAGCTGTCGTTATCGCGCAAACGCACTCCTCTCCACGCCGACAAGGATCATGAGCCCCCGCCCAATCTGCGATATCGTCGCGCCATCCACTGTCGTCAGCTCACGCCCTGCACACGCACAAACCGGCTACACTCGCGTTCACTACTCGCTGGACTACGGCGCGCATGGTGATAGTGTGGTCGAGCGACCCGGCGTAACCCGATTGCGCTGCTGGTGGAGGTCGTCCACCCATGACGCCGCTTTCATCTTCGGCCCTATCTGACGCCATGGTTCAGTCAGGCACAGTACTCAGCCAAAATATAACATGTACATGCATAGTACCACAACAATCACTCGTCGTCCGTCTTGGCCTTCTTCGCCCCGCCTGTCTGGTCCAGGTGATCCTTGATCGCGTCGATGATGTCGACCTTCTTTGTGCGTCCGGAAAGGTTAATCTCTGCGTGTTAGGAGGGATGGAGACACAGGACCCACTGTGGAACTTGGCGTAGTCTCGGAGCTCGGCAACCTTGAGCTGGATGTCAGCTCAGCATCTCAAAAGCGAAGCTCACCTTATCCATGGATCCGCTCTGGTACGCGCCCGCCACATCCTGCAGATCCTCAGCGTCAACCTCGACGACGTGTCGCTTCGTGGACGGGTTGAGCGCCTCGGCCGCACGCTCGTCGTCGTCAATGAGCTTCTTCCAGTCCGTCATGAGGTGGCCCGCGGCCTTGTGGATGCCCGCGTACTTTGGCAGCGCGCGGTCGTCGAATGCCTCCGTGTCAAAGTCTTCTTCAAAAGCGAGCGCCTGCAACTGCCGCTGGTGATATTGCAGCGCTGGAGTCAGCTAGGGTAGAGGAAAACGTAGCTCACCTGGGTTGGGGTACACGTCGGAGACGTACTTGCCCGACTTGAAGCGCAGGCGCCGCATAAGCTTCTCCATGACCTTGACCTCGTCGTCGGAAGCTGACGTCAGCTTGTTCCGCCATTATACCAGCTCACCAGTGAGGTTATCTGTGATCTTCTTTGGGGGCTCGCGAATGTCGTCGACGAACGGCAGGATAATCACATGAAAGCCGGGCGGGTCCTCTTGGCCGCCCTCTCTCTTGTTGAACGTCTCCTCTTGCGGGATCAGCACACAGAACTCTGGAGGGCTGTTTGTGCGGAAACGGCAGAGTGCAAGCGCGTGGCGGTTGAATTTGAGGCATGACTTTAGCAGCGCCGTGAATGCGCGGGTGCTGCCCGTATACGTCTGGATGGGTAAGCGGACGAAGCCTAAGGTACCCACCGTCTCGTCCGGGTAGATGAAATACGAATGCTTGATATTGTCGGCCATGACGAGGTTATCCGGCGACTGGAAGCCCAGGATCTTGATTTCTGAAGTCAGCTGAGACTCAGGAGCATTTGAGCTAACGTGGTGGCTCAATGCCCATGGTCTTGAGACTCCGGATCTGCTCGTCGGTAAACTGGACCTTGGTCTTGGCCACAAACTTGCGCTCGTCGGTAGGATCGTGGTATTCCCCGTCGCCGTCGTATTCCTCCTTTGCTTCCCTGTGGGCCTGCTCGATCCGCAAGAGCTGTTCGGCAATGTCCCGCTGCTCGTCGATCATCTCCGCGGTCTCCCACCAGTTGGGCTCGAGGACGTTCTCAATTTTGGACTCGTCGCCAAAATCATACGCCTGCGTGATTTCGGACTGTGCGAGGTCTGCGCCGGTTTCCTGCTATCAGCCGCGCCCTCCCACTCCACTCACCGCTGCCGTGTACTGCGTCTTTATGTTGACCTCCTCGACCGCCTGCCCGCGCATGCGCACGAGCTTGGACGTGCCCTTCTTCTGCTCCGATATCAACGCGTAGCTGGTGAGTTAGCACGAAAAAACGTAATCAACTCACCCAGCCACTCCAATCTCAATATCCCCGTCGCCCCCGCCAAACTTGAGTGGGACGGTGAATTGCTTGCGTTTTGGCGCCTGGCGGATCACGAGGTCGCAGATCAGTTCGGTGAGCTCGTCGAGGCCGTCGGCAGCCTGCCCGTCCTCCTCACTGTCGGCACGAGAAAGAATGTCCTGGGGTCAGCTCTACGCAAAGGACCTTCAGCTCACGTTCCAGTACGTCCGTGGGTTGAAGGTATGTCCTGGGCGGCTGACGAAGAATGTGTTGACCGACACGCCGTACGCGGTCATGTCCTAGGGTTTAGCAGCAGTCAACGCAAACCACCTACGCCAAAGACCGTTCGCGCTGGTGAGCGGTTGGTCGCACTCCCAGGTGGCTCGTCGTCGTCCGTTACGAGAAAGACGCGTTTGTTCCCTACGACGCGGTTTCCACTGCTGGTCAGTTCAACACGGTGGTTCTAACAACTGACGCGTCGCGAAAGAGATAGGTGCAGGCAGACAGCACGTCAGCGATGTTGAGCTCGTGTTTCTCGTCAATTGGCGGAAAGTGCTTCTTCAGAACCTCCGGTTCCGTCGTCGCCTCGTCCTCGTCATCCTGCGCTGCGTATTCCTCGTCTGCCGCCTCGAGGAGCTTGATGAGGCGCTTGATCTCCTCGGCGCTGATGGTACGTAGCGCCTGAACAACATATGTTCCGGCCTTGATGCTACCCGTTTCTGTAGGCGGCGCCTTGGCCGACTCCCAGTCAGCGTCGTACCTTCCGTCCTCCACTCACGTCAACGTTGTACAGCAGAACGCCGACACTGTCCGCTGGACCGGTTATGACCTTGGTCCGCTCAATTTTGACGACAGCTTCAAGTGCCTGGTGCAATGGACTCTTGCCGCGGATTAACCCTGCGTCGTTTTCCTGGTCCGGTACGGGCGTCTGCATCGACTTTGACGCATCGATACAGAAGAGAATGTGGTCGCGGGCGGCATACTGGTACTGGGGAGTTAGCTTATGCGTATGCTACAACCCACCTCGGACTGGTCGAGAATTTCGTCTTCAAATCCCGTGTCAATGTCCCACTGCGAGCTGACGCCGCCGTTGCCCAAGTACGACGACATGGTGGCGCCGAGACGGAGAGGGAGGTCGACAATGTCGTTGTCAACAACTTGGTGGCATGAAAGTCGCGTCATCTGGACGCGGGGCCTGAGAGTACAGTGGAGACCCCACACGGAACCAACGGTATCACTGTAACCCATGTCGGTTGCGGGCGGCATCCCACGTCATCATCACTTTCCCCATCAGGTTGTTTGGGTGAGAGTACGACTCGGCGATCAGAATAAACGTCACACACACCCATACTTGAACCAAGTCACAACCGCAACCGACACAGCAAAGGCCGTGTTCAACGCAGCTTTCGGACTCTCATCATCCCAACCCACCTCATCGCCGAGCGTCGCCACTTGCACATCTCACACACTCTATCCCATTTACTTAACCTCGGACATGTCCATGCCACCCCCAGTCGCTCCGGCGGCGAGGAAGCGGGCGTCCATCTCCAAATCCGAGACGGCGTCGCCCACTTCCAAGTCGCCTCTATCCAAGTCGCCCAACAAGTCGCCCGCGCGCTCGCCGATCCTCAAGCCCCTGACGTCTGCGGCCGGTCCGCCAACGACAGCCGATCCCGAGGCGTTCGCTGAGGCGCTCCACAAGATTGACGAGCTGCGACTATCGCAGCCCCCAAGCCGCGCTACGACCCCACCCGGTTCGCAGCCCGGCAGCCGTCGTGCCTCCAATGCTCTCGCTGGCGCCAGCGCCATTCTCGCTGGCCACAAGCCCGTCCACTCTCCCCCCGCCACACCCCACTTTGGCGCCCAGACAGACCTGTAAGCTCACAGCCCCTTATCTCACATGCGCTGACATCAGACTCAAGCAGCTCGACGACAGTACCAAGGTCATACGCCTCAACCGCGATGGCAGCGACGGCCTGCAGAGAGCCCCTTCGGTGTCGGGCATAGGCGGTGTTGGTGCGTAACATGCTTGGGCCTGCCAAGGAGCTATTGTCTGACTCGACAGTGGAGAAGCCAGACTATTCCGAAGCCAAAATTGTTGTTGCAATGGTGAGTCACCGGCGGCGGCGTGTGCGCCACCACGCCACAACCCACGCAACAACAGACACAGCTCTGACACCCCAGGTTGGCCTTCCAGCCCGCGGCAAGTCGTACCTCAGTAACAAGATGATGCGCTACCTCAGGGTGAGCTCTATGTCCGAGGTATTGAGCTGACCCCCCAGTGGCTCGAGTACAATGTCGACGTCTTCAACGTTGGCCAGCTGCGGCGGTCCAAGGCCCGAAATGCACTTCAGGAGTGGGTCATAGCGTTTAGCAAAATCTAACTCTAGCGGCGGAAAGAAGGCAGACCACTCGGCCAACTTTTTCTCAGACTCGAATGCCGACGCCAAGAAGGCCCGCGAGCGCCTCGCCGAGGAGAGTCTCGAGAGCCTCATAGCGTGGCTCAAGGCGGAGGGCAACGTGGGCATCATGGGTGAGCTACCATCCGTATGAACTAGCTGACATCAGACGCTACAAACAGCACCAAGTCGCGCCGAGCGTGGATCCGCGACCGTGTTGCGCGCGAGCCAGACCTGCAGCTCCTATTCCTCGAGTCGGTCTGCGATGACCCCGAGGTCATCGCCACCAACATTGCGCTTAAGGCGTCGTCTGGCGACCCAGACTACGCGGGCATGTCACGCGATGAGGCCATTGCCGACTTCCGGCGCCGTATTGAGGCGTACGAACGTGTCTACCAGACCATCACCGAGCCCGACCTCAGCTACTGCCGTATCCTCAACGTCGGTAGCCGCGTCACCATCAACCGTATTCAGGGCTACCTCCAGTCGCGTATCGCGTTCTACCTCATGAACCTGCACCTGAAGCCTCGCAGCATCTATCTCTCTAGGGTGGGTCAAACTCCACACACATGAACTAACCCTCAGCACGGCGAAAGCATGTACAACGTCGAGGGCAAGATTGGTGGCGACGCCGAGCTGTCGCCACGCGGCATGATGTACGCGAAAGGCCTCCCCGACCTCGTGAAGCAGCACATCGGGAATGTCGACCTCGAGGTGAGCTTTGCGGGACACTGCTTAGCTGACATCAGGTATGGACGTCGACGCTTACACGTACGATCCAGACTGGGTCGCACCTGCCGCACGAGAAGAAGCAGTGGAAGGCCCTGGATGAGCTCGATGCCGGCGTGTGTGACGGCATGACGTACGAGGAGATTGAGGAGAAGTACCCGGAGGACTACGAAGCGCGCGACGAGGACAAATTCAACTACCGGTACCGTGGCGGCGAGTCGTACCGCGACGTGGTGGTGCGGCTGGAGCCGGTCATCATGGAGCTGGAGCGTGCGGACAATGTGCTTATCATCGGGCACCAGGCGATCATCCGCTGTCTGTACGCCTACTTTATGGGCCTCACGCAGGAGGAGCTCCCGTATATCAAGGTACCCCTGCACACACTTATCCGCATTTCGCCGCGTGCATACGGGTGTATCGAGGAACGCTTCCCGCTGCCCATCGAGGCGGTCGACACGCACCGCCCCAAGCCTCAGCGGTACCGCAAAGAAGGCGAGCAGGACGACCCGGCAGAGGGCAAGTCGTCGGGCAAGGACAGCACCAAGCGTGACTACTTTGACGCGCACACGCCGTCGCAGGCGTCGTCAAACTAGCCTCGTGCCGCGGCGCGCTAAGTGTGTCCCGTAATCCTCCGTCATCGTTGTACCAGAATGCACAAGCACAAAAGGGACATGCCATGTATACATATTAGGAATGGGCGGGGTGCATGTGTGGAGAGGGGATGAGCTTCTGACCCGGAAAATTGCTTGACGTTTGTGTTGACACCACTGCCGGGTGCGTCGAGTGTGAGCGTGCATTGCCATTTGCAACTGCTGAACGGCGTGACGGGCTGCGCGAAGTCGTACAGCGGCAGCGGTAGCGGTAAGTCCGGATGCATGCATGGATGCTCGTGGAAGCCGTTTGGTGGCAAAATGACGCTTTGGGCGGGTGATGGGGGTGAGGGATTGTTTGGTTCCTGTTAGTGTCCTTATCTAGGCAATCCAGTTTACTACCAAAAGCAGGTGTTGCGTGAATTGTCATTCGTCCAAAAAGCACGCCTGCACGTCTGCTGCAGTTTTGGTTCGTGCCAATCGACACACGGTGTCTGGATTCAAACCGCGCATTCAAGAATGCAGACTAGGGTCTGCAATCTATGTCTGGCAGCGCGCGCGGTGTACGAGAGCCGGCTAGCCGCGAGTACATCGAGTGACACGGGGACGTTGACGTCGACACAGCCACTGAGCGCCACCCCGCGCACCACCCCACTTACCCCTCAAACAAGGTCCAGAGACACATTGCACGCACACTTCTATTCTGACACCACTGCTGCTGCTACTGCTGCTGCTGCTGCTGCATGCTAGATTGATGTGCCCGACACAGACGCCACGGCGGTCGCGGATCGCGGCCAGTGATACCCTCGTGGTGCCTCTGACGCCCCTCTGGCCCCTCTGATCCGTCTCTGGATTGGTCGCAGAAAAGTTGCTCAGATTGACACAAGTCACACACATCTCACTCACACACCCCATCGCACATCCCACATCGCACATTGCGCATCGCACATTTGTTCTGATCCATGCACGAACCAGCAGTGATCCAGAGTTGATTTTTGTTGCCTTTTCCTTGGTCGACGCGCCGTGCACGCGCCGGAACCGGGAGAAACAGAAAACTGACAGCTTGCAACTCTTGTGTGACACAATCTGACGCCTATAACTAGCTGCTTTTCTGACGGCGATCCCACCCATCCCATTCTCGTTCTCTCGCCTCTCGACCCCGCCCCCTCCTTTAGAAGTCGCAGTAGCGTTTCGCCACCATGGCACCAGCCCACTTTGAGGACACGCTGGAGAAGGACGGCGACGTCAAGTCGTCGGCGTCGGCGTCGGTCACCGAGCTCGAGTACGAGAAGCGTCACTCGATGACGGCGCCGGCGTCGCCGCTCACCCCGGGCCACTTTATGCGCTCCATCACTATCCAGGAGGAAGACGACAGCAACAACGAGGCTGCTCGCGAGCTGCGTCTGCGCCGCCAGACATCCCTCAACCGTCCCCAGCACGTCGACACCGCGTCCCGCGTCGTAGGCGAGTTCCGGTAAGCCCAACCCCTCCCGCCAGCCCGTAGCTCACACCCAGCACACTCTCGATCCACGTTACCGACTCGCTGCGGCATCCGGAGATCGCGGCGGCCAAGCGCGATGCGGCGCGCGAGGTTTCCGAGTTAGATTGGCACTCGATCACCCGCGAAGAGGCACTCCAGCGCCTCAACGTTAGCCCCAAGGCCGGCCTCGACAACGAACAGGTCAAGCGCCGCCAGGCCAAGAACGGCCTGAACCAGCTCACGCCCCCGCCCCGCAACCTCTTCCGTAAATGGCTTGGATACCTGTTTGGCGGCTTTGGTTCGATCCTGTTCATCGGCTCTGTGCTGTGTTTCATTGCGTGGCGGCCCCTCGGTGACCCCAACCCCGCCGTTTCCAACCTCGCCCTCGCCGTCATTCTGCTCGTCGTCATTCTCATCCAGACTGCCTTCAACGCATGGCAGGACTGGAGCACGTCCCGTGTCATGGCCAGTATCACCAACATGCTTCCGCAGGAAGTTACTGTCCTCCGTGATGGCCACAAGGCCCAGGTCCTCGCCAAGGAGCTCGTGTCCGGAGACCTCGTCTACGTCTCCCTTGGCAACAAGCTTCCCGCCGACGTGCGTTTCCTTGAGACCTCGGGCGACTTCAAGTTTGACCGCGCGGTGCTCACGGGCGAGTCGGAGCCAATCGCCACGTCGGTCGACCAGACAGACGACAACTTTCTCGAGACAAAGAACATTGGTTTGCAGGGCACGCTGTGTGTTTCTGGCTCGGGTCTCGGCGTCGTCGTCCAGACAGGAGACAACACGGTGTTTGGCCGTATCGCAAAGCTGTCGTCCGCGGGCGGCCCTTCATCCACCACGCTCGAGAAGGAGATCTTTGGCTTTGTGCTTATCATCATTGGCTTTGCGCTTTCCATCGCACTCATCGTCGTCATTCTGTGGGCAGCGTGGCTCAACCGCTTCCACAAGGGCTTCATCACCCCCGCCGTTCTCGTCATCGACATTGTGTCCGTGTGCGTCGCGTTCATCCCCGAGGGTCTCCCGGTGTCTATCACCATATCACTCAAGGTCATCGCCAACACACTCGCGCGCAACAAGGTTCTGTGCAAAACACTCATGACCGTCGAAACACTCGGCAGTGTATCGGTGCTGTGTTCGGACAAGACAGGGACGCTCACCACCAACGTTATGACCGTCACCAACGGTGCCGTGCTCGACGACCAGTTCGAGACTGTCGAGGGACGCGACCGCGTCGTGGGTAAGAAGGACAAGGGCGGCTGTGTTGCCCAGCTGGCGGCCATTGCTGGTGTGTGCAACGCTGCCCAGTTCGACGACGCCACAATGGACCAGGCCATTTCCTTGCGCCGCATCAACGGTGATGCCACCGGTACGTCTTACTGCATGACTTTGTCTAACCTTAGACTCTGCGATTCTGCGCTTCTCCGAGTGGATCCGCCCCGTGCGCGAGTCCAACGCCGACTGGTCCGAGGTATACAAAGTCAACTTCAACTCCAAAACCAAGTTTATGCTCAAGCTCGCGCGTGTTGCTGGTACCGCGTCATCTAGCCGCCCCGCGCCCGTCTCCGACCACGACGAGTTTGACAAGGAGTCGCTCATGCTCATGGTCAAGGGCGCTCCGGACGTCCTCCTCAAGCGCTGCACCACGATCAACGACCCAGCTGGCGGCCCACCCCTCGACCTCACGCCAAAGGTCCTCAAGCGCCTTGTGAGCGTTCAGGAAAAGTGGGCGGCCAAGGGCAAGCGCGTGCTCCTCCTCGCCAAGCGTGTCGTGCAGGGCGACCTCCTCCCCGACCTCCCCCTCGACTCGGACGAGTTTGGGCACTACGTCAACGCCCATGTCAACCAGGAACTTACTGTTGTTGGCCTCGTCGGCCTCGTTGACCCCCCGCGCCACGATATCCCCGACACGGTCAAGACGCTGCGCGGCGCCGGTATCCGCTTTTTCATGGTCACGGGTGACTTTGCACTCACGGCCGTCGCGATCGCCGAGCAGTGCGGCATAGTCACCAACGCGCACAGGATCCACGGTCTCGCCGACCTCGACCGTAATGCCGACAAGGCACGAGTGCCGCAGTACGACCCCGACGACGTCGAGAACGCTACGCGCTCTCTCGTGCTCTCCGGCCCCGACCTTATGGAGATGAACGAGTCCCAGTGGGAACAGGCGTGCCAGTACTCTGAGATTGTGTTTGCGCGCACGACGCCCGACCAGAAACTTCGCATCGTCAAGGAATTCCAGTCGCGCGAGTGTATAGTTGGCATGACTGGCGATGGCGTCAACGACGCGCCGTCACTCAAGGCCGCCAACGTCGGCATTGCCATGGGCTCGGGCTCGGACGTCGCCATCGAAGCCGCCGACCTTGTCCTGCTCGACACCTTTTCGTCCATGGTCGTCGCGGTTACGTACGGGCGCCTCGTGTTCCAGAACCTCCGCAAGACGATCCTCTACCTCCTCCCCGCCGGCTCGTTCTCCGAACTCATGCCCATCCTCGTCAACGTCCTTCTCGGTCTCCCCCAGATGCTCTCGAGTATCCAGATGATCCTCATTTGTTGTGTAAGCGTTTCAAAGCAAATTGCGTGCTGACCACAGCTTACCGACGTTCTGCCGGCCGTGTCGATGTGCTTTGAAAAGCCCGAGGCTGGACTGCTCAAACGCCGCCCGCGTAACGTCAAGAAGGACAAGCTGGTCGACTGGAAGTTGCTGCTTCACGCGTATGGCTTCCTCGGCGTGCTCGAGTCGTTGTGCGCCATGTCCATGTCGTTCTGGTACCTGCAGCGCAAGGGCTATGCGTTCAGCCACATTGTGCTGTCGTACGGCGGGCTGCCGGCCGACGTGGACGTGGACGCGTTCAACGAGCAGGTCAACCACGCACAGTCGGTCTACTTCTTCACCCTCGTCTTCATGCAGTTTGGCAACCTCCTCGCGACACGTACACATCGCCTCAGCATTTTCCAGCACAACCCTCTCGTGGGCGAGAGCCGCAACCTGCTTATTATCCCCGCCATGCTCTCGTCGGTCGCCTTCCTCTTCTTCTTCTCCTACCCGCCCTTCTTCCAGAGCGCCCTTCTCACCCGTGGCGTGCCGGTTGAATACGTCTTTATCCCGCTTGCGTTCGGCGCGGTACTCCTTATTCTCGACGAGGGGCGTAAGTATGCTGTTCGTCGTTGGCCGAAGGGGTTCTTGGCCAAGATTGCGTGGTAGGCTAGCCGGAGCGCGAGCCGGAGCGTAGCGTCGTCTTGCGCGAGGGCAACGCCTCGCATCCTTTCATGAGAAGGTGGTTCCGAGCAGCAGCAGCAGCGACAACATAATAACAGACGTGCATAGACTGTACATAGATCTGTGTTTAGACGTGACATGTAGATTATTTGGTCTGTCTAGTCGACGTCGAGGGCGACGGTAGGGTCCTCCGTGACAGTGGGCGCAGTAGCGTTGCGCTTCTCCGTTACGCGCCCCGCGTCAACCTCTGTGACCATCTCAGACGCCGTTGCTGTCGGGCATGTGGTCTCGGGCGAAGAGCTCTTGGCCTGCTGTAGAGGTTGAGGTGTGGGTGGTGAATGAGGCGAGCCAAAGTCCGCTTCGGGCGCGTCTACATCGATGACAACAGCCTTCGACGCTCCAGCTTCACCTGGAGCTAGTGGGATATCGGCCACAGCGATGTCCTCGGCGCCGCCTTGCACGTTGGCAGGTGGGGGCATCAGCAGCGTACGTGCCAATTCGGCAAGAGTCTTGAGGTTATCGACCGCGAAGATTTCGGCGTCGCAACGTGGCGCGCCTCCACGCGCGTCGAGGAGCCTCACCACGTCGAGGGCGGCGTGCATCGCGTCGGCCGTAAGGCCCGCAACAACAACGGGGACGACACCCGCGCCGTCCGTATCTGGCCCAGCTGAGTCGAGTTTACTCGCGTTGGGAAGCAAAAATGTCGACGATGAAAGTGGCGTGCTCGCAACCGACTCGGGAAGGGGCGGTGTCACCGCTCGCGTGTTAGCGCGTTGCGCCGCTTGCGCGGAGCCATCGACCTGGACCTCGGCGTCGGCATCACTGTCGACGTCCGCGACGTCCGCGTTGGCATCAGTGCACGTCTCATGTCCATACCCGCTCCCAGCGACTTCACCAACAACCCCGCGAAGCAGGGCAATCTCATCGCGCAGCGCAGCGAGTTCAGCGCGAAACGAGCGGGTAGCGGGGGCGGGGGAGTCGTCGGGACTATCACTGTCGTCGCCGCGCTCGCTCTCGCCGTCGGAAGTGGACGCCGCGCCGCCGGCGTACTTGTGGAAATCGGGGAAGAGGCGTACGAGCTGCGCGCGTACAAACGCGACCCACTCGTCGTCGTCGTTGCTTGCAGCGGGTAGAGCCGTAGTGCTCGGTCCAGGGTTGGGCTCGGAGGCGCCTTCGACATCCCCAGCGTCCCCCGACATCGCCATCGCCATCGTCTGGCTCACGGTGCGCGGGCGTTCCGACATTGAAACCCAACGCGACGCCGCCGGCGTGGGGGTTTGGGGCGGTGCACCGCGGCCGCCCAGGCGCGGTTTGCGCGGCGTCGCAATCGGTGTATCCACTGCCAGAGGCGCGCGCGTTGCTGGGTCCTCCGTTGTCGATTCTGCGCCGGTCGCTTGGTCGCCCGCCGCCTGCGTCGCGCTGGTTTGCGCTGGGACTGTGGCCTCATCCCCGACGAGAGCTTCGTTGCTTGGCGTCGTGCCCTCCTCCTCGGCGGGTGCTTCACTGCTGGAGGCGGCCGCGGCGCTAGTTCTTTGATGGCCTGTACTCCCGCCATCAGCCGTCAAGGGTCTTGCATTGCAGCTGGCGGGAGAGCCCGGGTCACTCTTCTTGTTGCCCTCATTTTCCGCGGTGGCCGCCGGTATTCCCTGCGACACTTCTAAAACGTGCTCGCGGAGCATCCGGTTGCGGTCGTGCGTGGTGGAGATTCCAGTCCCACTGCACCCTCCTTCCTCGGCGTGTGCCGTCGTCCTACCCACGCCGCATGGTTTGGCATCGGTCGGCGTGGCGCCTGGCGGCATCTTGTCGTCCTCACCTGCCTTCCCGATATCGTCTGCCACATCAGGCTCTGCCACATCCGCGCCGGACAAAGCTACACCCGGCGTGCCGACCGGCACGCCCGCGACCTCGCTAGCGTCGTCGGGCGGCGCACGCGTGTCCCCTGCGCCATCCACGTTTGCGCCAAAGGGCCCAGAACGCTTCCCAGGCGGTGATGTCAGCGTGGTTGGTGGGGTGGGAGGTATGGTGGGAACTGTCGGTGCCAGAGATCGATATTCTTCCGAGCTCAAAGCCTCTTCGGTGAGTAGCTTGGTCGGCCTCGTCGTCGTCGTCGCTTCAACCTCAATGCCCGCACACCCCGCTTGCGACCTTGTTTCCGGCGCGCCAACGCTAGAAGCGTCCGCGTCGTTCGCTCCCCCCGCCGCGATCGTAGTTTTAGCGCTTACCGACGCGCCCGCGTCGCCCCCAGTGGAGTGAGAGCCACCCCCGTCCCTCGCGCCGCTGGGAAGCGCGCTAGGCGTGCCGGGATCGGCGATGGGTACGGCTTCGGGCCCGTTATCCTCTCCGTCGTCGCTCGGCATCGTCCAGAGCGAGTCAGTGTTGTTGTTGTCGTCAGTGGGGACATGGACGCGGTGTGCATTGTGCTGTGCTGTGCTGGCACCTTGCAACTATGCGCCCGTGCGCGCGCACCGCGCCGTTCCAGGATGGAATGAGGCGACGGGCTTGTGCGCGCGCACAGGCACGCCAACAAGCGTTTCAGACGTGCGCGGCATGCTCGAGAACGTTCAAGAAGAGGACATGGGGCCAGGAGAGATACGATCTCGTCGGCGCAGTGCGCGATCCGATGTGCGCGAGGGCACGCATAGTGTACTAGTGTGTGTGTGTGTGTGTACCTCGTCGCCGGTTCGCGCCTGGCGGATGACGTCTGGGCACGTCGTTGTCTACGTCCTTCCGCTTAGCGGACCACCTCTAGACAGACGCATTGCTGACGTCGTTGCTCTCACCCCACCTCTAGCGGGTCACGCGCATTTGAGATATGGGATATGAGATGCTTCGATGCTCTGGGTTGAGGTGATCACGCGTCGTGCCATAGTGTCTACAGAGTCTTACCTGGTGGAGCAGGATAAATAAGTGGTGGCTGTTGATGGTCTGGCCACTCCTACACGCCTCACGGCTGTTGGCTGCTCCACACATTGATGCATGTCGTCACGGTCGATCACGGCCCGGCCGCCCGGGCTCTCCGACGTTGGAATGCAGGTAAACATGCAAGGAATGCGAGTAAACATCCGTTGCACGCACCAGAGCACGCAGCGATTGCAGCGCTGCGTCATAGCTAGCCGGCCGCTGTCGTGCTGTTTGGGTGCGTTTGGTCACGGATCACGGGGTCGGGGGTGAAGCTCAGCAGCTCGTGAGGCCGGAAGGGGCAGCAGAGCGTTGCTGCTGCGTGCACGTGAATCGTGTCTCGGAGAATGAGTTGTCTCTGGATCCAGGTTAGGCACATCTACAGAGGAAGCGTTGGTGTGAATGCCTGCGCGCTGTGACGTCTGACGTCGCTCGCGGCACGGCGCGCTGGGACCTGATTGACCCGGCAAACACCACGACTGTGGACTGCACGACAAGCGATAGATGACGGCCGAAGGGGGGAGCGATGCGTGATATCCGAGCAAGCGGCTGCTCGCTCAAGGCTCAAGGTTTTTGTTTGTGCCTGTTGACGCCTTGTCCGCTCCTCACGCTCTTGCTCTCTCGAGTCGACGAACCCGACTCGTTGCGTGATTGCAGACGAGTAGAGCGCCATGCATACCCGGACCCGCACACCCGAGCCGACGAGGCGTGGGGGCAGGTGAGCTTTCCGCTCCGGCCGAATAGGCAAACGCGCGCCACCACCAAGCCTCTCTACCGTAGCACAAAGGCCCACAGCTAGGCAGCCAGCCGTACTGGTCCTCATTTGCCACCCACCAACAAGAACCCATGCACCTCGCATGACATAACGGAACCCACGCAGCGACTACCCCAATACTCCCTAGTGCATGTCGCCCGCGCCCTGGGCCTGTGCGCAGAAGCACCTGGGTGCGCCGTGCACGGCTTGGCAAGGCGTCCTTTGGAACCTATCGGCAGTCCCCTCGTTCCGTGTAGACCACGGGAAACACTGTGCACTGTCGTGGGAGGACGAGGTGGTGCTAGCAGGGACGCGGCGTGTCCAGTCTCGACTTGTGTTTGACCATGCAACAAGGCAAGGGGTAGTGCTGCAGCGCTGACCAGCATGAGATGTTGAAGAGATGTGTGTGTGTGTGTGTGTGTGTGTGTGTGTCACGGCGTGAGTGTCGGTCACAGCCACAGTGTGCCCTGGTGTGCATGGTGTGATCGTTGTTGTGACCTGCTGCAGTGTGCATGCACCAAGAGTCGGTCCGGATGCGTCGTGTGTAGGGATTAGGATGATCAATACAGGATGGAGAGTGAATGCATGGCTTGCGATTACAACAACAACACTCCTCTGCTCTGTCGCCGATACTTGTATCACCCGACCGGTTTATCTACCCACCCTGGCCTCCTGGCCACCACTTGATCATCACGGGTCGCATCGCGCCGCAACCCTCTCTCTTCCTCTTTCTCTCCATCCTGTTGTAGCATATACACCTCCCACGTACCTCGTTCGAGCCGTCTTTGTAAGCTCCGGCATACCCGCATCGCCCGCATCGCGTCGCATACGCATTAGCGGCCGCCTTGCTCCCCTCTCACACTTCGTGACCGTGGACGACGGCCGCGCGTTATCTGCGTACAGGGTCGCGTCATCAGTCGTCACAAAGGTCAACAGTGTTGAATCCAGCACACATACACATACACAAACACACTCTCCCTCTCGTCCACACACAACACACAAACACCACTCTCCTATCCATCGTCGACGCCGGCATCGACGACGTGCATTGGTTGTTGTTGGACGTTATCGTCGA
Organism: Cutaneotrichosporon sp. PT3311B; assembly: GCA_023627985.1. Classification (NCBI taxonomy): domain Eukaryota; kingdom Fungi; phylum Basidiomycota; class Tremellomycetes; order Trichosporonales; family Trichosporonaceae; genus Cutaneotrichosporon; species Cutaneotrichosporon sp. PT3311B. The sequence continues at coordinate 670,493 of JAMALP010000010.1, read as the reverse complement.
CTCGATCGCGATTGACTCGACCGCCCTGAGGCCCGCCGCGATTACAGGCTCGTGCACTCTGGGGTCCCGTGTGTGCGCCACCAACCACCACCACCACCACCACATCCTCGTCGCCACCATCAACCATTGTGTGGACCGGTGCGATCAGTCTTTGCCCACATCACAATCATCCCTCCCGGTCGTCTTCAACACCACCCAGTGGTCCTCGGCCCCACCTGTGCTTGCGCGCGTGAGGCCCATGACTCGCATCACCGCCTAGGCTCCGTGACAAGCGGGCACACCTAGGTCGGATAACCAAGCTCGTTCTTATTCACCACACCAGCACCACATCTAGTCCGTCCGCGCGCGTGTCTTTCCCTTGCTTCGACTCCACACACACGCACCACACACACACACACACACTTCGCGCACGCAATCAGACCGCCGCCCTTAAGCCCCATCCCGTCTCCTCCCTTTCCTTCGCACCCCTGCTCGTCCCGTTCTTGCAACCTGTCCTCGTCGCCCATCATCGCATCATCTCTGTAGCAATCACTCCGCCATGTCGGAGGCCAAGCGAGACGAAGGCGGCGGAGACGGGCATACGCACTCACGCCAACATCGTGAACGCATTGGCAACTATGTCGTCGGACAGGAGATAGGCCGCGGTAGCTTTGCTACGGTCTACCAGGGCCACCGCTCCGTAAGTAGACCGCTGCTGCGATCGCGAGCACCCGGAACCGAGCTCGCAGTCTACACTCGCTCGCAGTCTACCCTTGCTGACACGTCGCAGAAGTCCAAGACGCCCGTCGCGATCAAGGCAGTCTCTCGCCAGAAGCTTACAAGCAAGCTCCTTGACAACCTCGAGAGCGAGATCAACATCCTCAAGGCCATTAGCCATCGCAACATTGTCGCGCTCACCGACTGCTTCGTGAGTGGACCTCTCTACCCCCTTTTGGACGTCACTGATCATCTCCCCTGTGTGCTGTGCCCCGCGCGTCTCTCCTCGTCTACACACGCTCGCCTCTTTCCAGAAAAATGACACACACATCTACCTCGTCATGGAGTACTGCTCGGGCAACGACTTGTCCATCTACTTGAGACAACGGGGGCGCATCGACACGCTCGATTTCCTTCCGCGTGTGTACGAGTCCAACATGGTCGCGTCACGCGGCGGCAAGGTCTACTGGCCGCACCCGGAATCGGGCGGCCTGGACGAGCGCGTCACACGCTGCTTCTTAGGCCAGCTTGGTGAGTTTCACAGCGCAGGGCGTATAGTTGACGTTGTAGCCGAGGCGGTACGCTTCCTGCGATCTCAGGATTTGATCCACCGCGACATCAAGCCCCAGGTGAGACAAACTGTGACTCGAACTGATGACTGACGTCGCAGAACCTGCTGTTGCAGCCGCCCACAGCTAGCGAGGTCGCGGAGGGACACCCACTCGGTATCCCAATACTCAAAGTCGCCGACTTTGGCTTTGCCCGTATCCTGCCCGCTGCGGCGATGGCGGAGACACTGTGCGGCTCGCCATTGTACATGGCGCCAGAAATCCTGCGGTACGAGAAATACGACGCCAAGGCGGATCTCTGGTCCGTGGGCGCCGTGTTGTACGAGATGGCCGTGGGGCGCTCGCCATTCCGTGCGCCCAACCACGTCGAACTGCTGCGGCGGATCGAACGCGGCGGTGATCGCATCAAGTTTCCGGACGAGTCGAGCAAGGCGCAACAGCCATTGCCAGATGGCAGCAAACCTCCACCCATCACGCCAGTGTCTCCCGACATCAAGGCACTCATTCGCGGCTTGCTCAAGCAGCGCCCCGCTCAGCGCATGGGCTTTGAAGAGTTCTTCGCATGTGGGGTATGGGACGGGTACATGACCGAATCGGTGGGCGACGTGACCACCAGTATCGACGTTTCGACAGACAGCTCTGCATTGGGTGTCTTTGGCGGCTCGAGCGACGCCAGGGACGTCAAGGGCAGCAGTGACGGTTCGTTTGGCACCGCCCCGTCTGCATCACCTGCGCCAGCGAGCCCCGACCCTGCAGTCAAGCGCAACGCCTCGGGCGATCTGACGTCGCGGCCATCGACCGCTGCGCCCACACCTACACCTCCACCATTGACCACCCGGCGCTCAGAGCCGCGTTACTACGTTGGCGACGAGCCTGCCGAGCGGGCGGAGCAGACATTGCCGCCACCGTCGCCGACAAGCCCGACCGTGGGTACGTCGCGTGTTGGACCCCGGCCAATTGACGGCACTGCCGTGACACACAGCCGCGCGCCGTCCGCCCGCGCACCTGCTAGCGCAAGCGCTGAGGATCCACCCGTCGTGACGCCCACAGGGCCGATCGCCCCTCGGCCGTCCATTGGCGGATCGCCGCTCGCAGCTACGCCGCCAATCACCATGACTGGCAAGGACGACAGCGCCCTGGGCTCGAGCGACTCGGTCGGACGCGAGTACGTTGTTGTCGAAAAGCGGACAGTGGAGATCAACGAGCTCGCCGACGAGCTGGAACAGAATGCGCGTAGGCCATCGACAGGCGCGCTTGTGCGCAAGCCCGTCTCGCGCCAGTCGTCCCAGTTCAAACCCGCTGGCGCCAGTCCGCCGTCTCAAGCCTCCATAGTCCCTGCGTCGTACTCGCCGCCATTTGCTTTGGGCTCGACACCGCCATTTGCCGTGCAGCCGATACGCCAAGCGGTAGTGCAGCGACCGAGACAGCCGTCGCTTCCGTCCACTCCCACCGTCTTTCCCCCTGCCGGTTCATATGCCCTCTCGTCTGAGCGCCACTCGTCTTCGCCGTCGTCGCTGCCCAGCAGCAATGCCCTGGCGCGGGTGCTCACCAACACGGCGGTCCGCTTGCTCAACACGTCGGCCAACACGGCAGCGACTGTGGTCGCGCGTGCGACTGGCACCAACGCCAAGCGCTGGCCCCAGGTTGACCGCTCCGGCGAGCTTGACCCCGACGAGGGCGAGCTGCTCGACTTTCTCGAGGACATGGGCCACAAGGCGTTTGTGCTGTTTGATCTCGCCGACCAGCGCCTGCTGCAGTGGTCGCAGACCTCGCGTCCGCCTCCCCAGCAGACTCCCAGCGCGACGATAACGCCGCACACTCCGCCGTCGCCTAGTGCGCCGCCGTTCTCCATCCCGCCAGTAGGCGCAGTGGCCACAGGCGCAGTCGGTGGCAGGCGCAAGTCCTCCGCGTCGTCGACAAGCAGCGACTTGCTCGCGCTGCGCCAGCAGGAGGAGGCCGCGGGCGACGCGTGTGCGCTGTACTTCAAGTCGCTCGCGTTTATCTGCGCCGGCCACGAACACTTCAAGCGGTACTGGGACGCGCGCAAGCGCCGTAACGTCGAGTATCAGACCAGCAGCGAGCTCAACGAGCGTGAGTTGTCATCAGGCGCTGTGTCAACTAACTACAGTGGTGCAATGGTTCCGTGCGCGGTTCAACGAGGTGTACGAGCGTGCCGAGTGGGCCAAGGCCCGCTGTGCCGAGCAGTTACCCTATGTCGACCGGCTAGTGCACGACCGTGCCCGTGACATTGTGAGCTTCAATTGCACTCGTCAGCTGACAGCAGTCGCGGCAGTCTGCGCAGGCCGAGCTCCACGCCGACCTCGTCAACGCCGAAGAGGGCTACGAGACGGCCATGTGGCTGCTCAGCACGCTGCTGGACGATGTGATGCACGACGGCGTCAAGCTGCGCGACGACGACCGATACGGCTACGAGCGTCGTGAGTGGCAATCCCGACTTTTGTCGCTGACAGCAGTTATACAGTCCATCCGTGAACGCCTCGACGGCGTGCGGCGCAAGATGGAGACTGCTCGCGCCCAATGATTATTTCCGGACCCTCTCCTTGGTATTTTCCTACATTTTCTATTCAGTGTCTCATTACACGATCGAACGGTTCAGCATCCCCACTCTTATCTCATCCCACCACCCTCACACCACACCACACAACCACCACCCCGCCCCGCATATCTGCAATAGAAGCATCTCGTCTGTCCGCTGTTGTTAACGCACGTATTGTAGGCCCTGCGCCATGTTGATGTCACTGCTACCTAAGTGCATACTCGCTCCCTTTCTCTCTCTCTAAGATGGAACTACTACTCGTCCGCGGGGGCGGCGGCGGCACGCGCAGCCTCGCGCGCCTCGAGGCGTTCGCGCTCGCCCTCCTTTTTCCGCTGCGCAGCGATCTTGCGCTGGCGCTGGCGCCTGCCGGCCCCGCGTTTCCCGCCGGTGCCGGCAAGGTCGACATCGACGTACAGCTCCCGCCGCCGTTTCTCCGCCGCGTCGGCGCGCGCCCGCTCCTTCTTCTTGTCGCGCTTACGCATGCTCCCTGCCATGGACGTTTTCAGGAGCGCGCCGTAGGTGGATGTGAATGTTGGGAGGGAAGAGGCGGGGATCTGCCGTCAGCGCACGCACCGGTCGCCGTGGTCGCCGAAGGCGAGCGGGGCGGGAGGTAGGGGGCTCGAGGAAGTTGGTTCTTGGCCAAAGAGCACGGACTAGGCAATGGCCAGATGGGCGGGGGCGCCCATGCCTGCAGCTGGCTACACGCCGCCTTGAAAAAAAGCCGCCAGGCAGGCTGCAGGCTGTACTGGCAACCCACGGGGAGGGGGGACGTCCATCGTCACTCCCTCGGCATCCAGCTCGATCTCTGCGGGCTATGGCTTGCCCTGCTCGACCCCTCTGACTCCAGCCCGTGCTCTACCGGCCCCTCTCCCGCCCGTCTCAAGCCCTATCGGGCCCTCGCCGTGCCGCGTACCCACCCTGGTGGAAAACTTGGTGTCGTTCTGGGTACACCTCAGCAGCACGTCGTATTCCGTGTCGTCGGCGGCCATGGCCTCGTCGTCGCCGTCCTGCGTGTCTGGCGTAAGCAGGGCATACCGACGCCGCGTACATCGCTTTGAGGTGAGCCAGACGGTCGACTTGGTCTCGAACGCCGCCGTCAGGCGCGTGAGGAACTGCGATTAGCGGTGGGCCTCGCGAAAGGGGTGAAAGCAGCAGGGAAGGGGAGTGTTGAGAAGTCATGGGAGTCGTGTGCATCGCTGCCGCGCGCACCGCACGCCCCGCACACTCCGCTGCGCTGTTGCGCGTTGTCGCTCGCCACGCCAACAAACTCACCTCGTCCGGTGTGACGAGCTCCTGCGGCATGGTTGATGCTGATGATAGAGTGGTCAAATGGACGTTTTCGTCAACGAGGGTATGAGGTGGGGAGACAAGTGGCCACGCGAGTCATTAGGAAGCCAAACCTAACCACTTCTAATGTCATTAGAATCCCTCTCCCCGCCTCCACTTTTTCTGTCCAACGAAACCAACTCTTGCTCGCATCAACCACAACAACTAGCAGCATGCCCGAGGTCGTGTCCAAAAAACTCAAGTTTAAGGGCGACAAGCCGAAGAAGAAGAAAAGGTCGCACGCGCACCGCGGCGGCGACGAGCTCGATGCCCTCGCTGCCCAGGACCCGTCTGGTGTGTCTGCCCTCAAGGAGATTTCTGACTCCAGGATGGATGTTTCCCGCGCTCGCAGGCGAAGTCACGGGCCCGGCGTATATCCTTCTCCCGACCGAGCCGCTGACATGCCTTGCTGTGAGTGAAGCATGTACCGCTAGCGCCAGCGCAAATCGTCTCCGCGCTAACGCCAGTGGGACCCACAACGGCAAAAGGTCTATGCCGCCCCGGTAGACGTCCCGCAGGCGCCAGAGGGCGCGAATGAACTGACACGGAGTGAGATATTGGAGCTCGTCGAGCCGACAGACGTGAACCACGTGTGGGTGGTCTCGCGCCTGAGCGGGAGCGAGGAGATAATCTCACTGCGGACGAGCACGTGAGTTGCGGGCACGACGGGGCGCTGACAACAGTGGGACGTTTCTCACTGCGTCGCCGTCGGGGGTATTGAGCGCGACGACGCCGTCTCGAGGGCCGCTAGAGGGTTTCGTTCCGTCGCTGAAAGCGGGCGAGGGGCTATTCCCTTCGCTAGCGCTCAAGACGTACTCGGACACGTACGTGAGCGTGCCCCCCGCGGACGGCGACGTCGTGCGTGATCGTAAAGCGGAACTGCGCGCGGACGCGCCGGATATTGGTGCGGACGAGGGACTGCGCGTAAAGTGTCAGCGGGAACATATCCTCAAGGCGCGGGTTGAGGCTGCTGCGTCCCGCGCTGGCGGAGAGGGCCGGCGCCGCCTACTCGACCGTGATGGACCAGCGCAGGGATCGCTCGAGGACGAAATGGCCCGGACGTACGTCAAATTGAGGAGAACGGGGCTGACGACAGGCGCGAAGCCCAGGCCTGGGGCGGAGGCCGCAGCGTCATGTCCAACGACGACAGGCGCGATATCAAACGTGCCCGGCGCGAAGGCAAGCTCGCTGAGGCCATGCTTGACCGGCGCGCAAAGATGAAGAGGTGCGTGCGGCGGCGAGCGGAGCGTGCGGTGTGCGGCTTGACCGCACGCGCACAGCGCCACTGGGTGGCAAATTACCCTCTCGCCCTGGTGGCAACTACTGACCCCCAGCGACCGATACGCAAAGTAGACATCAAGTGCCCGAGTAGCGTGCGATGCGCACGCTGTATGCATCTGTATTCATAGCTGTGTAGACGTCGAGTTGTACGAGTCGAGCGAGGCACCGTAGCCGACTCGATCTGGTTGATGGCCGATCACGACCCCGGGAGTTTCTTGCACTACACTAAGGGACGACACAGGCATGACGCTGTTGTTGTCCATCACCAACAATACCACCATCAGCACCGGTGCGCTGCACCCAGAAGTGAGTGAGGGGTGTTGCTGAGCGCATCACCGCCGCTGCGCTAATACTGACGGCAGTGCCCAACACTCTCGCTGCTGCTGTCTCTGTATCACCTCTCGACACGGCATTCCGATTACCTGTAGCCGCTATCCGCGCCTAGACGCAAGCAGCAGACACAACCACCATACCTCGCGCGCCGCCCGTGTCGTCTATCGCCGAGCCGCGCCGCCCCGGTGACATGTCCGCGAGCGCAGTGATGGCGCCGCCATCCGCACCTGCGCCTACGCCGCGCTTCGCCTCCGCCTCAGTTGCCGCTGCCGCCGCGCCGGCGCATCCCAGTACACCGCGCCGCCCGTCACCATGGCACGACATCGCGCCGCTCGTGCCCTCGCCGCCTGTGGCGCTACCGCGTCGCGGGTCGGCGCCGGCCCTCGCGCCGCCGCAATATACCCTCACCCCGTCCCACTCCACCCCCCACTCGCCGCCCACCTTGCCCTCCGCGCCGGCGCCGGCCGCCCCTCCCCCGCCCACACCCATCCCGCACGCCGCGAGCACGCCACCAATACCCAGCGCTGGGAGCACAAGCGGGCCCACGCCGTACGACAGCGACGACAGCGCGCCAGCATCTGTCACGTCTTCGCAGGCTCTGCGCGACTGGGAACGCCTGATAGCCGCGCCAGACAACGATATCACGCGGCATGCGCTCATCCCCCTCCCGTCCAGCGCGGAGGGATCGCCGCAGCTCGGTCCCGCCATGGCAGGGGTAGTGGCTGCACTCCCGAAACTCGCGGCGGAGAGGGACAAGGAGGGACATATCGAGTACAAGCTCAAACTGATCGAGCCGAGTCCGGAACGTTTCGAGAGATTGGTCACGCAGATGATGTGGCGGTTGAAACAGGGGCGGAACGAGGCGATCTACGAGCTTGGCCTCGCGGATGACGGGACGGTGATTGGCCTGACCCGCGCAGAGATGGATGCGAGCCTCGCCACGCTTGAGCGCATGGCGTCAGAAGTCGGCGCTACAGTTCTGGTCCTCAAGGAGATCGTGCTTGCCGCGCCGCCAGAGGGAACTAACCCTTCGACGGCGGCCGCGCGTCGTCCGGACCTAGACGAGCACGGCAGGCCAAGGAAGGGCACGAGGGGGCTTAACGGGGTCGGCGCTGAGAGTAAGTCGCGCCGCGAGCGCCTGCGTGCGCGCCGTGAAGCCGAGGCCGCTGCCGCTGCTGCTGCTGGTCTCGGCCCCGAACCCCTCGCGCCCCGCCGCGGCGCGCGTTCCATCATCTTTGATCAGGCTATCGGATCCGACTCGGACGACGACGCGGGTGGCACAGAGACCAACGAGGCCGACGCCGACGTCGACGACGACGGCGCCCAGTTCGCGCTGGACATGGACGACGACGCCAGCGCCGCCCCGCGCCCAGCCTCCCGAACTCGCAGCGTCGCTGCCGGCGCCACCGCGCCCGACGCAGAAGCGGAAGCTAGAGCCGAGGCGAAACGCCGCAAGTCGGCAGCACGGAGGGAAGCGCGCCGCCTCGACCTCCTCCGAGGGGACGGCACGGCGTCCCTTCCCTATGCGGAACGTAGCCGCTCCCCCGTCGCGGAATTTATCGGGCACGCGCCGGCCATAGCTACGCATATGCGGCACATGCTCCCTCACCAGCCTATGCGCCCCTCGACGTTGCGACTGGGCACCGTGCCCCGTCCCGAGGGCGCGAGCGGGTCCACGAGCCCCACCGACGCCGGCGCAACGCCAGACGACGCGTTCCTCGACGGCCTCGCCTTGCCCCTCGACTCACTCTCGCTCTCCTTTGCCGACGTGCATTCCGCCTCGACGTCACCGACGCAGCCCAGCATGCTCGCGCCGGCGGGTAATAGTGCATTCGGTCTACCCGACTCCAACCCCGCCGGCCCCGCCGGAACGCCCGCAACACATACCCTCGCGCCACTCGATACGTCCCCACCCGGCGAGGAACTTATCTGCGTCGAGGCGCTCGTCGTGCGCAAGCCCCACGGAGACGAGTGGGAGTATGGCGGTCACGACGACGGCTGGGGTTTCGGCGCGCCAGCAGACGACGACGAGGATGACGGCGGGGTGGCAGCGCGCGAGGACGATCCCTGGGGATTCGACGACGACGACGAGTAGGTGACCCCCACGCCGTCGCCGCCGGAGAAGGCACATATGTGACCACGACTCAGTGGCAGGGCAGCGTTACACCCGGCCGCCGCCGCCGCCGTCGGCACCTGCTTAACGCCGTTAGCTCTGCCCTTCGGGGTACTCGGGAGTAGGCGTGAGGCGGACGTAAACCTGATCTAGCAATCTAAATACAATGCATTGTGTATAGTTTGTGGCGAAGCCAATGGTGACGCCGTGTGGGTTTGTTCTGTCGCAGCTGGGCAACACGGGACAGATAGGGCAGTGCCACACTGCCTCAGCTATGTGCCCTTGCTGGTGACCTCATACATACAACGCATTATAACCAGAAACGACACGTATCCGTGCGGAAGACAACCCAAGACCGGGCGGGAAACTTTATCCCAACATAATGGTGATGATGCAGGATAGGGCACTACCCGTGCCAGCGCGCGCCGCTGTGCCACTACGATGGCTGACCCGGAGCATGGCAAGAGAACGATTTTGTCATGCCGGCCATGATCGCGTCGTGTGCGTTGCGCGCGCCCGAGTAGATGCCGAGGATACACAACGTGAGTGTACCCATGGTACCGATGATGAGGATGAGCTTTGCCCACCAGTACGGGCGGAATCCGCGCTTCCAGCGGCTGAGGTCGTGCCAGGTGTCTACGCGGTTGGACCAGGGTACCATTCCCGGCTCCCACACGCCGTCGGCGGCCGTGGCGTCGCGCTGGACCCAGTGCCCGACCAGCAGCGCCAACGGGAACGTGTACGTGAACTGCAGACTGCACGCTGAGCCAATCACCGTCTGTAGGTCGGTGATGTTTGGAATGGCCTGCCCCAGGACCCACGCTAGGCCGAGGTAGCCTGCCACAGTCGCACACCACAGCAGGCTGGTCTTGAGTGAGCGCGTGGCGAGGCTCGGTACGCTAAAGTAGCCACGCAAAACGTTGCGGTAGAACACCTTGCACCCGACGTGCGTGTACAGGAGCATGATGATCATCATGCTTATCAGGCCGAGAATGTTCGTCAGGCCCTGGTACAGCAAGGCGTCAATGTTGACCGTCGGCAGGATGTACGTGTACTGCCCCTGCTTGGAGTAGCCATAGACGCCAAACAGCCTGGGCGTTAGTTAGTTCCTGTAACCCACGCGTTGACCTACATGTACATGGCGTAGCAGAAGAACTGGGCGAGGATGGCCGACTTCCAAAAGTCGTGAGGGCGACGCATCTCGGCCATGAACTCGATAAAGATCATGGCGCCGCCGTACGAGTAGATTGCAAGCTGCACGCCGACGACCTGCTGGTACCATCCAATTCCATGGGGGACCCAGCCATACGCCTTGATGGGCTCGCTGAGGTCGGAATGGCCCGTGTTGGCAGGCACAGGCGGGTACTGGCTCATGCCGACCATGCAGATGATCATGACGATCAGGTTGACAAAGATGTTAATCTGCGTGAAGACGCCCAGACCGCGGATAGTCTTGAACTGGCCCAGAAGGATGGCAACGGCTGCAAACAGTGCACAGATGGCCATGAAACAAAACTTGAAGTCAATGATCGCGGCTAACGCCGTTCCTTCCATGACCAGGAGCATGGCCGTGTTGAACTGTAGCCGTTAGTTACGGTTCCTAGAAAATGTTGACAGCCGTTTCCGTGAATGCGACTGTGTCCATGAAACTCGGGAAGCAAAAGATCTGCCGGAACAACGGCAGCCCCCGGGCGCGAGGAAGAGACACGCCACGCTCGGCTCAAGACTTACGAGAAGCTGCACGCTCTGCAGGATGTTGAAGACGTGCTTGACACCCGGGCCAAAGACGCGCTCGCCGACGTCGGCATAGCACTTGATAGGATACCGCTCACTGTCCATGTTGAGGTACAGGCGCCAGAGGATCTGACCTGATCCGAACGCGAGGAGCCAGAAGAACGTGAAGACGAGCGTGCCCGGGCCAAAGCCGAGATACGCAAACGACTGCGGTGACGAGCTCCAGCCAAGCACGTCTGTGGTAATGAGGAAGAAGACGAGCTGCCAGCTGGCGACGCGCAGGAGGCGGTAGGCGCTATTCTGCTCTGTCGGGGAAAGCACGTCCATAAAGTTGCCGCCTTTGTCGAGGTGCTTCTCGTCGGTGTTTTGTTCAGCCGTCGAGTCGGACGAGTCTGCGCGCGCGCCCTCGTCAATGTCGGCTTCACCGACAGGCCTGCGCCGCACCTTACTCCCCCGCCCCGTCATCTTCTTGAACATGGCGCCGACAGGCCCGTCCATATGGTCCTTTGGGTTGGGTCCATACGCACGCACAATCTTGTGCTTTCTCCCTGTCAGTCGCTTGAAAAACACACCAATAGGTGCGTCGGGCATGGGCCGTGTGTCCTGGCGCTCCTTTGCGCGCTCGATCGTCGCATAGTACAAGTACACTTCGACTGGCTGCGAGTTCATTGTTGCTGCGAATAAGTGGGGGTTGGGGTGGAGTGGTGGAGAGGCACTTACGCTCCTCGATGGCGTCCTCGGCGTTGGCGCGGATGGTGTCGCGCAGACCCGACTCGTCCTCAATGACGGTCGGACGGGGTGGGCGCACATCGTGCACGCCGACAGTACGGTACTCCTCGCTGGGCTCCATGATTTCCTCGATTTCTGGGAGCTCGAGCGAGGGGAAAGAGATGAGGCTGGGCATGGTGGGCGCCTCTTTTATGTGTCCGTCTTATAGAACACCTGTGGCGTCTTCCGAACCGGCCGGCACGAAATCCAAATGTTCGTGTGACTGGACTGCACGTGGATCCAACGCCACCGAGGCGGCACCCAGGTTGAGAAAGTTAGTGTGCCCGGGTTGTGCGGGTATCCGTTTGTCGCTCCTAGATCCGCGGCGCGACGAGCCAGCAAAAGCAGGCGCAAGTCGAAGCTACTGTAGGCTTGGGGCAGCACACGTCTGGAACCAGCCCAGAATACAGCCCAAAATACAACGAGTCGGAGTGGCAGGCCGGCGTCCCCGGCGTCGACAAGTTCGTAGCGTGTGGAAGAGCTACAGGGATGTGGTGTAGATCAATCACTGACGGTATGATCAATCGTTGACGATATGGATGTGAGACAGTCGAAAGGGGGTCGACAACTGCTGGGGTATAGCTTATAAGTACTTGACCAGCGGTGTTGAGCATGCAAAGATTCTCTTCCCGGTGAGAACCTATTTCTTTCTTATGCACTTCCATCGGCGTCGCAGCAGACCTCCATCGGCGAGAAACAGACGTCTGTAGATAGGACGTGCGCTCCATGTGCACGGAGAGGGCATGTGATGAGCGTAACTCGGCGTCGTGCCTGGGACGCAGGAGAACCTGTCTCAGGTGTTCAATGTACTTCGGGATACGTTGGACTAGTGGCGTTCTGGCCCCCGCATTGTTGAGCCGGGCGGCATATGTCCAGAGCAGCGGATGTCGGCCACGCTGCATATGGTTCAAGGCGCCGTAATCAGGCAGGCTGGTTCAAGCAGGTGGAGACGCACCGCACGGACATGGGCCCTCACATGGTCATGAAGGTTAGTACTGCCGGGACGTAAGGGGTCGTCAGCGAAGACGACGAGGTACACTAATGGACACTTGGAGGGCAACAAGGACGTTTACGGAATGCGCGCGGGGATTGCTGGTGACCCAAGGCGCTGGAGGCGTACTGAATGCGGGGCAGAGGCAGAGGCCAGGGACAGTGCGCGGGGGTGGCGTCGATCAAGCAGGACAGCGGCCACAACAGCGAGGGAGAGAGGATCGCAAGAGACAGTCTAGAGCGCCAGACGTCAGACGCCGAGTAAGGACCTGTCACATGGTAGAGTTTCCGTTGGTCGTGCCGTGCGCCGCGAGCTTGGTTGATCCGGGGAAACAAAAAAGGTTTGCGACGTTCCCTGGCGTCCTGGCGTGTCCAACGGACTTGACCGAGACGAGGTAGGCGTTTCCGAACGTTGCGGGTTTGTTTGACCGCGCCGGTGCTCGCCGCTCGCGCAACGTTGACCGTCCTCGCACACGATCGCACACCCATAGATCCCCACGGTTATCCTCTTTCGGCGCAAGGCGCAATGAGAGCTTCAACCGAGCTCCCCTCCGTACTTCTGGGCCCTTGCCGCTTTCACGCCCGCAAAGCCTGCGGCTGCGGGTCGCGCGGCACAAGACAAGACAAGGTTACAGTCAAGGTGGGGCGTTTCCGAGGCACATGCGGCTTCGCGACGTCCGTGCCTGTGCCCGGCGCAGCTCGACACCGGTAACGGGGCATGAGTACTGTCTTTTTCGCACCCCTCGTCGTAGTCGTCGTTGTCACCGAAAGACGAGGCTAATGCAGGCACATGCATCCGAGGTTTTGTGCATATTCATGTTCTGTTCCTTGCGTATCGTTGCGAGCGTTCGTAGGCGCCGGGGCAACTCACTTTGGCGCGCACGGAGGTGGGATTATTCTTGGAACTGGAGGCTTCTTGGCCCCTCGGTACTAACATGACTGGAGGGGCAAGCTCGGTCTGTACGTACAACACTCTCACGACATCAGTGCCTCATCGAAAAGGGAACAAGCCCTCCGATGCGGACGCAGACGAGGCGAAGACCCGAGGATGCGGGGAACACTCCTACGGATGAAAGATGAACTAGATGCAGCGTGCCTTGCTTTAGGGATGTATGTTCCGCGTGGGTACCATACGCTGGTCGCGTGGACCATGCAGAAACCATGCGCGCCATGCGCCATGACGTTGGCCGTACGTTTGTTGGTGGGCGCTTGAGCGAGCTGGAATCCTCAAGCTGGTACTGAACATGTGCTGCTTGCTGATCACATCCCTTCGCCATTACCTCGAGTGCAGCATCAACGCGCAACACGAGATTACACTGCCCAGACAACTGACGCCTTGCACCTAGCAACATGCCAATCAAGACGACAACGTGAGCAGCTCTGGACACTGGACACTGACATGCAGCGAGCTAACCCCCGCGCGACCCACGGGCGCGCAGCCATCATACATTGTCTTCTACTCCAGCAAGGACGAGACGGGCCAGATGTGGTGTCCCGTGTGTAGACCGCGGGGGTGTCGCTGACAGCAGGACTGCCGTGACGTCGAGGATCTGGTGGAGCGGACCTTCGGCGGCGCCGACAGCCCCGGTATGTCCCGGCTTGGGCATGCAGACTTGAGCTGACGGCCAGAACTCACCCTTGTTTACGTCGGGAGCAAGCCCGAATGGCGTGACGCCAGCCATGCCAGCCGCAAGGAGTTCAACCTTACTGGTATCCCCACGATTATCCGCTACGAAGGCGTGAGTGGTCGCAGGGGTGCAGTGCTGATTGCAGGGTAAGGAGACGGCGCGGCTTGTCGAAGCTGAGATGCTTGACGACGCCAAGTGGAAGAAGTTCATCCAGCCCTAGGACGCTGGCCGTCGCGGACAGCGCTAGTCCTACACGGCGCCTACTCGGTGGGGTTGTTCGAAACTGGGTCGATAGCGCGTGGCAGAGTATGCACGTTTTGCATGGAAGGGGAGAGGTTGGAAAAAAAGAAAGCCACGTTCAGCTCAGAGAACACAGTCGCCGAAACGACGGGTGCAGAGTGCCAGAAAACGTCGGCGGCTTGGGCCTTGACCGCCCACATCGTAGCCACAGAGATGCATCAGAAGGTATGGCTGGTCGAGACCATGCGTGGTAAGAAGCCGGTAACGCCGTGATCGATGCAGATGCGTTGCGCGCACGGTCCGTGCATGGTGTGCTGGGGATTGTACTGCAGGAATGGGCCGATGAGTGAGGATGGATGTGCCTGGCCAGTCGCGTCGCGTCATTCCGGGGGAACACTTGCTTCTGTCCGCCAACGACATAAATTCCAGCCAAGCGGCCTCGTCCCAGTCGTCGTCGCACAACCAACCCATTTCGTCGTCGCTTCACGCTGCAAGCCGCCCACGATGTTCGCGGGGCTAGACAGTGTCTGCGCGCGCGCGCACCAGTTCCTTGCGTGGCTGTCGGCGCTGACGCTCGGCCAGATCTGGGCAGAGGTCTACAACCCGCCCGACAAGCCGTGGAAGACGACCCTGGTCGTACTCGTCGTAGCGTACCGCCTTCCGGACTGGTGGGCGAAATGGTGCAAGTGGCGACAGAGCCGCAAGGTGGTGCGGTTTGCGTGGCCCCCTCCAAAGGTGAGCAACTAGCTGCGCGGATATCCTTGCTGATCGTTTAGGAAGTAGCGCCCGGATGGAAGGGCAAGCCGATCGCCAACCCAGACTTGTTCGCGCACGAGCGCGACGCCGCGCTCATACCCTCCGGCGCCATGCCCGGCCAGCAGTACATTACGTGCTACGACCCCAGTACCGGCGCGCACATTACCACGCGGCGTCTCCTGCCCGCCGCCGACGTGGCCAAGCAGGCCGCACGCGCCGACGCCGCACAGAAGAAATGGGCCCGCACGAGCTTTGCGCAGCGTGCCTCCGTCCTCCGCAGTATCAAGGCGTGGATTCTCAGGGACATGGACAAGATCGTCGCGGTAGCGTGCAGGGATACCGGCAAGACGAGTGAGTGTGTCCGGCGAAGCCGAACGAGGTCGCGTAGGCGGGGCAAGCCGAGGTGCAGGCCGTTGCACACTTCGGAGAACGTGCCTTGCGCTACACTGCGAGCGTCACGCGCGAAGCATGTGAGACTCTTCTGGTGTCACGGAAGCGGCCACAGAAGCAGCTCACGCCATCTCTGGCCGCCGCGTGCCGGTCGATCACACCCACACGCTCGCGCTAACGCACAGGGGTGGACGCGGTGTTTGGCGAGATTCTCACGACACTGGCCAAGATAGACTGGCTGGTGAAGAACGGCGAGCGCGTGCTGCAGCCAGAACGGCGGGGCCTGACGCTGCTGCTTGCACACAAGATCTCCGAGGTGGGCGCTGCGCGGGTTACACAGCTGACGACAGGTACACTATGAGCCGCTCGGCACCGTCCTCGCATGCGTATCATGGAACTACTCGTTCCACAACGCGCTATCGCCAATCCTGGCCGCGCTCATGGCAGGCGACGGCATCGTCGTCAAGTGCTCGGAACAGGTAGCGTGGAGCAGCGACTGGTTCGTGGGCGGTGTCAAGGCGTGTATCCGGGCGTGCGGGCACGACGACGGCGTAGTCCAGCTGGCCGTGTGCCTCCCAGACGTCGCCGAGACACTCACGCGCAACCCGACAATCCGGCACATAACCTTTATTGGCTCCGAAGTGGTAGGGCGTAAAGTCGCTGCGGCCGCCGCCGCCAACTTGACCCCAGCCACGATCGAGCTGGGGGGCAAAGACCCAGCCTTCATCCTGCCCAGTGCAGACTTCAAGTTTTTCGCAAGTACATGGCTGCGCGGCGCGTTCCAGTCTGCAGGACAGAACTGTATTGGCGTCGAGCTCTTCATTGTGCCGCGCGCGCGCCAGGAAGAGTTCATCGAGCTCATGCTGCCGCGCGTACGCGCTCTGCGGCCGGGTATCGATGTCGGCGCGCTCATCTCGCACGCGCCCATTGCCCGCCTCGAGTCCCTCATCGCCGACGCCAAGGCCCAGGGCGCGCGCGTCCTCGCTGGCGGCGAGGCGTGCGTCCTCCCCGACGCACCCCACGGCGCGTACTTTGCCCCCACACTTGTCGCCGACGTGTCCCTCGACATGGCGTTGGCGCGCGAAGAACTTTTCGCGCCCGTCATGACCGTTGTACCGTACGATGACGTCGACGAGGCCCTCGCCACATTGCGTGCTGGGCGCTTCGGCCTCGGCGGCAGCGTCTACGGCGCGGCGCGGGACGAGTGCATGCACGTGGCTAAACACCTCGAATGCGGCATGGTTTCCTTGAATGAGTAAGTTGTTCCCGCTGCGCGTGGGGCTCGCTAGGGTCGCGCTGACACCAGCTTTGGCGTCTTCTATTTGAACCAGGACATGCCGTTCGGCGGGGTAAAGGCGTCGGGGTACGGCCGGTTCGCCGGCCCGGAGGGTCTGCGCGGGCTGTGCAACGCCAAAGCCGTGATCGAGGACAGGTGGTTCCGGTGGATCCGTACAAGTATCCCACCGCCCGTCGACTTTCCCCTCCCGCCCGGCGAGCGGCCGTGGGACTTTCTCCGCGGCCTCGTGTTCCTCGGTTATGGCGCGGGCTTGCAGCGCGTTCGCGGCCTCCGCCGTCTCCTGCGAAACCTCTAGCCCAAGCGGGCTCCCGCCGGGCGCAAGAACGCTGTACATAGACATAATACGTTTGCACTGGTGATCGATGGGTCATGGTTGTGAGTATAGCGCGTGCGGCGGTTTTGGAAAGACCAGGCGCGCGATCGCGCTGATGGATGCCCGACGACCAGCCTTCCCTGAGCGCTGTGGCATGCGGTACTGTATTGGGGGCGGTACTGTATTGGGGGTTACAGCTTGTCAGTGTTTGTCAGCGCTCGCGACGTCGGTAACTACCCAAGGTCAATGCGGCGGTCTAGTCAGCATGGCAGAAGCTCATGTTTCATGGGTGCATCAATGGACAAGAGGCGTGCCGTCGTGTGTGGCGATACAGTGCTGTACAATAGTGGAGATCGCACAAGATGGCTAGCTGGGGTGAGCTTGCGCCAGACCTTGAAGAAGCTCACTGAGGAGATATAGTAAATATTGGGCGCTGCTGTCTAGTGATGGACGACTGGTGGGGCTTGAAACGGCTTGGCGGTAACAAGGTGGTGTGCGCTCGCGGCGGCTGCGCGCCGCCGCTCCGCGCCCGCGCGCTAGTTTGTGCTCGCTCCCCGGCCACGGCCGCGACGCGGCGTCCGTGGCGGCAGGCGCGAACGGCACAGTTCCGCGCGCTGGATGTGCATGAGGAGTTTATCTTTGCGTGCCTGGTGTTAGTGGAACTGTATAAAGCTACAACGCCAGCGCTTCCACTTACAAACGCTTGCCCGCAGACGGGACACGCGAACGGCTTTTCCCCCGCTGTTGTGAGCACACTTCCCCTCCGTCTACGCACTGTGCTTGCGCCGGTGTCGCTTTCGTCAGCCTAGCCGGTGTACACCTACTCACCACGAGATCGTTTCGACGTGTAAATGCCTCTGAACAGTCGGGACAGGGGAAACGACGCTAGCGTTAGCAAATACGTGGGTGCCACTACACACCGCTGGGGGCGCGCTGCCTGCGCGGCGGCGGCCGCCGGTGGTGGGCGCCTGCGTCTCGGGTTCTGGCGCGCTGTGCCCGTCTACTGCGGGCGGCGGCTGTGCAGGCCATCCAGGGCCAGCATCGTAGTCCCTGCGGAGATGGTTCAGGTGGTGGCCTGGGTCGTGGTTTGGCTGTGGGCCGGGCGAGTCGAGCTGCGGCCACGAGCTCGGAGGTGGGAACAGCGCTGGCGGGGGCATGTGTAGAGCCGGCGGACCGCCGGGAGGACCACCACCGCTGCTTCCGGACGGTCCGGCGCTGCTAGCCCCCACATGCAGGGAAGACGTGGGGAGGTGGTTGAAGTGGTTTGCCGGCGCGTGCAGAAGATTGCCCTGGCCCGGGGAATGGATGTGCAGACTGTTGTGCAGGCTGTTTGGCAGTCCGGGGAGGTGGTCATGTACGTTGCTGCCAAAGCCGAATGCTGCTGGCGACGCGCTTCCACCGGGCGCACCGCTGCCGCTCGGCCCAGCGCCAGCGCCAGCGCCAGTACCGCCCTTGGCCCCGGCAGCACCCGCGTGCCCATACACTGCGTGCGGGGAATAATACGGCGGCGGGGAGAAGAGCGATAAACGTGGCGGAAGCGGCCGGTGGCGCGGGTTGACGTACCCCGTCATAGCTACCCCCGCTGGCTGTGGCGCCGACGACGTCGACGAACTTGCGCCAGGACCAAACATGTCCATTTTCGAGTCGTAGTAATGGCGGTCGTCGTAGCCTGAGCCAGCTGTCGGGGTACTGCTGCTTCCCCGACCCTCAGCGTGGCCGTCGACTTGGCCGCTCGATCCTCCGCCTCGGTCATCACGCGCGTCGCCGTCCGGCTCAAACTTGTCTCCGTCGTCGTACTTGTACCTTCCACCATCATAGCGGTCGTATGAACGCCAGCGGTCGAGGCCGAACCCGTCCCGGCGCGCAGGCAGGCCATAGAGCATGGTATGGTTACTCCTGTCCCACAGGTCGGGAAGGTGAGGGGGTGGAGGCGGGGGCGCGTGCTGGCCTGCTGCGCCGCTGGCGCCAGGCCAGATAGGTGGGAAATACATGTCGTTGGCGAGATGTGGCGGCTGGCCTGGTGGGGCGGGGGGCGCTGACGCCGATGAGTGCGAGAGTGGTTGGGGTTGGTGAGTAGCCGTCGGGGACACGTTGGAGGCGCCTACGGGCGTGCCGTCAGCGACAGGGGTGGGTGTTGGTGTCGAGCTGGCGCCGGCGCGGATGTGTCCACTGCCGCGGTGTAATGGTGTGTGCGTGCCTGTAGATGCGTCCGGCGACCCGTGGCCGCCATCAACGAGTGCGTCGGCGCCAGAACCAGACGCCCCGCCCGACGTGGCGCCGCCACTACCCTGCCTCGACTTGTCGACGGGCGGTGTACCGGGCTGTTTGGGCGACGCCTCGCCGTATACGTTGACGTACATTGTGGGTGAGTGGCCGAGCCGGGGTTAGGTGTGATGAGGTGACGCTCGGACCGGGAGGGGGAGGTCTGTGCGCCGTGCGTGTGTGGCAAGCTCAGTGAGCTTTGGAGGAGCGATGGGCGCTCGGCGCGGCTCGGTACAACTGGGCGGGCGCGTGCGTGCCTGTGGCGGATGATTAGAGGGTATGTACGCTGGGGTCTGGCCGTGGCGCACGGCCGCGAGGGAAAGCAAGATACAAGAAGAGAGGATGAATAGCGAAGAGTCGAGGAGCGAACGCCAGTGGGCGGCGTGGGCAGGGCGGAGCGGCGGCGACGTTGGGGCTGCGCTGTGGCGATGATGGGATGGCGTTGTACTGCTGCTGGGCGGCGCGAGGCGGGGCAGGGCGGGGTTCTGCGCCGAGAAGGAAAAGGCAAGGGCCAGAAGACGGCGCGGGGCGTTGGGCAGGCGTTGACAGGGGTGAGCAAACGACAATAGCGAAAGGGTATGAAGGGGAGAGGAAGAGAAGAGATGATGAATAAGAGATACGAGAGAGAGGGATGACACTTTTGCGTCGTGGTCGTCGCTCTTTATCCCTCACACGCAAGACGAGGCTGGGAGGCAGAACTGTGCTGCGCGCATGACCCATTCGCCGGGTCCGGAAACGGTACGTAGAGCCCGACGAGTGTGCAAAGCACTGCGTGTGTGTGTGGCCACTGAGCGCAGCGGCGTGGGTCAAGTCTGGATGGGATGAGATGTAGTGGTGATGGTGGTGGGGGTGAGTGGTGTTGGTGTTGGACGACGACAGCGTCACCTTCGCTCTCGCCCTTGCCTTTGCCCTCGCCTCGCCTTGCGTTGCCCCCTCTTGCTCCCTTTGACGGCGCGCGCCCGGCGCGCCCACTACGCCCGTCGTGCCCGCCGCCGCGCCCGACGCCGCGCCCCCTGCGCATCGTGCTCGCCGCGCCAATCCCATCCCTCCCACTGGCGTACCGTCCGCGGGGCGCAGCACAAGCTCACACGATGTGCGCAAAGGCGGGGACGCGGGGCGCTGTGCGGCCTGCGCCCAAGCTGCGTCACTCGAACAAGCACAAGCGCTCATGCGGCAAGCTCCCGGGGGCGTCTGGACTTTTCGCCTGCCCCGCCGATCCAACGTACGGGTTACCTGTGCGCAGCTGCGTGTGAGCTGTCTTGCGCTCCCTCGAGACCTCAGTCAGCTGTCTCTCTCTCTCTGTCCGCCAGCCCAGTCAGCCAAGCCTGCCACACTTGTGTATGTGTGTGTGACCTCGGCCGACGCCAGACACGACCACCAATGCACCACTGGTGAATGTGATAAAACCGCGCACACACAGATCCGCAGCCGTCGACGTGGCTGGGCATCCATCCTCCCAGGCGCTTCGAGATGGAAAGCTTTTCTTTCTGTGATTCGTATTCCCCACCGCGATCGATCGGCAGCCGCACCGC
This sequence comes from Cutaneotrichosporon sp. PT3311B, assembly GCA_023627985.1. Classification (NCBI taxonomy): domain Eukaryota; kingdom Fungi; phylum Basidiomycota; class Tremellomycetes; order Trichosporonales; family Trichosporonaceae; genus Cutaneotrichosporon; species Cutaneotrichosporon sp. PT3311B. The sequence goes on along the minus strand of JAMALP010000010.1, from coordinate 649,708 downwards.
AACCGCGTGCCAAGGGTGTGGTCAGCGAGCGTCAGCGTCACGGTCGTCAATGGCTCAAGTGGTCAGTGTGCTGTAGGTACGACGTACCTGTGAGCGGCGACGCGACTCCTCCTCCTCCCGTCCGACAAGGTATCGTTTCGGGGCGTGGCATCGACGGCGTGTACAACAAAGTAACAATGGAGGGGCATAGGTTGCCACACACACCGCAATCGTGACGGACGGGAATTAGGACAGACACAAGCCGGGAACATGGAGTGGGGATATGAAAAGGATCCGAGACGAGACACACATACACGACATTTTTGGGCAAGACGAAAAAAACCGGCGCGGGCGCGCGCGGCGCAGTTTGGCACGCCTCAGACGGAATCAGTGACGAGGGGCGCCTGCTCGCCTTGGTGTGGGCGCGGGCGCGCGACGGCATTTCGGAGCGAGCCCCACGCCGCACCGAGGCGTCCCGCTGCGCGCTGGCGCAGCGAGCTGAGCCAGCTGGCATCATTGTCCTCGTCGTCGTGCGTGCCCCCGCGCGCCGCAGTGAGGGCTCGCGCGTCGTCGACGGCTCCATAGCCCGTCGGCGAGTCGAGGCTCGCGGCCGTACGGTCCACGACGGGCGTCAGTGTCGCAGATGCAGAGAGATCTGTCGCCGGGATCGTGACGTCGGCGCGGCATGTCGGGCACTGTAGAGGACATGTCAGCCCGGATCAAAGTTGCAGCGCAGGGACGCACCAGTTTTCTCCACTTGAGTAGCCACTCGTCGCACTCGTCCTTGTGGAAGACATGGCCGCATGGCAGAATCCGTACAATCTCGCCCTTGTGGAAGTTGTCCATGCAGATCGCGCACTCGTCCTTGGAGTAGTAGCGCTTACTGCGCCTGCGCTCCTTGCCTCGACGTCGCGCCGGCTTGGCGACTGGCACCACGACTGCGTCCGCCTCGTCGTCGCCCTCTGCCGAAGTCGTCGTCACTGCGCTGGCGTCAAGCGCCTCTGTGCCCTCTGTCGCGGGCGCCGGGGTAGATTCCGGGGCGTCTTTACCGGGATCCTCGCGTGCCGCCGCCGTGTCTGGCGCATCGCGTGGCCCTGTTACGCTGTCCTTGTCCGACTCCGAGTCGTCCTTTTCCCACACAATATCGGGCGTCCACACACGTTCTGGGAGGGAGAGCACCACTGTGGGCGGGGCGCGGTTCGCTTCGCGCTGCCTAAACGTTAGCTCCATGAGTTCCCCACGACAACTCACCGTGCTACGCGCACGCGGTGGGCCGCGACGGTCGCAATGAGGAAGAGAGACGGCATGAGGAGCGCAAAGGTGAGCAGGCTGCCGAGGGCGCTGCCGTCGTCGGACGCTTCGCCAATCTCCACAAAGAGCCCCGGCTTGCCGTTGATGGTGTGGTTGGCCAAGAGGTCGCGCAGGGTAAGGTAACTCGCGCGTGACACGAACACGCTGGGAATGATAATGCCAGTGGTATCTTCTGTCGGTCAGTGGGTGTCTAGGCATGCGGGGAACGTGAGCTCCACTTGTAGTCTCTGTGGGTACAGGGCAGCGCAGCAGACCAGCTCTGTGCGTGAAACAGATCTGGCCAAGTGTGTACGCAACAGTCCGGCCTGAAGTGTACGAGCTCGTCTGAGCCGAGCAGCATCAGGCCGTAGCGAGATCAGGTCTCAACGGCCCGGCAAGCACGACGCGACTTACCGGGTGAAAACATGGTGATGAGGTTTTCGCGCGCACGGCCCTCTTCGTCCGTCTCGCCTCTGCGCGCGACCGAGTCGCCAACGACAACAGCGGCGGCACCACGTTCCTGCGCCGCGAGGACTTTGGTCGCGAAATCGCACCCGCCCCGCTCGACAAGGGCGATAGTGTACGGACGACGGGGGAAGGAGGGGCGGATCGGCGGCCACGCGGGGGGCACGCACGCGCGTTCGCGCTCGCCACGGACCAAGACCGCGCTCGCGGCCAACGCCGCCTCGGCATCCTCATCACTTGGCTCAGCCGTACCCACGCTCCCGCCGTGATCCGGCCCGCCACCCGTTCGCGGCGGCGGCGGCATCTCAGCAAATGGCACAAGCGTGCCGTTGATAGGCAGCTGGGCGGAAGGTCCGAGCCAGTCGGGAAACGCCGCGGGCCGGTGGGGTAGTGAGAGGTTAAGGCTCGTGTCGTTGTCGTCGAGCTGGTGTCAGAAAGCACGCGTGAGCAGCTTACAATGACGGAGATGAGGCCCTCGCCGCCACCGAGCCAGTGCGAGATCCATCCGCCTGCGGGCGTCGTCTCGAGCGCCGCTGCGATCCACGGCGCGGTCGGGTCGACGATATGCCGCGCCGCGGCGCGGACGCGTTCCAGCTCCAAATCAAAGTCGAGCGCGGCGGCGCTCGCGTCGCTCTTCTCTCCCTCCCAGGCGGCTCCATAAACGCCCTCGCGCGGTTCTGGGACGAGCGCGGCTGGCGTAGGTGCCGCTGCGACGAGGGCGGCGGCGGCCGCCAGCATTGTGCCGAGTACGAGCGCTGGGCGCCATGGCGCCGTCGCGGCGTGCCGTGTAGTGCTATGCGCGGCGGGGCCGGGCGGAGAAATGGCGTGTGAAGTGCGATGGGGAGCGGTGGGGTCGGCGACGAGGGCGACGGGGGAGGACGTCGACGCGGCGGACGATCGAGTCGGCGCGGACGACGCGGGTGGCGAGCGCGTCGACGGCGACGGTGGCGTTGACCGCTGGTGCGGCGCACCGCTGCGGAACGCGGACATCGGCGACGGAGCAGGAGTGTACGTGTGCTTGTGCGTGCCGTTGCGGACCGTGATCAGTTGGGAAACACAATGTTAACGAGACAATCACACGATGTGACGCTCCGCTGTGCACACGACGGTGGAAGCTTATCGGTTCAAGGTTCGGTGGCAACTGCCACCACTCACCGTACAAATTCGCGCATTCCACCCCACACAGCCCTATTCGCTCGTCTACAACGCCACTGTCCGTATCGGTACATCCCCCTCTCCCCCTGCAATACGCGCATGCTACAGCACAGGTGCATAGTTAACCACTACCCGACCACGATGCATCGCATCCGGGAGCCACATTAGTCGTCTATTGGCGGTACAGGTGACGCTTGACCGTCTTGGTGATGAGCGGCGCGTCGGGGAACGCAAGCTCCTCGAGCGTCTCGGCGTACTAAAGTCAGCCAGGCCCTTCGTGCAGCAGCTTACAGGAGTGGGCACGTCGGCGCCGGTGATGCGCTCGGGGGGCGCGTCAAGGAAGTCGAAGGCGGGCGACTCGCAGACCTGGGCAATGATCTCGGAGCCGACACCGAACGCTGCGGTCAGCCAAGGTGTGGAGGTACTATTGGCTCACCAGGGAAACCGCCCTCGACGGTGATGAGGTGGTTGGTCTTCTTGATGGACGCGATGATGGTCTCAATGTCCAGGGGACGGATCGAGCTGGTGTCAGGTGGGAACTATGCTTGGACGTACCGGAGGTTGACGACCTCGACCTTGATACCCTCGTCTTTCTCGAGCTGCTCGGCGGCCTCGAGAGCAAGGCCGACGGCCTTGGAGTGAGCGACAATGGTGACGTCGGACCCCTCCTTCTCAATCTTGGCCTTGCCGATGGGCAGGAGGAAGTCGTCGCTCATCTCCTCCTTGGTCATGGGAAAAGAGACGCCGTACATGAGCTCGTTCTCGAGGAAGCACACCGGGTTGGGATCCCGGATCGCCGACTTGAGCAGGCCCTTGGCGTCCGCGGCGCTCCAAGGAGAGAGTACTTTAAGGCCGGGAATAGAAGCGTACCACGCTGCATAACACTGGTGTGTTAGCCCTGCAACGTCCGTCTCGCTTACCTGCGAGTGCTGCGCAGCAACACCGGCGGCCGCACCGTTCGGGCCACGGAACGTCACGGGGCACTTGACCTCGCCGCCAGACATGTAGTGCGTCTTACCGGCCGAGTTGACGATCTGGTCAATGGCCTGCATGGCAAAGTTCCAAGTCACTGGAAGGAGTCAGGCTGAGACGCGCGCGCTGGGGCTTACTGAACTCGCAGACGGGGCGGAGACCAGAGAACGCGGCGCCGATAGCGAGACCGGCAAAGCCCTGCTCAGTGATAGGAGTCTGGTGTAAGCTGTGCAGCTACGACTGCAGCTCACGTCAATAACACGGTCCTCGCCAAACTTGTCCAAAAGGCCCTTGGTGACCTTGTACGCGCCGTTGTAGCGCGCGACCTCCTCGCCCATGACAAAGACGTTGGGGTCACGGTTCATCTCCTCCTCCATGGCGGCGTTGAGCGCGTCGCGCACCGTCTGTGGTCAGCGTGAGCTTGTGTTGTGGGCTGGACGAGTGGTGAGGCTTGCGGAAGGGGAGAATGGGGGTCCACGACACTGCCGCCGGCAACGGTGTGGGGGGGACGGTCATTGGCCGAAGCAGGCACAGAGTGGGTGGGCGGTGTGTTAAACAGCGCGAGCGAGCGTCGGCGCCGAGACGAAACTTACCATGGTCTGGGCGCCCTCATCGGTGCTTGCGAGACGGCGTGGAACGAGGACCGAGGAGGAGCGTGGCACGCGCGCGAGCGGTGTAGTCTGGAGTGCTGCGCGGGCGGTCGCGACGCTGCTAGCGTTGGCCGCGGCGGTGGAGAGGGCGCGGTGTGCGGGCGCTGCGGGGGCGGCGCGGGGCGCTGGTGCAGAGACACGGGCAAGGCGTGCAAGGGCAGCGCGGGAAGCCATGTTGGTGATGGTGAGGAGAGTGGATGTGGACGAAGAGGTGTCGACGACGACGACGAGCAAAAGTGGTTTTGGGTGCCAGGCGGACCATGTGCCCCGCTCACCCCATACACTGGACTATGGCGTCGTTGGGGAACTGTGACTACGGTGGGTGCCATTGCCGCATCGGCATGCCGCGCCGTCAAAACGACAGCCGCTTTCCCTCCCACCCCCCTACGGTGACTCACGAATAAAACTTAGATTTAAAGCAAAGGGTTTATCCAGGAACACACCCCACGCGAGACGGAGTGGCGGCCCGGACTCGCCCGGCGCCGACGACCACCACACACAGCCAACATTGGCAAGATTTCGATCAACCACCAAAACGTATCAACAATGACCGCGGTGGCGACGACACAAGCGGCGACGGACCGACCAGACCCATTAGCCGCCGCATGCAGTGGCGTAGACGTTTCGACGCTACAGCGCGGCGTGCTGAGCACGGCGGTGCGCGACCTCGCGCTAGCAGTGGGATGGTGCGACCTGCGCGTCATGTTGTTGCCGGGCACGCAGTGGGCCGTGATCGTGGGGCATAAGCGGCGGGAGGTGAGTATACGTCGAAACCACGACCTGCGGTCGTGGCGAGGCGTGTCGACGTTGACTATCCTCGTGTCGACACACCGCTAACCCCAGGACGCCCTCCGCACCGTCCTCCCGATCCCACTCCACAGCACGGCGCTGACGCCGTCGGCGCTGCACGCAATCTTCGGCGCGCTCGGAAACCTGACGCTTGAAGCGATACCCCCCGTCATGAGCGAGCTGGCGCCGTCCGTCGAGGCGTTGAGGGCAGAGTACGCCGCGCGGTCGGGCAAGGAAAGCGACGGCAGCGACGCTGCCGACGCTACTGCCGCCGCTTCAAACACTGCCGACGATGCTGCCACGCTCGACACGGACACACTCTACGTCGCTATTGGCAGCCCAGACTCGACAGTGGTATACTACAAGCTCTCGCGGGGGATCAAGAAGCCTGCAGACATTCCCGACGAGTAGTGCGTGCGTGTGCGCGGCGTGGCGCGTGTAAGAGGACATGTACAATAGAGTATGCATATGCTGAAAAGCGACAAAGAATAATCTAAAAGGTTAAGCGGAGGTTAGACGGTGAGGACGCCGCGGAGGATACCCTTCTCGCCGTCGGTCAGGAGCGGGACCATGTCTTGCATGCCGTTGGAGTTTGACGCGTAGCACGAGCGGAGCGTGTCCGTGATGTGCTCGCCCATGTCGATACGCGCGAGGGGGTCGGCCTTGAGATCCTCGTCGTCGTCCTGCGCGTCGCTTGCGTTCGGGCCTGCGTCGAGCCAATCGGACAACAGGGCAAACTCGTCGTCGAGGTCGGCGCCGCCAAGGGGATCGTCGTCGGCCCACTCGTCGTCCTGCCGTCAGCTCCTACCCAACTCTACCACTACTAAACCCACCCCGTCGTCGTCCTCAATGTCGTCCGCGGCCTTGCTCTTGCGGGGCTTGCCCTCTGCCTGCACGTCCTTGAGCAGCAGTTTGAGCGCCTTGACGGGGAACGGCACCTCGGTGTACGTGTTTGGCTGGGCGCGGGTACGCGAGCGCGTCATGATCTTGTTACGGTTCGCGTCGTTGATCACCAGGTCGCCTTTAACCATAACAGCCTGCACGGCGGGGCTAGGCACAGTGAAGAGCTTGCACAAACCCAAGTCGTTGACGCGGATGTTCCACGACCCCGTGATTGTCTCTGCGACGTCGCACCATTTTTGCAGCACGAGGTCGAGCGCAGGGCGCGACGACCCGTCCTCGAGCTGCACCGCCGGGAACGACAGGAGTAGGTCAAGCGTCTGCTGCGTGTACTCTGTGCCAAACAGGTACGCGAAGGGGATGATCATGCTCTGTATGAACGTGTCGGTCTGCGCGGTGCCGAGGCGGTTGGCCATGGCCTGCAGCAGGTCGCCGAGCACGGGCGCCATGGTCGAGCCCGCCTTGCGGAACAGGTGCATGACCAGGTCGCCCACGAGCAGGCCGCCCGACTCGGAGAACGTCGGCGCGAGGTATGTGCCCAGCAAGCCAAAGATTCTAGCTATGCCGTTCGTCCCGTCCGTGTCGTGCCACTGCACGAGCTTGTCGCAGTCCTTGCGCACAATGTAGGTCAGGTGCAGCATTCCGCCCTGGATAAACTCCATGTCGTCGGTGCGCTGCAGGCACTGCATGACCGCGACGGTCACGGTGGCGATCAGCTCGGGCTCGAGGGGTCCGCCGCGGGGCTTGACGAGGGCGTTCGCAAGCTGCACGGCCTCGCCTGGTAAGTGCATCGTCTCCTCCGTCACGGGCTCGGCGATTAGAGCCGCGAGGCGTGGGGCGAAAAAGTGCACAAGTGTCGAGACGACTGCCGGGTTGGACGAAGCAGCGAGTGACTCGACAATCTCCTCGACAATTGCCGTGACAATGGGGTCTGCCGTCAGCGCTATCTCCGTTACAACCCACCTGTGCTGTTCTTGGTCCACTCGGCAAAGATATGCTCGCAAATGGCGTTGACGCTCTCGGGGGTGAGCGACGCCTTGTCGAGTCCCACGACCGAGTTGATCGTCTCAAGCATGAGATACAGCGTGTCCTCGGTCATCCCGGACATGACAGGCAGGAGCAGGGAGAGAATCTTGGGAGCTTGCGGCCCCATTATCGCGTCGTCCACGTGACGGCAGAAGCTGCGGTGAGCTCCAACCTAACAGAGGGGGTACCCACTTTCGAATCGTCTTGACGGCCGAAAGCTTGACAGGCACACTAATGTTGTTGGACCCGAGAGCCTCGACGGCCGCAGAGAGATAGTGCTGCGCGGCGTTGGCCGAGAGCTGGCCAGCAAACTGGGACGCAAAGACGAACGCACGGCCCTGGAGGAACGGGGCGTCTGGCGTCAGCTGGATCCAGAGGGGGAGCCCACCCGTCTGCGTCAGGAGGCTGGGAATGACCTGGTCAAAGAAGAACGGCAGGTCGAAAGTTGGCGGCCGGCCCTCGGCCTTGTCCTCGTCGAGGATATCAGTGAGGTCGTTGGCTATACCGCCCAGGAGCCCGAGCATGGTCTCAAGCGGTTTCCACCAGTCGCGGTCGCCTGACTGGTGCTGCGCCGCCGACTCCTGCACGCGGCGCTTGGCAATGTCGTTGACGATGCGGGCGACGGGGCGCGGCCACTTGTCAATCACAGACTGCGGTGAGCACGTCCCGCACTAATACACTCACGCCCATGAGGTCATGGCCAATTATGCGGAGCGAGTACATAAAGTTGTCCTCGTCTTCGTCCTCGACAAACGCATTGGCGTCCTCCAGCCATTCTTCCTCCTGCTGCCGCGTCACCTGCGTGTACGTGAGGACGAGACCGACAATGGTCTCGAGGACAGCCGTGCCGCGCTCCTCGCTATTGTCAGTGGCCATGAGGATACCCTGCGCCTCCTTGGTACGTGCCGTCGGCTCGAGGTACTCGAAGATTGCGCCTGCGAGATCGTCGAGGTCCATTTTGGCGCTGTAGGTCTCCTCGGGGAGAGGCGGGTCCGGGGCGTCGGGGTTGCTGGAGACGTAGTACTCGTTGAAGATGGGAAGGAGGGTAGTGAGGTTGAGGATGGAAAGGCGGAGGAAAGTTGGGATGTGGTGAGCGATGTAGCGGGGGAACTTTGACTGGAACTGGGCGAGGACGCGGAAGATGCGAATACGCAGCGCGAGGCTCTCCCAGCTGGCCTTGACGTCTGCCGCAGCGTCAACAGCGAGGAGCTGGGAAAACGCGTCAAACCACACTGGCGCCATCTGGTCAAGCGCCTGGCGCACCGCCGCCGGGTGTTCCTCCTTGAGCATCTCCAGTAGCGTGAGGATGTAGCGGTACACTGCTACTGCGTCTGCGCGGGTGGCGAACGAGTGGGCCTGTGGCGAGCCGAGGATCGAGAGGAGCGCGGGCACGAGGTCTCGCACAACGGGAACGAGCTGGTCCTCACTCAAGTCGTTTTTGACAAACTCGGTGACGACGCGCATACCGCCGTGGACCCCGTCAGGCGAGCCCGTCTGCAGGAGCGTGGTGAGGGACGACAGGAGGTCGGGCCAGTCTTCGGGCCAGTCGAAGCGCGCGACTGTAGACGCGGCAAATGCCGCTGCCGACCGCACCTTGCTCTCGCGGTCCGACAGCGCGCGCAGCAGCATGGGCCGCACAGCATCCTTGACTTCGGCGGGCGTCGTAGGCGGCTCGTACCCGTCCGCAATGGGATACCAGTGTTTCTCAATGTACTTCTGCAGGAGCACACCAGCAGAGTGGCGGGTCAGCGGCGATCCCACAACAAAAACTTATCTGGCGCTGAGGAAGCGCAACGTTCGGGTCGCACAGGATGCGCGTGAGGCTAAGGCCGCCCTCTGGGCGTCAGTTGACGTGAGTGAGGACAACTCACCTGGATGGTGGTACAGCTGCTTGAGCTGTTCCTCTGCCGAGCGGCGCGTCGTCTCATCAGGATTTAATGTTGCCTGCAAACAGGCAAGTACCTGCTGGTCGAGCTCGTGGGGGCTCGAGCCGGCGTGCGACATGGTGGCGACTAGTGGTAGATGTGGACAAAAGTTGGCGACGACCATTTCGTACGCGTCTAACAAACGCATGCCAACAAAATATGCGGAGTTGGGGGTCATCTCCGCGCTGAGCCAATGAGGTCATGGATCTTCCCACAGTGCTGGGCAAAGTGCAAGAACGACTGCTGCTGCATTCAAACTAGCTAGCGCTACATACAGATGCGAACGGCGACGGTGCGCTTAGGCGCCGGCCTGGTTGGGGTCCTTCGAGCTGCCGTCAGCTACGCTCCAAGAACTCAGCTTACAGAATCTCGATCCAGTATCCGTCGGGGTCGTAGATGAACGCGATGTGCTGGGGTCAGTGCTTAGCCTTGCTAAGATGGGGTTGAAGAAGTGGGCCATGCAATCTAGCTGCCGCCTTGGCCCAACTCCCTCCCGTGCCGACTCACGCGCATGCGGCCCTCCTCGGGACGCTTCTTGAACTTGACGCCGAGCTCGTCAAAGCGGGCACACGCGGCCTGGAGGTCGTCGACGGCAATGCAAATGTGGCCAAAGCCGCGGCCAGGCTCGTCGTTACCCGAGGCGTAGCCCTTGAAGTTGGGGTCGGATTCTGCCGTCAGTAAAGGCGAACAAAAGACTACATGCTACGGCGCGCACAGCGCCGTCGGTCGACACCCACCCGTGCCGTGGTTGTGGCAGAGCTCGAGCACGCCCTCGCGCGTGGTAAAGTTGTTGCCCTTCTCCTCCTGGGACGCGTTGGCCTTGTCGCCAAAGCCCGAGGGGTATCCGAGGCTGCCGTCAGCTGCCGCAATGCGCACGATAGCTCACAAGTAGTTGGTAAAGTCGGAACCGTCAGACTTGCGGAAGCACTGGGGTCAGCCGTGTCCCAAAGTGGGCGAGTCGCTGATGCGCCCGCACACCCACCTCCATGCCGAGGACCTTCTCGTAGAAGGGAATGGACACCTTGGGGTCCTTGATACGGAACATGGTGTGGTTGAAGATGTACGTCTTCGGGTCGGACTTTGTGGTGGCCATGGTGCGTGCGAGTCGTGGGGCGGCAGAGATGTGAGAAGAGATGGATGAGAGTCGAGTAATGGATGACATGGAAGAGTGTAAGGTGTGTGTATCCAAAGTTATGACGGCCTCGGCTGGCTGCTGCGGCGTGCAGTCCTTATGACGCGGTTCCTATTCCAGCACAAAACGGCCGTTGCTGGTGGGCATGACGGTCCAACGGAAGTAAATTGGCCCAGTGACGCCGTCCAGTCCGACGCGCCGAGCGGCCACGCGCGGTGGGCATACCTTTGCCAGCTTGCCAGCTCGCCAATCGCCAAGGCATGCCTATACCAAGCTCACAACAGGAACCATCACCAAAGCACGTCCGTTGTCGCCTCGCCTCTATGGCGCAAGACAAGCTCTACTTGCGCTATCTAAGCTCTGGCGCATGTCTAGCATATCGCATCGGGGTTGGTGCATTTGCTGTACCAGGAGGGAGACAACAGAGTGGGGCATTAGCCTTGCGCGGCTGCCAGATCGCTCATCGGTCAGCGCCAGGCACACACCCCGCCCATCATGCGACGACCGCTTAACCGGTGTCCGGTGAAGGCACCGGCCATGGCCGCCTTACACCGGGGTAAATAAAAGTCGTTATCCGGGCATCTCGACGCGACGCCGGGTTACAGTGTTCAGGCATCGCATCTGCAAGGTCACATACGCACATTCCACGATGCTAAACAAGAACGAGGCTGCGGCGGTACGTACCGCTGTGCTGGACAAGATTGCGCAGAGCGCTCGCGAGGATATCGGCTCTGGACGCGTGGCCGGCAAGGTCGGTATCGTTACTGGTGTAGGCCCTTCAAGCGGTATCGGTACGTTTGCGAGCCGGTTGTATGCGCGCGAGGGCGCGCGCGCGCTGTACCTTCTCGACCTGAGCGGTGATCTTCCCGGGTTTGCTGCGTCGCTCGCCAAGACGTTCCCCAAGACCAAGGCAAGTTGCTTCAGCATCAGAGAGTAAGCTAGCTAATGCCAGGTTGTCCATGTCTTGGGAGACGCGGCGGACGAGGCGACCGTGGCCGCGATAGTCGCCCGCGCGATGGGTGAACAGGGCCGTCTGGACTTTTACTTTGCCAACGCGGGTATAGCGCAGGTGCGGCCCAAAGAATGGGGCAAGTTTGAGGGCGGGAGCGCATCGCGCGCTGCGCAGCGGCAGGAGCTCATGCACGGTGCGAGGCCGTTACCGGCTATCTCCGCCGACGAGTTTATGGAGATCCAGCGTGTCAATGTCCTCAGCGGATTTCTCGCACTCAAGCACGCTGGACCAGCGATGGAAAAGGCCAACCCCGCACAGGGCAAGCGCTTGCCTGGCGGCTCGATCGTGCTCACTGCTTCTGTCGCTGGCCGCCTCGCTAACGCCGGAGGCGTGCCGTACTCTGCCTCCAAGGCTGCAGTGGTCAGCCTCGCCCAAACGGCAGCGTACGAGTTTGCGGGGCACAACATCCGCGTCAACGCCATATGTCCCGGCCTCATCCAGACCGACATGACTGCGGCTGTGTTTGCCGTCGCAAAGACTAATAACAACGAGGCGTCGACCGGCCAGATCAACCCCTTGCTTCGGCACGGCCTGCCCATTGAAATTGCCCAGGCCGCGCTCTGGCTCGTGTCCGACGACGCTAGCTACGTCAACGGCCAAGCTATTCCTGTAGACGGCGGCCTCACTGCGAGTATGCCATACCAGCGCCGCCTCGTCGCTCCCGCGCCCGCAAAGCTGTGATCCGTGGTGTCGTGGCATAGCGTCGAGTATGTACAGTGTGTTACCTAGTCTACGTTTGGTCTATTGCCGCACGCCGCCGCCTTGGTCCGTGCTAAACCTTCTTCCTGTGCTCAGGCGCGTGAGTCACTTCGTGGTCAACATGAACAAAGCAGCGGTCGACGTCGGGAAGCGCCTCGATCTGGTCCTGCAGGTCCTGGGAGATGTCGTGGGCGCGCCAGAGCGGCATCTCGGGGTCGCTAAGGTCAGCGCAGGCTATCGACAAACACGTACAGGACGATGTCCACCTCGACGACAAAGTTGGGACCGGAGTGATACACGCGCACCGTGTCGACCATTTGAATGTCGTCCGAGAAGGTCATGGCCTTGTACGTGACGAGCGAGAGGTAGTCTGGCGGCGCGGTGATGCCGGCCAGGAACGTGAACTGCTCGTACATGGTCTTGCACCACACGCCGATGATAGCCAGCGCCATGATCGAGGCGCCCATGGGGTCGATCCACCACGCGAGCTTGGCACCGCCCGCATTGGACAGAATACTAAACCCGTTGCTGCTGTCAGCTGTGATCCCCTTGGCACAACTTACGTGAAGAGATCGTTGCGGTGGTCCTCCCACAGCACCTGAACCTGGCTTGACGCGGAGCGGATGGCAAAGCAGTACAGGAACAGGGCAAACTTGACGCCCCAGGAAACGCACACACAGATAAGGGGAATCACGTGAAACGTCTTGGTGTCATCTCCGTTGTGCGTGGCGAGCTCCTGGATCGACTCGACAATGAGCACGAGGTTGACGGCGGCCATGATGAAGGCGTAGATAATGTTACCAATAGTCTCGAAGCGGGAGCCGCGTACGGGCCATTTCTTCTCGTTGGCGCGGGTGGACGCGCGGTGTGCGAGCCAAAGAATGAGGTTGGCAAATGGGTCGACTAAAGGTCAATCAAACCCAGGAGTTGGCACCACTCACATACGGCGTCAACGCAGGACGCGAACAGGGCCAGGGACATGGAACTGATGGCCGCGTAGAGCTGTACGCCCGCGAGACAGATGTTGGCGACAAAACTGAGGTTTACCGCCAGCTTGACTTTGAGCGCCATGTTGGCGGCGCCCTGCTGTCCTTCGGCGGTATGCACGTGCATGGGTTTGAGGAGACGGCCGATGTGAGAGTTCTGTGCCTCGTAGAAGGACGCAACCTTGGAGTCGCGGCGAGTCCGTTTACGCAGCGCAGTGATCTCGTCGTCTGGCACGATACGCGAGCGAAGTAGTAGCGGGTCGCGCTCGCCCGACTCGCGCCCCACTATCGACGGGATGGCGTTCAGCTCAATGTCGCCTGTGCCCGAGCCCGCCATGGAGTCGGGCGACCCGCGCTCCGGCTCGATCGCTGTGGCCACGGTCGTCGCTGTCGCCGACATGGTGTGGTGTTAAGAGAGATAGTGTGCGATGACAACCATCAGTGCGTCCACGATGCACGTTTGTGCGCACGGCGCACGGCTGTTGCAAGTAGGCTCTGCGCTGTGGACAATGTGATCAGTGGCGAGTCACCGCATGGTTTCCATTCCTGGCCCCAGTCCCGAGTCATTTGGGCGTCTGGTGGTGCATGTGCCCCACTTTCTCCACCCAGCGGCAAGCAACTGCCGCCGGCACGTTATCACCACCAAAGCCAATTGCCACGCCATTCTTGGTCTGTTTGGATCGCGTCGGCGCGTGTTTTGGCGACTGGGAGAACAATAAAGCGACGGAGGTGCATCTCAACTGGGTGTGGAGTCCAGGCGACCAACATCTTGACCCTTGTGACGACACCACGCTTCGTCAAAGGGTATCATGTCGATGGCGGCGCGGAGGGCGACGTCGCAGCCGGAAACACGGCCTGAAGCGCCAAACCCAGCGTCTGGAAGCCGAGACCAGCCGTGGGGAAGGGGTGAGCTCAACGTTCTCGCCCAGCTAACTTTAGTGCTGATATGCGGCGGGACGAGCTGGAAATACAACGGCGTCGAGGGGAGACATAAGAGCAACAAGTGGGTTCTCGCAGTGGGCAAGACTGATGGGCAGGGGCGATGTGGTCACGCCGGTCAAGCTGAGAGCGATATCGCACCTCAGAATCGTAAAGCTCATTGGCGGCCCAACAGCCAACTACAGCATAGTCATTGACAGTGAGCATGGGTTTGTGTGTGCAGAGCTGATGACAGGCTGGGGCACAGCGCACATGTTTGGGCGGATACCGTTCTTTGGGCTAGAAGATCGAAAACGCGAATGGAACACGATCAGCGCGCAGGCCCCACTGAGTTTCTCGCCGTTACGCGTGGGCGTGAGCGGTCAGTGGGTCGGCGGCGCCGTCGGCAAGTCGCATTTCTTCCTCATCGACTCGAGCGGGAGAGTGTGGGCCGCAGGGGATAACCGCGGCATGACCCTTGGTGTTGTACGTGACGCAAGTTTGGCGCACCGCTGACTCCAGCCTGGGATCATGACGGCGACGCAGCTCGTGCACGTCCGAGGACCTTGGGAGGACGGTCCCGACCCGCAACCCATTGTCCAGGTCGCGACGGGGTACATGTTTTCTTTGTTTCTCACGGCCTCCGGCGAGGTGTACGCCTGCGGACGCAGTGAGCACGGGGTGCTGGGTAACGGCACGACGGGCGAGCGGATCCTGAAAGGCGGCAAGACGGGTTTTGACCATGTCGCTCCGCGTGCGTTCAGCGTAGCGTCCTAGTGTTGACGGCAGAACTCATCGAGGCGTTAAAGGGCAAAGACATCGTCCAGGTCGCGTGCGGGAACCACCACGCCATCGCGCTCGATCGCGAGGGGAACGTCTACGTCTGGGGGTGTAACATGTATGCGCGCCTCGGTCTCGGCGACCACGAGGACCGATGCGAACCCACCCTCGTCACCGAGTTTGCGCACAACCGGCCCGCAGTGCCTGTGAGCAGCGTCTACGCGGGGCCCACGAGTATGGCGATGATGGATTGGCTTGCGCGCTGACCCCAGGCTCGGTCGTCATCACGTCTGTCTCGCGTGACGTGTGTATTGCCGGCAAATGGCGTTTCCGCGGCGACGGTGGGTGGAGGGACAGACGAACCTTCTTGCTAACCCCAGGCTCGCTCAATGCGCCAGATACGCGGTTTCGCCTGTTGCAAGGTATGCTGCGATCGTGGCACCCGCTGACTGCAGTCAACCCCGCGTCCAAGGTATCACTCGGTTTCATCTCGCACTTTGCGACGCTGGGCGAGGCGCCCGAGGGCGAGTATCCCCGACGAACGTTTAGCTGGGGCCAGGGCGCGACGCACGGCGAACTGGGACAGGGTGGCGAGTGGCTATCCGTCTCCGACCCGTCGATGATCCCCGCCCTGGAAGGCGTGCAGGTCATGGAGTGGGTACAAGACGGACGGCGTAGCTGACGGCAGCATCGCGGCGGGCCTGTGCCACACCTTGTTCCTTGTACAGCCCGACGAAGCACTAGAAGAACGCATCGGGTTCGTGCCCGAGGCGGACAACGACCGGCGTATCATGCGCTGGCCAAAAGTCAAGTCGCCCGAGGAGTGTATCGTGTGCCACGAGGAGGACGTCAGTCTCCCGGTGGTAGAGTGCGAGCGATGCGAGGAGGGGTACCATATTGGGTGTGCCGAGCCGCCGCTCGACGCCGTGCCGGACGGCGAGTGGTTCTGTCCCCGGTGCGTGCAGAACTCGTTTGCCATGTCCCATCCCGACGAGTCGGCGCCGTCCGACGTGCTCCTGAACGGCCGGAGCGTGGTCGTGAATGGCCCCAGTGCGGGCGCACACCGCCCCGCCGCGTCCGCAAACTACGATAGCGAGGGCGAAGACGAGATCGAGTACGGCGGGGACGATGATGACGAGGACGACGACGAAGATGACGACGAGGACGATGACGACGAGTACGACGACGGCGTGTATCACTGACGCCTTGTTCCAACCACACTCAGCATCTAACCCTATCCTGCGCCTTTGTGGCCATTTGTATAACTGCATGCTACTAGTCTACTCCTTTTGCTACTCTGTCTTCACGGCTCGTCGTTGTCATCGCGCGGGCACTACAGACGCGATCGCTGGCCGTCGCTGTTGTTACGTGTTACCAACTGCAACACGCCCCGTCTCGGTCAAACACCTACTCGACGAGCTTGGTGACGAGCTTGCCGCGGTTCTGGCCCGCAAAGAGGCGCTGCCATGTCTGCGGCACGTCGCCAATCTTGGTGGGCACGACCGTCTCGGCCTCCTCGAGGGAGATCTTGCCCTGCTTGGCCCAGCCAGCCATCTCCTTGACGATGTCTGGCCACCGGGCGCCAACGTCAAGCACGATGAAGCCTGGAAAGTCAGCAAAAGGAGTCACGTTCTTCCGACGCACCCTCAATCTTGATACGGTTGGAGATGACCTCGAAGAAGTTGGGGAAGGGGGTGACCTTGCCGTTGTAGCCCGAGATCATGCCGCAGACACCAATCTTGCCGTGGCGGGCGATCAGCTTGAGGGCAGTGTTGAAGACGTCACCGCCGACGTTCTCAAAGTAGCGGTCGGCGTAGCCGCCAAGAGCCTCCTTGAGGTTCTTGGCAAAGTTGGGGTCCTTGTAGTCGACGCAGGCGTCGGCGCCGCGCTGCTCAACGACCCACTTGCACTTCTCGGGACCGCCGGCAATACCGACGACGCGCTTGGCGCCGACGACGTTCTTGGCGATCTGGATGGCCATCTGGCCGACGGCACCGGCCGCGCCCGACACGAGGAAAGTGTGCTCGGGCTTGAGGTCCAAAATGTCGAAAATACCGTGGTAAGCCGTCACGGCGACCATGCCGAGGACCGAGATGGACGCGGCGTCGACACCGGGCAGGTCGCTGCATTGTCAGCGCTCTGTCCACCCGCACCAAGCTTACATTGCCTCCATGCTGATGCTGCTCTCGGGGACGACGACGTAGTCGCCCCAGCCAAAGAAACCGAGGACCTTCTGGCCCGTCTTCCACTTGGAGCTCTTGGACTCGACGACCTCGCCGATGCCCGACGCGCGCATGTCCTCGCCCGCGACAATAGGCTTGACATAGGCACGGTCCTGCCGTCAGTATGCGCGAAAAAGCGCTCAGTGACATACCGGGTCGGCACCCTTCTGGATCCAGCCGCGCTGCGCAGGGTCGTTGGAGATGTACAGGATCTTGACGAGCACCTCGCCGTCCTTAAGCGCGGGGATGTCGCGCTTCTCGAGCTTGAAGGTGTTGGACTGGACCTCGCCCGAGGGGTTCTCGTTGACGATCCAGACGTTCTGCTGCTTGGGGGCGGACATGACTATGATTGTTCTTTTTGATGTAAGGTTCTAAATGTGTACTGCTGGAAGAGACTGCATGCCCACAAACCAAGCCGAGCTTTATACCTCTTGTGCATTCAGCACCGAGGCCTTGCTCGGCGTGGCTCCCATGGCGTCACCGGCTATGACGTGCAGGTTTTACCGCCCTGTCCATGCCACATTACTCCAAAGCCTCTCGAGCTCAGACTTGACATTTGGGGGGGTATTGGTGTAGTTTACTCAGCATGCAGACGCCACGGCGCAGCTGGCGCCCGCTGACGCCGAGCGCCACGCAAACGCGTCCAAGCCAGCAGCACGAACGACGCCTTGTGGCCATTTTAAGCATCTCTTACGGACGAGAGGCGGCCCAAGGTGGTGGAGGTCGACAAGACTGCTTGTAAGCCCGTCGGCTTGGATTTTGGCAGGCGGACCTTGCCGACGACGTCATTCTCATACAGAGTGGGGAGTCTGCATGGAAAGCTTTCGACAGCAGCGCAATTGAACCTTCTACATGACACTCGGCGACAGGTTTTTGTGGGTGACTCGAAGATCAGCGTGCACGTCGCGACGCGTCGCGCTCCGTGCCTCGACGCTATCTATGCTTGTTGAGGTATGATGGACACTGGCTGGATCAGATGGGAACCGATGGGAGGCGCAATGCTTCGCCATGCAGCTGTCTGCGTGTGCGCTACCGTATTTGTGCCGCGGCATAGACAAGGGATGACGCTGCTTCTATCTAGACCTTTCGATGCATATGTCAACGGCCTGGCGCTACCTACGCGGCTCTCTCACCGACGGCGGCGGGACCCAGCCCATCCCCGTGCAGCGCGCCCATCGGTCTCCGCATGGCGCCCATGCAAACGCCATGCATCGGCTGCGTGGGATACATGTGCATGGCACGCGATCGCGAAGAGTCCGGCAAGCCGCAAGACGGCACACGCCGCCGCAGTACACCAGCATGCGTGGAGACAGGGCGAACCCCATGCGGCGGGCGTTAACAGAATTAGGCGGGTTCCTGGCCCGGCGTAGGGGCAGAATGAGTTGAGTGTCTTGCCTTTACGTCCCGGCGCAATTCTCTTGATCTGCCGGGTACGCCACTTGAGACCACCACACCAAGCAACTTTGGAGGCACTAACGGTGTGCTCTGGTTCACTGGCTGTCACAAGTGCTGCGCAACAACCCGCCTGCAGCGCGCGCGGCTGCCTCACGCAAACCACGGCAAAGCTGCCTCGCGTGATCGTAAACGCGCTCCGCGTTGATCTCCTCTTTGCACGGGCACGCGCGCATGCCCGCTCTCACGATCACACCACGCACACTAAACTCCAAGCGAGT
Source organism: Cutaneotrichosporon sp. PT3311B (assembly GCA_023627985.1). Classification (NCBI taxonomy): domain Eukaryota; kingdom Fungi; phylum Basidiomycota; class Tremellomycetes; order Trichosporonales; family Trichosporonaceae; genus Cutaneotrichosporon; species Cutaneotrichosporon sp. PT3311B. Next base: position 631,135 of record JAMALP010000010.1, on the reverse strand, counting down.
ACTCGTCGGCCACACTTGGCATGTTTATGCGTTCATGCGTTTGCTTTATTTAGGGCACCATGTGGACTGCTCGAGTCTGGCCCCTTCGCCTGGCTCCAGCAACGTTCATAATCCGTCCCCGGGCTCGTCTCCGGGGTTTAGTAGTCTCGGCCTTGGCTGCCTACACTAGACTGTTTGGTGCACCATGCTAGTGGTCGTCGAACGGCCCGGCCTCTTACGTAGCGTGCCGAGAGGAGGTCTTTTGGTTGGGGGAGTCGATGCTGTAATGGGTCTGTTGGAGTGAAGTCAAAGTGCACTGTATATGCCAGGGTCCACATCGCACATGCACACAGGACAGTTCAAGGGAGATGTTAAAGCTCCTTGAGCCTCGGTTGGGCATCACGCAGCCAGCTGTAGGCGACCCCGACCCAAAGGGTAGGTAGCGTCCGGCCGGCCTCATTTTACAGTTGAACTGCGGAGGGATTGTTGGGTCGCGACACGCCGTTTTGCTCGCTTGTGAGAGAGCAACTGCGACCTCGACTGCGACTGCGAAATCCCAATGTATGGGGTAGACCTCGTTTTTGACTTTACGTGCAACCTCAATATCCCCCGCAAAACCCTTAGTATCCGAGCGGTCCAACTTGGTACATGCTTACGACATGATCGCAGAGTCGAGGCCAAGAGATGTGCCGGTGTGTTTTGGTGCGCGCAAACTCTGATCTCTGTGAGGGTGTGTGTTCGCGCGCGCGCGGGCGTGTGCATGTGTCGTGGACGCGTGCATGCTGCATGCCGACGCGCCCACATGTCACACTGCACGCCCTCCAGGCCGTCAGTCCGCATCCCACGGGAGGTGACAAGGAAAGAGATCAGAGGCTAGCAATGGAAGAGGCAATTGTGAGCAGACGATGTGGCAATTGCCTGTTTCGCATCAAGTTTCGGGCTGCGTCTCGGGCACGATTGAATAGCGCCATTTGCGCCATTGACGTCCTAGTTTGTTACCCGGTGACACGCCGGCCGCGCCAGCCGGCGCCATGCGTTGGGCGGGGCCGGACGGGGCGACGGGCGACGGGCGACCCGGGGGCGACCCGGCATTAGTGGCGCTACGGCGCCGTGAATGCAGGTGTGTCCTGTAGCATTCGCATCTGGGCATATTGAGTTTACCCCAAGTTCGGGCAGTAAGGATATCTCTGTTGCTTATCCTGCATCTCAATTACACGATACCGCCCCGCATAGCCAACGCGAAAAGGGTCAAGCTGCAGCAACATGCTTCCGGAAGTACCGCCCATAGACATTTTGTTTCCTTTGTTCTTTAACTGCGACGGAGGTTTAGGAAGCAAAGCTGTACAAGAGTCAAACGTGCCTGCCCAAAGATGGCGAGGGCGTCGTAGGTCAGAGCGTGTCTACCGTGGTGCGTTTGCTGGAGCAGGAGTGTGAATGCTTCATGGTCGATCTTGAGTACGTGTGGGTGGGTGCCCCGGGGATGGCGCCGCCACATGACGGCAGGGTAACTCTGCGGTGGCACACGAAGGGGACAGGCGCAAAGAGGCATCACGACGGCAACGAGCACGACAAGTAGACAGACGCAAATGCGCCTTGCACCAGATGCAGTCTAATTAAACAACCAGAACAAGACGCGGAGAGAAATAGGCACAAGTCTGTAACAGGTCTGATACCTAGTCTGCGTCTGTAGATGGACGTGAGTTGGTCGCAAAATGCATGAACAGACCTAAAAGGACGTCGTGTTGCTTGATGTCTGCTGTCCCGTTGGGTGAGGTTTTGAGTGGCCTCATTCCCCGGGTGCTTCAGATTAGTCACCCTGAACCCTTTGAGGAAGGACTTTTGGTCTCCCGCGGGCTGTCTCGCTCCCTTTTACTGCAAAACCCTGAGTCATGCAGACGGCTTCTCTCTGCTCTCTCTGGCTCTTGTCTCCCCGCCGACGTAGAGCTGCAAAGAAGAGAGCCTTTACGTTATCACGTGCCTACTTTTTGTGGTTCATTCGGTGCCTACTGCTTGCAACGGACTACGGACATGGCTGCTTTTGCAAGCTGCCAAGCAAAGTGGGTGCGTGTGGTCCATGTTGCTGGGTGTGGGTTGGTGGTGATGGCTAATGAAGATGGCCCTTGCGCTCTGCTGTGGTACCGCCATTCTACCCTTCCCTTGTCTCTCTCCCTCTCACCCCACGGCATCTCCCGCCTCTTGCCCCCTTACCCCGCAGCCGCGCCGCCGCAGCCATCCGCCCTCTGGTCTTTTACCTTGGACCCTTTGATTACCCCCTTTACCAAAGGGAACCCTTTACATCTTCGACATCCGCTGAACACACCTTGCTTGCTCTCTCTTGCCACAGTGGACCCACCCACCTTCCCCTTGCACTGTGACATTTGCTCCTGCAACGCGTCCTCCCTCCTCGTCTTTTCTCCTTAACTCTCTTTTTCGTCTCTGCCTGCAGCCCCGTCCGTCGCCTTGCTGCTCGTCGTCGCTCTCCTCGAGGCTGCCGCCACCGTCGTCGTCGACAGCAACAGCTTGACAACCCACACTCCAAAAAAGTAAACAACAACAACAACAACAACAGTGCCACACTGAGAGTCGAGTCAAAGACTTGAGAAGGCTCGTGCTCCACGTTCCTCACCACCACTGGTCTGCCAAGGCAACGACAACTAGGAAACAAGAAACACCAGCAGCAGCAGCAAGCTGGAGAAACAGTCACTGTGCCAGCCTCTTGTCGTGTCGTGATTCCTTGTGCAGAAAGGGGAAACGACCCCGCGCGGACACAGATTCGCACACCCACTCGCATACCCACACGCACCCGCCACACTCGAGCGCGTGCGCGCGATCACACACTGGGTCATTACCGCTCTGGTGACCTGTCCCCTTGCACCTTGCACACCTTCCCTTGTACCTTTTCACCCCTCTCTCTCTCTCTCCACGTCCGCGCTCGTTGGTTGCTCAGGGCCACTGCTGCTGTACGACGCTCTCCTCAAGCACGAGCACCCACCACCTAAACCTGTTGGCAAGCACACCACACACACACAGACACACACACCACCATCGCCCATTCCACTCTGTCCTTTGCAGTCAGCAGCGTCGCCGTCGTGACTCGTGGTGTGCACGTACACACTCACACTCTCTCCCTCGTCATCGTGTAATAGTTGTTTGTGGTCGTCTCGGTTGGTCCCAAAGTCCTTGACACACAACATCTGGACACGTACACACATACAACACCAAACACACCTACACACACATACACATCGACAAACTAGAGTGCACGCCGGAAACCAACAGTAGCACCAGGACACGCGGGGCGCATCCCTTCCCCCCCGTCATCCTCCCGCCTCTCCGCCACCCTCACACACACCCCACCTCTCCCTCTCACGACACTTGATCGTTGGCTGTGACTGCCCACATCCACATCTGTCGCGACCTTTTCATCTCCCACTTGGTCCCCGACACTTTTTGGCCACCGGCGCGACGACAAGAGCCAACTAGTACACAAACCATGTCGGTGCCGGCCCCATCCCCACGCCGCCGGGCATCACTCGTCGGCTCACCAACACCCGCTTCCCCCATCTCTCATATCCCCCGTCCCCAGTCGGCCGCGTCTGGGAGGTTCAAGATGACAGCCGGCAGCAGTGTGGGTTCGAGCGCCGAGCCATCAGTGCACCACGCGTCCCCCGTAATGGACGGTGACAGCGACAAGGGACAGGTCCGCGTTGGTGCGTATTTTACCGTCCTGCACACATGGGCAGGGGTCACGCCACCATTGGTCACTGCCGCGTTTCATGCTGACTCTTTGCAACAGTGCTCCGCCTCCGACCCTCTGAACCAGAAGACCCCGCAATTCCACCCCGCCACCGTGCTGTCCTTGTGCACCCAGTGTCCCAAGCAGAGGTACGCGTGAGCGTTGACCCTGCCGTTCTCGCTGGGACCAACACGATTGCCTCCACGTCCAAGCGTCACCCCACCTTTACGTTTGACCGTGTCATGGGCGAGCAGGCATCCCAGATCGACATGTACAATGTCGTGTCCAAGGACCGTGTCGAGGAGTTTTTGCGCGGCTTCAATGTGACGTTTTTGGCGTGAGTGTGAAAGAGTTGGATGGTGGGCGGCGGCGGCGGCGGTCTGTGCGGTGGCGCTGTGTCGTCGCTGCCGCCGTTGCAACGTGACGTTTTAGCCGTGCTGACCTATCAGGTATGGACAAACGAGCTCGGGCAAGTCGTATTCGATGGGCACGACCGGCGAGGATGCCGACTACCTTGACATAAACGACGACTCGAGGGCCGGGTTGATTCCTCGCACGGTGGAGACCGTGTTCCGTCGTGCAGAGGAGATTCGCATCGCCTCGGGCCCTGGCGCGTCATGGGAATGTCGCGTCTCCTTCCTCGAACTGTACAACGAGGACATGATCGACTTGTTGGCCAACAATGGCATGCCAGTGTCCATCCGTGAGAATGCCGACGGTCGCATTGTTTGGTCGGGTGTGCGTGAGATCAAGGTGTCCAATGTCTCGGAGGTGATGACCCTTTTGCGCGAAGGCTCGCTCCGGCGACGCACGGGCGAGACCAACATGAACTTGACCTCGTCCCGATCCCACGCCATCTTCTCCCTCACCCTCATCCAGTCGCGGCGTGCAGACACGGTGAATGGCTCTGAGGAGGTCCGCATGTCTAATGGCCGGCGGCCAGCCTCTGTCATGGTCGGTAACGGCGGCTCGCGCTCCACCACCCCAGTGTTCCAGCGAATGCCCCCATCCAGTTACAGCAAGCTCGCTGCGCGCCCGAGCAGTGTCCACGTCGGCGCGAGCAACCGTGACGATGACATGGTTATTCTCACAAGCAAATTCAACATGGTCGACTTGGCCGGATCTGAGCGTCTGAAGCGTACAGCCGCGCAGGGCGAGCGCATGAAGGAGGGAATCTCCATTAACAGCGGTCTTCTTGCTCTGGGCAACGTAATTTCTGCGCTTGCAGAGCCGGCAAAGAACCGTGGTCACGTTCCGTACCGTGATTCTAAATTGACGCGTCTGTTGCAAGGTGTGTTACCAAGGCATTCCGAGGCTGACCCTACCAGACTCGATTGGTGGCAATGCCATGACAACAATGATTGCGTGTGTTTCGCCACTGGAATACAACATTAGTGAAACACTCAACACGATCAACTACGCGTCGCGTGCACGGAGAATCAAGAACGCGGTGCAGAAGAACCAGGCTGAAGTTGGTTGGGATGACATTGACCACCTGCGCAACACGGTGACCAAGCTGCGCGCCAAGATCACCGCGTTGGAGCATGAGGGACCCCGCGACCGCAAGGTTGGTGGTCCCAGTAGCGACCCTTCATCGAACGAGGAGGAGCTGCACCGGGAGATTGCCGAGCTGCAAGACAAGCTTGCGGATGTGGAGGACGAGTTTAGCCACGTAAGTGGGACCCAGGGTGTGCTTGGGGCGGTCTTGTCGGCTGTATTTTGTGGGGTGTCGCGACGGAAACTGACACTGTTCTTTTTAGCTCCAAGACCAGTACTTCCGGAAATGCCGTGAAATAGTCGCCCTGAGTGACCCCGACCAGTTCGAGAGCGAGGACGACAAGCTCAGGCAGTTTAACGAGACCATCGAGCCGGTCGTCTTGGAGTGAGTGCAGCCTTGACGACGAAAAAACAGAAGGCGTCGGCAGGCACGGTATGGCGGTGTTGTGTGCTGACGGCATCCTAAGGTACGAAAAGGTCGTAGCCTCGTTGAATGGTCAGCTGGGTGAACTCAAAGCCGAGGCGGCACTTGCGCAGCAGGCCCACGAGGAACAGGCTAGCGAACTGTCCAAGACCCAAGAACAACTCGCAGAGCACGAAGCATACGTGCAGGAGCTCAAGGGTCGTCTGGCCAAGCTTACCGAGCGCAACGACTCGTCCGAAGCATACATCCGAGACCTCGAGACCAAGTTCCGCTCGTTCACCGACAACGACGACCGTCAGACTGTTGTCATTACCGGCCTCACCTCGGAGATGCAGCAGCTCAAGACCGAGTCGGTTAAGAGCAACACGTACATCTCCCAGCTCGAGTCGCGTATCGCCACCGCCGAGTCGCGCAGCGCCGAACTTGCGCAGCTCGTCGAGCGCTACGAGCAGGAGGCCGAGCAGCGGGAACGCTCCATCCGGGAGCTCGAGGAGCGTCTCTCCCTCGTGGACGACCAGCCAAATGTCAACATGCTCCTCGAGGAGCTCGAGACGCGTAACCGGCGCATCGAGACGCTGGAGACTCAGCTCCAGCAGTCGCCAGAGCAGTTGAGCCGGGACATGCCCGCTGGGAGCGACATCAAGTCTCCGACGACGCCACCAGAGACCCCTGTCCTACGCACCATTGCCGAGGACACCGAGTCCGAGGTCGAGATACTCCGCAAGGAGAACAATGCTCTGCTTGCGCGCCTGCACGAGGCCGAGATGCGCATGGAGCAGATGCACATGCCCCCCGCCACCCCAGCAACCCCAACACTGGAGCCACCAACAGAGCAGGACGAGGAGCTCGAGGACCCCGACCGCGTCCTCACCGAGTCTCCAAACAAGCGCGAGAGCACGGGCAACGATTCGAGCGAGTCGGAGACGACTCTGCAGACGCCAAAGCTCGCGAGCCGTGCCGTGTCGCCTCAGATGAGCGACGACCCATTGCACCAGGCTATTGCGCGCTCGCCATACGCGCAGTTCCGTGCTGGGGACTCGCGCCGTGGCGAGCCTCGCCTGCTTCGCCCTCTGTCGCTGTCGCAGGGCCTGTCGACGCTGTCTTACGGCAATGCCTCGCCACGATACTCGTGGAGCGGTGCCAACGGCATGTTCAACAACTATGAGCGCTCGCCCAAGTTTGAGCGGTCACCAAAGCGCCAGTCGATGCCGTTTGACTCGATCAAGCCTCTGCGGTCCATCCAGAGCCTCGAGATTGACCTGTCCCTTCTGCAAAAGACTGTCGCCGACCGCGAGGCACAGCTGCGCCAGCGCGAGGCCGAGATCCGCTACCTCAAAAAGTCGCTTGAGAACGGCGGCGGCTCGTTTGCGCCCAACGGCTCGCTCAACTCGGAGGAGGTCATTGAGCGTCTGCGGCAAGAGCACGCCGACGAGATCCAGAAGATGTTTGGCACCCACAGTGCCAACATGAAGGACCTTGAGGAGAAGCACCAGACTGCGTTGCGGTCGATTGCCGGCGAACTCGAGAACGCCAAGAAGCTGCATGCCGACGAGTTGGACAATGTGCACTCGACGCACAAGTCGCAGCTCGAGGAGCTCGAGACGCGCCACCGCTCCGAGCTTGGCGAGTCGGGCGACCTCAAGTCGGCCCTCGACGCAGCCTGGGAGGAGCTTGCGGCTACTGGGCGCCGGCATCAGACCGAGCGCGACAACCTCACCTCGACGCACCACAAGAACGTGGCTGACGTTGAGGAACGGCACGCGGCGGTTCTGGCAGCGCTGCAGGGTGAGCTCTCGGCCAACGCCGCGTCGCTCAAATCTGTGCGTGACGAGCTCGCTGCGGCCAACGAGGCCAAGTCGCGCGCCGAAAAGGAGCTTGCGGCTCGTCCCGAGCCCAAGGATCTCATTCCTCTCGAGGAGCACAACATTGTTGTGCAGGCCATGGAGGAGATGGAGAAGGCGCTTACGGCCGCCGAGGACGAGAAGAGGCAACTCAAGATGAAGGCCGACCAGGTCAAGTTTGAGCTGTCCAAGATCCGTGACGAGCACGAGATGCAGCGGTCCAACGACACGTCGCGCGTGGCCGAGCTCGAGAAGAAGATCAACTCGTTGGCGTCGGACAATGCCCAGCTCCAGCAGCAGCTCGAGCGCAACCGCGACTCGAAGAGCGTCATGGAGCCGCGCAGCTCCCGCACCAAGCTGCCGCCCATTGGTCCCCCGCCGACGGCGCCTCTGCCGCCCCTCCCCGCTGGTCGCGAGGCGATCATGTCTCCTACGCTCACCAACTCGTCGCTGCCGCGCATGTCGCACCACGAGGGCTCGACAGAGAGCGCGCGGTCATCGCGGTACGACCACGACTCGCACGACGGGCACCACCCCCGGTCGGCTTCGCACGCGTCTGCGCACCGGCCAGACTCGATGGCGACGACTGCCGAGGTGGAGCGGGACAAGGCGCTTGCCGAGCGCGAGGAGGCTCTGCGGCAGATTTCCGAGACCGAGGAGCGTCTGATGGAGCTCAAGTCTACGCTCGAGACGGAACAGCGCAACAACGAGCAGTTTACAAAGGACCTGATCGAGCTGCGCAAGAACAACTCCAAGCTCAAGGTCCGTGTGGACGACGTGAACCGCGAGCTGGCCGAGCTCAAGCGCGAGCGCGACAGCCTGCGGCGCGACGTTGTCGAAATGAAAAACGAGCTGGCAGACGCACAGTACGAGCGCATCGCAGACCGCCAGCGCCTCGACGGCGCACGCGCAGAAGTCGCACAGTACAAGGCCAAGCTCGACCGCATGGTCGACGCAAAGGTCTCGCGCCGCTCCGACCAGAAGCTCAAGTGCTTCTAATCTAGTGCCATCCATCTGCAAGACATCTGCGGATTGTGCGTTGCTCTTGCCGCCGCCGTCGCCACCCACTGCCACAAAAGGCAGCCGCCGACGCTCGGCGCCGCGCCATTGCCGCGCTGTAGTCATACATTGTTTCTCTCGTTGGGTTGTGTCCGCGCCCTATTAGGCGCGGGTTGTGCCGTGTCCATCTACCTGTCACGAAACTTCGACATTATACGCCATGTGATACCACCAGTAGTAGTAGTAGTAGTAGTAGTAGTACGAGTAGCTATCTTTCTTTCTTTCCTCTCATTTCTTCAACGTAGGATGACGCCATCGTCGGTCCGTGTAGGGTAGGGCTGCTGTACAGGTGGCATAGATACCGCATGTATGGTGATTGAACACGAAGGGGATATGGTACTATAGTGGGTGTGCGACGCGCGGGCCCAGTGCGACCCTGTTCCCGTCATGTGTGCACGCCCGCGCCACCCGCGGACCGTCACGGAGTGACGCGTCGTGACATGTCTCAGCGCCACATTTTCTCGACTAGACAAGGGGCACACGCAAAGTGCCCTCTGCGAATCTAACCGTAGGCGAGCGATAGTGCTGCCGCATCCGTCGAGGCCGCCGCGGCAACAGAGCAAGTCTAATCTGGCAAGCACGGCGGCGGGGATCACCGCCGCAGCGTGGTCTGGTGCAGACGCGTGACGAGCGCGAGGAGGGCAACGTTTTCCGAGCCGGCATGGTACGTGACTGCGTCGAGATGGAGCTTTGGTGAGGCACAATCGCAAAGTACACACTTACGTTTGTGTGGTGGTTAAAGTTGATTTCAAACTTTTGGAGGACTGTCCAGCGGTGTTCCGACTTTGTTGCGTCGGATTCGGTAATGGGGTCTGCGCGGAAACGCTGGAGCGTGCGGCTAAAGCTCTCCTGGTACGACACAAAGGCCGACATGGTCTTCATGAGTTTTGCGTAGACGCCTAGGAGTTTCGAGTTTGTGAGCATGCACTGCTTGAGGCACGTGTCGAGAAAGTCTACGTGGTCGCGCATGAGCTGGTCGACCGTGCCTACGTTTGCGAGCTTTGCTTCGAGGGCGCGCCAGTTGGTCTCTAGGACTTCGCCTGTAGCGTACGCAAGCATCTGGCGGACAAAGGTAAGCATGCGCGCGCGCAACGCAAACACGCGCGCCTTCCACTCGTCCATGTCCCCGTTCCCCGTCGAGTCGCGCCACAGGGGCGCACGCTGCTCGAGCCACATGGCTGACAGCCCGCTCTCGAGGTGGTGCAGGTGCACGAGGAAGCGGAAAATCAGCTGATACCGCGTCACGGCTTTGCGGCTGATGACGAGCGACAGGGGAAACTTTACGCTGTAGTCAAAGGCTACCGCGTCAATGCCCATGAGCGTGCCCCCGCTCGATGACTCGTCTTTCCTATCGGTGCCTGCGCCGAGGTCGAGGCCAAAGTCCAAATCCCCGTCGGCATTGGCGTTGCCGTGGTGCGTCACAATCTTGAGCAGCCAGTCGTACAGCCCCTGGCTCGCCATCGTGACCTTGAGGTTGTCCTTGTACGGATCGTTGGACGAGCTCGAAGCAGGGTTACGCACGGCCAGGTCCAGCAGCGATTGAAGCTTGACGATGGACACTGACTTGGCGGGTTTGCGCGTGAGGTCGGCGCTGGCGAGGTCAAGGAAGTTTGTGAGGAAGTCGGACTGGTCGGCAAAAAAGTAGTGCTTGAGCGAACGGAGGTGCGGGATGAGCTCCTGCTCGTCGACAAGTAGCTTGAGCAACGACTGGTTCGCATGTATGTAGGCGTCCTCGATGCGGCGGTAGAACTTTGCCTCGTTCATGACTACTGGCCCGTCATCGCCGACGTCGTCCTTTTTGACTTCGATGCCGCACTCGCGCATCACGTTCAGGTATTTGCCCGCGAGCAGAATTTTGTGTTTCCACGGCTGGAGGAATGCGGGAATACAAGCGCCGCCGGGGAGTCGGTTCGTTCCTTGCCGCGGTGCGGGCACTGCAGCAGATAACGACGGCGCCTTACCCCCAGGCACCTTTGACGAGCCACCGAGCGACGACCCGTCTCGCAGAGTGTATCGCCGTTCCCAGTACTCGTCCGTGTAGTCGCTCTCTAGCACGCCCTTGGTGATATGCCCGCTCTCCTTGACCATGAACTCGTCGTATGGGTCGGACAGGTATCCTGTGGTGATCCACCGGAGGAGCATGCGGCAGTATGGCTGGCTGGCGTGGAGCATGAGCTGCGAGTGGAGTGTTGTGGCTGTCGGGTCGCCGCTCATGGTCGCCTCGCGCTCGCCAATAATACCCAGAACTTCGCCGCCAACGACGGGTCCCCCGCCGCCGATCAGTCCACCGGCTTCCTGCGCCTTGAGGTTCTTCATCAGCCCCTTGAGGCCCTCGCCTCCAAGACCCAGCTCCTCGGCCATCCCGCCGAGGCCGTCGTCGTCATCGGACGCGTCGCTGTCGGCGGGCTCGTCGTCCGTCTCGAGTGCGAGGCTGAGCGAGCTCAGAAGCGACATGGTGTGCAGGGTGGGGTGAAGGTGAAAGTAGAGCGTCTGGAGGGTAAACGTCGACGAGGAGAGGAAGAGGGATTCGAGTTGGGCGGTGAGGACGCGGTATTCCTGCAACGTGAGCCGAATGCACACCTGGAACCTACCTTGAGCATACCGCGCATGCCGCTGCTGAGGGCATGCGAAACCATGCCAAATTCGGGGCTGTTCCGGAGCTCTATCGACGCCTCGACGGAGGTAAAGAACGTGGCGAGGGGTAAGAGGCGATTAACGAGGGAGAGGAGGGATGGGTCTGATGTGAGCTAGCGTCAACATAGGCAAAGCTTACCCAAGCTTGGGTCGACGCGCCACCGCGCGCCCTTGAGCCGCTGCTCGGCGTCCATCGGGTCGTACCCCTCCGCATACCGGATAAGCGACCCCTCGACCCCCTGGAGGACGTAGAGTATGTCCTCGCAGATCCACGCTTCCTGGATGGGAAGGGGCACGCCGTCGAGGAGACGTTGTGGTGGTTCTGGAGCGTCGGGGAGGGAGTCAACTTCACGCTCCACGACCTCGATCTCGATCTCGCGCGTGTGTCGTCGTTCGGCACGCTTGGCGTCTCTCGCACCTCGCTCGCGATCGCCCCGGTCTTTGTCCCGCTCGCGATCACGATCACGCTCTCTTGGCCGAGACGCCGAGGACGACGGACGCGATTCGAGCCTGTCAAACCGCGACGACGGGCGGTCAAGTCCGGATACAGGGCGGGATCGTTCGGTACGGCGGCTATCTGGCCGTTCACGATCGCGATCACGCTCGCGCTCGGCGCGGTCGGTGATGCGCGCTTGCGCTGGCATCAGCGCCTTTCGCCGCGCAATACCCACCCAAGGCTATGGCGGCCGCATCTGGCGTGTCCCCGGACAACTCGAGTTCCTCGCGGATAGACGGCGCGCCGACTCGTCGAACCGACGCAAGTGTGCCCGTTACCTGTTGTCAGTCACGCTTTACGACGACGCGGCGCACGTACCCGATTGTACTCCTCCTTCGACAGGCCCAGGTGGCTGTGCCGGTGTCGTTGGGGCCGTGGCGTGAACGGCGTCACGGACGACATGGCGGATGCTGTGGACGTGGTGGTTGTTGACGCCTGGTCAACTCTGGGCGCGAGACAACAGAGGCACGAGCCGGCGCGACACATCAACAACACGCGCCGCGGGAGTATTTCGCCGGTGCCTGAAACCAGGTCTCCAAGTGAGATGCCAACTGAACCACTACTACACACGCTGGGCATTCCGCGTTAATGCGCGCCGCCTTGCACGCCGCCGCGCCGCAGGCGGCGTGCATGGCTGACGCCACGACGATTCTAGAAATCACATACGACAATCACTGCTGGTCTACTTATGCTACTGTAGCGGGCCTAGGCGCGAGGCTTGACCTTGGGATCCCACGACTCCATCTTTTTGGCCGTGGTGTCGTATGTTGTGAAGTGGCCGCGCGTGCCGGTGCTGAGGTTAGCCTTGTGCACATACGAGACCGAGGCATAAGGTGGGGCAGGCGGGGTTCGACGGACAGAGCTGCGCGCGTGTTCGCGTGTTCGCGGGCTCGTGCGCTCTTTTCTCTCCGCCGAGGACAACCTCGGCGCAATAGGCCCATTCTCCTCTCGGATTCACCACGCCCGGATCGCGTCGCAGGGGGCGTGAGCGCCCGCAGCCGCTGCGCGGTCCGCAAGCGCTCACGCGGCACCACTCACAGGTTCTCGCGGTACTCGCCCATCCAAGGCTGCTTAGCCTTGATGACGACCGGGTCCTGGTCTGGGGGCAGGTATCGAATGTGGTTGAGCCATGACGCCCACTCGCGCGGGACCTGGGACGCGTTGAAGTCGTCCTGCGCATAGTCCACCCAGCGCTGGCGACCGGGGCTCTCCTCGCGCGCGTCGTAGTTCTGGAAGTACCGGTTCCCGAACTGGTCCTTGCCGACTGCCGTTAGTGTGGCACAGGGGTGTGGTCAAGCGCGGGGAAGTATGTTGCGCCGCCGCGCGTGGCGCGCGGGGTTGGTATCGACGCCGGCGCCGGCGCCGGCGCAGAGTGCGGGCCGGCGCGCAGAGGTTGAGTTACGGCCCGCCAACCGCGGCCAACGCAGATCTCATTGGCAGACGGGCCGATTTCGCAACCTGCCTATGCGCGAGCAGCATGGCCGCGCTCCGTGGCGTAACGTCTTCCGGCCTCGCCGCCCGCGGCGTCCGCGACGTCTCGCACGGCGGCGATCCCGCTCCACACTGCGCTCCTCGGAGATGATCACAACCGGCCAGCGCCACCGCGCGCCGCACGCTCCCTCGCTCCTTCCCCCGCCAAGAGCCATACGCACCGAACTCTCCGCCCTTGGCATCACCAATGTACCTGCGCTGTCAGCCGAGTCGTGCAGATGTGGGGACACGAGCGAGCTCGACGCTGGGCGCGCCGGCTCGCCGCGCTCGCGGCACGCCTACGCACGTCATCATGCGGAACCACTCCTTGAAGCCCGCCTGGCGGATGTGCCGGATTGTCCGACCGATCGAGGACATCGTGAGTGACTGGCGACGGACGGTGGTGGTAGCGATGAAGGCCAAGTGCTCGGCGCCGAGGTGCGTTATGCGCCGCTGCTCACTGGCGCAGGGCGCCGGGTGGACACCCCGGCCTTTCGGGGAATTGGGCCGTGGCGTGGCGTCGCGTGCGGGCCTCGCGAGCTACGACAAGTTTATTACGTACAATGTTTGTTTCCACCTGTGCAAATGCCCTGCTGAACACAATGCATATGCCATATCCAACTGTAACTGCCCTCATCCACGCGTCGCCGCCTACTGCAGTTTCCGCCCGCACGACGCGCACCGCCAGCGACTGAAGGTGAGGTCGGGCCAGCACTTTTCTTTCATCAGCCGCGCGCTTCGGGGGGTGAGGGGGACTTACGGCCCTCGTTCTCGTGGTCAAAGTAGCCGGCGCAGTAAGGGCCCGGGTGCTCGAGTTGGGGCACGGCATGGAGGGGCGGTGCGAAGGAGGAGGCTACTGCGGCGTCCGCGCGCGAGAGCGATACGGGGGCTGGTGAAGCTGAAGAGGGGGCGTGCGCTGGCCAGCCGATGAGCGCGGCGGCGAACGCAAATGGACTCGCGAGGCGCATGGGGCTCGTCGGCGTCGTGCGCATGGAACTTGCTTGCTTGCTCGCTTGCTTGCTTGCTTACCCTCAATGAAAAACAGCTGCTTTACAGCGATTATATAGTCCTGACCTGGCCGCGCCGATGACAATAGCGACTGACTGACGACGTTGCGTTGTGCTGATCGCCATCCCCGGCGCGGTCGGGTTTCGCGCCGGTCAAGGGCGCAGACCGTGCCGCGGCGGTAGTCACTGATCAGCCCATTCTTTGTCGGTAATCTGTGCTTACCCCGTGGTGTGGACACGACGGGGACACACGCGCCATCCACACACGGGGCGCCACCGAGCCCAGCCACGCGCATTGTCGATGTGGCCGTGGTCACAGGTCGCGCCGCTATTGTCTCCAGTGCCGCAACGACACTGACGCCGCGCGGCGCAGCTCCTCTTAACAATACATGCTGTACACACATACACTGATAGGTGGCTGATACAACGCGGAAGCAAGGTTCTAGTGCGGGAACTAGCCTACGGATTAGTACAGCTGGTCGAACCGCGGGCCCATTTTGCGATAACAGTATCGGCAAAAGGAGCTTTGCCCGCCGGCGATACAGAGCGCTGGGATTAACAAGGGCGTCCAGAAGTTGACTCACCGCCGCGATTGCGCGCGAGGACGGGGTCACCGCGACACAAGTCCCAGTAGTAGACGTAGGGTTTGTCGGCGTACCACCTGGGTGCGAGGGACGGCGACTCGGGCGACGTGAATGTCATCATTGGAGCTGGTTGATGGCGCGAGTCGAGTGCATGCGACCCCGGCGGCGCTGGCTTATGTACGCGCGCGCGCACACAGCCCAAGTGATGCCCCGCTCACAGCCGCACTGATGCGAGGCAGTGTTGATGCCATCAGCCCTAGCCGTATCTGAAGCGTCGGCCTGATGCGCCCAGACCATTCCGCACTTCCGACACGCATTCCGACACGAACGCTTCTTGATGTCCGGTCGGTCGTGCGGTAAAGACGCCGAGATGCCGAGTGGCGCGTGCAAGCATGTACGAGCCGGCGGTATATCTCGCGCATACGTCCCGAAGCATCAGCCGCACCACTTTATCCCCCTGCTCGAGGGTTTTGACGATGTCGGTTTAGCCAGATGGCGGGGCAGTGATATTTGGACCAGCTCGACGAGCTCGCCGCAGCCTCTACAGTGCTCCTGGCACGGCACAAGCTCACCACTCGTGAAGCGTTTCGGAGCGCCGCCAACACAGCTCTATCTTTGCCCTCATCGCACAGCCCAACGCTGCATGACACCCGGGTCTCCATCACGCTGCCGTGACCCGACGCGGCCATGTTCCGGGATGTAGCACAAGTGACGCGTCGGGCGTAGACTGGCGTGCAAGCTCCGAAACGGGATTGTGATGTCGGCCGTCGGACGACGGGGGAATTGGCGCGGACGCGGACATGGTGATCCAGTCTCGGCGGTGTCGTTTCGGGACTGCATAAAGACTGCCTCTGCGCCTCAAAGTGTAAAATACTGTACCGCACGACCTCTACAGTACAATACGAACTCAATGTCAAACTTTGGCGGCTACAACGGAAAGCTGTACCCACTGTTCCCCAAGCCGCGTCAAAGCAGTGCGAGGCCCCAGCCCCAGCCCATCCTGCGGCCACAAGGCCTTTCCACCTTTATCGTTCCTCCCGACGCTGGTGGCTGTAAGGGAGGCATGACAACGAGCAGCGGCGTGCCGGAGAACCAGGGCAGTGGGTGTCCGGCATGTACATAGAGCTGGGGTGATGGCTGACGCTTTTCACAGAGAAGTGCGACTGGTATCCGAAGACAGGCAATGTCAAGACTCAGTTTTGTAACTATTGCCACACGACGACGACATCGAGGTAGTGAGATTGTAGCGCCGGAGTGCGTTCTGTATGCATTGCTCCCTCAGGCTGTGGGGAGGAGGAAGCTGGAGACGGTGGGCGCAGCACAGCTTGCCCCGTGTGTGTGTCCGCAAAGGGTGGAGGCGCAAGAGGGAGTATAAGTACTGTCTCCGACTGCAGCGTGTCGTTCGCCAATCAATACCTCGACACGACGTACTCGACTGGCACGGCACAACAAGGCATGACTGAGAAGAAGCGGCAGCCAGGCTGCGAGGGCAACAGCGCGCACTACAACCGCGGGGGCAAGTGTCTCTTTTTGCGCCGGGGACTGACGGCTCGCAGACGAGTGCCTGCGCTATAAGCGCGACGACGGCAAGATCGTGTGCCGCTTTTGCCACCGTAAGATGAAGCCTGAGGGCGACGAGGTCGAGGACGGCGGCGGGCGCCGCAAGTCCAAAGACGCCGAGAAGAGGGACAAGTAGGGGTTCCCAGAGGTTCGATAGAAGCGAGTGGCCCGAGAGACCTTGCCATTGTCCCGGCCCGTGCCACGAGAATAACTGTATCGACTGTATGATGTGTACACGGCGTCGCGTGAGAAGCATAAATACCCCCCAAAGCTTTGAGCTTCTTGTCCTGGTGTGCATGGCAACTTGGCGGGTGACAACTCGACTAATTGTCTGTGGCTGCGCTCGTGCGCAGCACGTGAGTACCACCGCAGCACCGCTCGTCCCCACAACGCACGCGCGATCCATGCGTCGCGACGTGCGTGTCGACATGAAGCTCAATGCCGTTTTTCTCTGCTTCGGCTCTATGTAAGGTCAGGCGGTCGCTCAGTCCGCCTTGTGTCTCTTGATTCGTGCACCGGAGGATATTGACACTCCGCTGGTGCCACATCAACCGTGGGGCACGTACGCATTGCACTGTTCCGTGGCCGACAGCACCTCTGGGGAATGGACCGCAAGTAGGCGCCCCAAAACACACCCCGAGGTGCTCCCCAATACTCCGTACGACGGCGACCAGAGTAATGTGCAAGAGCAAGGGAGGTGCGACGGCAAGCGAGTTGAACGTGATGTGATGTTTTGTAAGACAGTGCCAGTGCCTTTGCACAATGACGCGTACATGCTTTGTGTGCCTCTCGACGCCATACTGGCCTACCCCTGCACCTGTGCGCAACAAATTGTTGCGTGAGCCACAAGGCGTTCCCTCACTTCTGTCATTTGCCAGTATTGTCTGCGGTTGCTGTGACCCAGATCAATGGCACTCGTGTCTTGTGCTTTACCGCTTCGCCATGCACGTTCACTGTCCACCCCAGTCTGCGTCTACGCGACGCGTTTGAACCAGGCACACTCACGGACCACTAATGTGCTTGTGGCGCCGCGGGGAGTGCGTCGGCACGGGGTCGTCGCTCGCACCGACCCGCGAGCCTGAGCCCTGTCGTGCAAAACGTTTCGAGCAAGGGGGGGTGGTCAACAACGGTATGCAAGCATGTCTGCACGTTTGCAACGCACACACACATATATTGTTAAACACAGAGGCATGGATTCATTTATCACTGCGCGCGTGCTTTGCGGCAGGTGGGAGTGGGAGAGTGTGGCGCTTTGTCGGCAAGTGTACCTGTACAGGCACGAGCCCGCACCGTGGAGACCACGACGTGAGCACGACAATTTCATGGCGGTCGGATTACCTGGCGCGCCGCGTTTGGGGTTTCAAGTATTGTGCTCCTTGTGTTTTACGTGAGGGCACCGAAGCACAGGGCTGTGCGAACGCGCCTGCACACGCTCGCGTCTGCGCCGAGGTCATCGGCAACAGCCTCGGAAAGGGGCGCGACAGAGGTTTATCGATAATCCACCCAATCACCCGTCGTTTTGGCCGGTGTCGGTGCTGCGTCATGGCCCCCATCACCGGATCACACCGTGTTGGGGCCGCGCATCGCTCTTGCGCTGATGGGCGGAGCGGTCGCGCGGCGGGGCTGGCGGGGGGGCGAGAGGAACACGGACACTTTATTGTTGTGTCAGCCGATGCGCCGCAGCGATAGTATAATAGTCGCACCACGACATGTTCATGTGTGGATACACCCCCGCCGCCGCCTGGACATTGTTGTGTAGAGCTGGCTTCCACACATCCCTTGTTTCCCAGGCGCGCGCGTCTCGTCGTCTCGTGTGGTCTCGTGTGGTTCGTCTCGCCTTGTCCGTCTCGTTGTTCGACAGCCGCCGCACCACTCTCCGACCTGTATTAAACGCCTAGCAACAGTATCCTGACGCCTTCCCTGTACTGTACACCACGGCAACCAGACCAGCCCCGTCCCCTCGACCTTGCATCTCGAAAAGAAGCACCAGCAACGGCTCATCGCGCCCAATGCAGTGCTCAGGCGACACGAACGGCACAAACCGTGGCCGTGAGTTTTGATCTTCAGAGTTGGCTGACGCGCACAGAGCCCTGCTACCCCATCCTCCACTACGACGAGTACCGCTGTTATCATTGCCACGAGCGTTGTGCCATGTAACAATACACGTGAGCACGCGCGCACCTAACGCACCATGTAGCCATAATAGAGCGCTGTATGAGATGATGTGTTAATCACTGGCATGGTTGTTGTTGTGCGCGCGCTCGCACCGTCGCCAGTCCTTATAAAAGCGAGCACAATGACAGCAGCGGCCAGGTATTCCGCTACACCCAACGCCTCAACAGATGGGCTTTTTCAGCCGCGACAAGCCTCCGTGCGCTTCTGCAAGCACCATATCGTTTCACCCGCAGTCAGAACCATCCGCCACGCCGTTCCTCTGCCGCGGGAACAAGCACGGGCGCAACGCTGGCCGTGAGTCACCTACCGCCTTCGATGATCGGGCTGACGCAAGGCAAGTGCCACCCCGTGCTCCTCTACGACGACATGGTGTGCCAGTACTGCAGGTTACTGCTGTTCAACGACAGGGGATACTGCGTAAAAGTGGATCCGCGCGACTGTCTCCACCAGTAATAGGAAACATGCATGCATTAGGCTGTGCGCCGACACAGCGCGCCTTTGGGCAGGGGGTCAACCCACATGCTCAGTAATCGCCCGCACCACAGGCAGTACCAGTACATGTTCCGATTTGTCACCGCTTCGCAGGTTTCTGTCGTGAGCTTTGTCCGGGCTGTCAAGAGGCACTCACGGTCCTTGTTCTGGTTGAGAAAGTTGCCGCGGCACGGCGTCGGGTCGATCGGTCCAGGGGGCACGAGCTCACTCGCGAGCGTCGACGACGGCGAGGGCGTGAACACCGTCGCGCTCTCCCCTGCCGCTGATGCGGCGTCCGTGCTCCCTACGCTGCCACCGTTCGAGCTGCTCGTGTTGTCCGAGTTTGGATACGGCCCGGACGAGGCGCCCGACGACGTTGTCGACGACTCGTCAGTCATGTTGTGTCAGTTAGTGGGGCAGTAAGAGGGCAGAGTTGCGTCTTAAGGCGCCGCCTAGCCTCGCGGTGTGGACATGGTCCCAGACTCCCGCTTCGCATCCCGCCACCGGTCAGCGTCAGCGGCATCCTTCCCAGTCACGCAACACGCGGTCCGAAGCGAGGCTCGGCGCGATGTGCGTGTGTGTCTGTGTGACCTTGAAAGAAGTTGGTGATGGTGACAGTGCAGTCCGTCGGTGGGCTTTGTGGTCTCCCTCAGCTGGTCGCCCTTTGGCGTCAGCGTAGTCGGCGTCAGCGCGTCAGGATCAGCACAGGCGACGGCACGAGGTCAGTGCAGCAACGTGCATTGTCGACTTCACAGCTTCATCTCCAGACTATCTACACGCCCAAGTACTACGCTCGCTCTCGAACTCCGGGATCGGTCTGTCGCTCGCGCTCGCTCACTTGTTACCAGTTGCCTTGTCGTACTTCTTGGCGGCATCGTGCGCGAGACTGTCAAGCTTGGCCGCCGCCTCGTCGGCATTAATACCAATAACGTCGCCGGCCTTACGTGCCTGCTGCCCGACCTTGTCGGCGGTCTTGTCCGCCGGCGAGCGGTTGTAGAACCAGTAACTGCCGTTAGTATCCGCAGGTAGGTGTGGCGGACATACCCGACGACAGCGGCGCCGAGGACGCCAAGACCGATCACGAGGTTTTGGTCTGGAGGTCAGCATTGAGAATGGAGTGGGGCAGAGCCGGTTTACTCACTCTCGCCGGCGGGCTTGTTCGGCTGGCCCGAGGGTCCGTGGTGGTTGTGGCGTACTTGCGCGCGGGCGGCGCTGCGCGACGTCGCGGCGAGACGGGCGGAGGCGAGACGGGTCTGGGCGAGCATAATGTGCTTTTGATAGAGGTGTGAATTGGTGTGGCGGCGGGGAAATGCAGCGTCCAGCTGTGCCGTTATATCGTATCCCACCGAGCGAGATGAGGCCAGCCGCCACTGCGCCTCACCTCGCCTCTAGTGACATCATCCTTTCAGGCATGTCCAGCACGATCCGCAGCGCCCCGCCGATGGCGAGGGGGGCTGAATACTGCGGCGCCTACTGGCTCCCACGGACGCGGCGGAATGACGATGTCGCCAGTCACGACCTCCACCGACAAGAGCTGGACGTGTAGACGTGTGCCTCTTGGCCGGCCGGCCGAAACGGCCCTCAAAGGAATCTCGTGGAGACCCGCTTGTGTCATAGTTCTAGTGATACACAGTACATGCCTGCCCCGTATAGGGGCGAGTTACCTCTATGATGCATGGGACTACTCCTCCTTGAGCTCCTGCTCGAACGCGGCCATCTCGGCGTCGTCCATGAGCCAGTCGGGGTCGACTTCAACTATACCCTCCTTGGGCAGCTCTTCCGGGTCGTCGTCCTCCGGATCGAGCCAGTCGTTGCGCTGACACCGCGGCTGGACTGCGCCCTGCCGCGCCAACGCGTCTGCCGCCTCGTTACCCGCATGCCCCACATGCCCGCGCACGTGCTTGAACCGCACTGGCGCCTTGCGCCGGCGCAGAAGCACAGTCAGGTGTCGAATCATGTCGGCGTTCTTCACTGGCCCCGCTTTCGTCTTCCACCCGTTCCGCATCCACTTGGGGAGGTACACCGTCATGCCTGCGGTTAGCTAAGAGCGCCGTGCAGGAGCTAGACTCACACTGGATCGAGTACTGCGAGTCTGTGCGGATCTCGAGTGGCAGCTCGGGAAAGGGGCACGTCTCGATCGCGCGGATGATCGACTGGTGTCAGCTACCTCAAGGACTTATGAGCTCACCAGTAGCTCGCCGCGGTTGTTCGTCTGGAGGTCGCCAGGTACACGTTCCGCGAGGTTGTACTTTGCCGCTTCGCGCGCGCCCCAGTGTACGCCTGCGCCGGCCGACGCCCCGCGCTTGCCGTTGCCCAGCGACGAGCCGTCCGTGTACACGACGAGGCGGTGGGGAGGGGTATCAGTGACGATCCAGCCGTCTGCCTCGAGGGCGGCAAAGTTCGGGGGCAGCTCGGTTTTGGCCTTGGCCGATGACGACAATGTGTCCTTGTCCTTGCTCTTCCCTGGCGTAGAGACACCCACGACGGGCGGACCGCCGTTCATCGCCCCGACCATAGGCGGGCCATCGTACATTGCACTGGTGCCCGCGGGCGCCTCGCGCGACGTACACGCCGGCGCCGCGGCTGCGTCCGGTTTCGCATAGGGGTTACGCGCAGTCTTGGCAGTGGCGATAAACTTGCGCGCCTCGGCGTCGCTCGTGAACTTTTTGTACACCGCGCTGGCGTCAGCTACTGCGCAATGTGGAGTGCTGTCTACAGTGACACTACGCACCGCCCAAAACCCTTTACCTGCGCCTCGCACTCGGCCCATGTACGGTACACGCCTGGCTTGCGCCCGGACGCGACGGCATAGAAGGCTGCCTTTGGCCTGGTGTAAGCAGGCCCGGCAGCGCTTTCAGCTCACATCTTGCCTTCCTCTTGTGCCGGGCTCGCGCTGCTGCCCTCCTCGACAGTGCGCCGAAAGAATGAGAATAGAGAGAGGGATCGCGTCGGTGTTGCCGACGGTGATACTCTAACTAGCTGTCGTGTTGTCGCACAGGCATAAAGGACGGGTCGCATGCAGATGGATCAAGAAGAAGTTGGTGCCGGAAGGCCTCCACCATTGTGAGCTTTGATCGCCAAGTAGAGCCCATAAGGCACATTTCCATATTCCTGATACCCAATTCCTAATAGCTAATAGGTCAGGCTAATATCTTGCCTATCCAGGTAAGGTCTAACAAACAACTGTCAGGCACACCAATGCTCCCACCCAAATCTCAGTGTGGCACTCTGCCAAAGCTTTGTATTATACAGTGTCACATAACCGAAATGCTCTGCATTGCGGGAACCAAAATAGACGGAGGAGGAAGTACAGGCTCTACCTGACGAGACAATCTATCTATAGTAGGTGTAGCTGTGAGGGCGCTGCCGCTCACAGGAATTGTGAATGCACGCGCTGCGCGCAGTCACAAGGAAACGTCTCAAAGGACGCGTCGTGGTGTTGGCGTTTAGGCGAACGACCAGACAATGGGGAAACGACCCTCGTCCCAGCCGTTGGGGCCGTTGATGGCGGCGTAGGTGCCCTTGGAGAGGTCGAGGTCGTTGCCGTTGCCGCAGGTGGGGCAGGCGTCGGCGATGGTGGCGACGACAGTGTTGCCCTTGCCGTCGGCACGCGAGATGCGGACCTGGCGGCCACAGTAGGGGCTGACGGCGTTGGGGTTGGGGTAGTAGGGGCCGGCGGTCGAGGCAGCGACGACAAGGTCCGAGTCGCTGTGGTGCTGGCCACAGGCGCCGGCGTCACCGCCCTGCGAGTAGTAGGTGCCGAAACCGCCAGTGTTGTCACCCTGGGGAGCCGAGTTGGAGTCAGAGTTGGAGTCCTGGGTCTGCTTGGGCTCCTCCGACGAGGAGGACGAGGACGACGACGACGACGAGGCGGGGGCCTGGTTCTCGTAGTTGGCCTCGATCGGCTGCGAGGCGTCGGAAGTGGTAGCGGCGGCAGTGGCGGTCTCAGTGGAAGTGGCAGTCTCGGCGGACGACGAGGCGGACGAGAACTGGGCGCCCGAGTCGTCACCGGCGTCAACCGAGGCGGTGGCGCCGGGGAGGGTGGCAGTCACAGTGGCGTTGGCAGCCGCGATCTTGGCCGAAGCCGAGGCGACGGCGGTCGCGTTCGGCTGGCAGTACGACGGGAGGTCAACAGTGGCGTTCTGGTTGGCCTTGATGGGGTGGCAGCAGTCGTCGAAGAACGTGGTGTTGTGCTGCTGCGAGCAGTTGAGAGCGACGTAGCGCAGGTGGTAGGTCTGGTACTCCTCGAGGAGGTCAGACTTCCAGCCAGCGGGGCGGGCGACGGCCGAGCCGGCAAGGGCGGCGGTGGTGAGAAGCGAGAAGAGCATCTTGTAAGAGAGTGTGTGTGGGCTTGTAGCTGAAAGAATGTGTCGAGCAAACAAACTACTACGGAACAGGCAGCGTCGAGCTGTGTCTTGCGTGTCGAACGAAGGTCGGAAGGTGGATGATGGGGAAGAGCAAGTGCCAGCTGCTCGCTATATATATTGTTGAGAATGAACGAGGGTGTTTGTTGTCGAGGACCTCTTTTCGAGATGTCAATGAGTGTGTAGCGCCTGGAAACGGGCAAAAATGAGCGATGGGACGTGCACCTGAAGGACAACACCGGCCCGTGTGGTACTCTCGAGGACGTGAGGACCTCAAAATGTCACCCGCCGCGCACCTGTTTGTCAACAAGGCAGAGGCGGACCAGACCATGTTGACGCTCGCCAAGGGCGTGCGCCACATACTCTCAAAGTTGCGGCGTGTGGCGCGGCTCAATGCCGACCGGCAGGTAAGCAAGCAGAAAAGGTACCTCCGAGGCACCCCCGATCTACTTGGGACACTGTCGCAGACGCCGCCGACGCATCTGGGCTCTCCCCGCCCTCTGTTCCAATTATACCAGACCTGCATGCTCCTGGATGTTGCCTATCACTTGCAGGCGTATATGCCTCGTTGCGCGAGTAGTGGCGTCAAGGGATGATTAAACCAGGGTGCGGGCGACAAATCGCATCAGGGAGCCACAAGTTGTACACCGGGGGTCGTGCAGCCAACGTCGACTCTAAGAAAAGATACACACCCCTGCACGAGATGATGAACGTCTCTTAGCTGATCGCCCGCCGCGACCTTGCCAGGAACACCGAGCACACAACCCTGAAAATACAATTCATAGAATCGAGGCACAGGCTGTTTGGGCCCTGATTCAAACATTGTCGCGCCCAGAACATGTTCGTAGTCGGCTATTACAACGCTACCGTTGGAGCTGTCATGTCCATCAACAAATATCAGTCTTGATGGTATCACTATGCTCCAGCTGCTCGGCTGATCTCCGACTCTGACTGCCGACCGGCGGCAAGTACATCTCATCTACCGTGCCATCGCGGGGTAACCGTGAGCTTGATGTGCTTTGTGTGCTCCATTGTTGTGCGTTTGTGGAGTGCAGGGTGGGAGTACTTGGCAGAAATAGCGACTCTATTCTGGGTCGTTGTCCAACGGACGCACACATCGCTGCGCAAGGGAGCACACACGGGGGTGTGGGGTGTTTGTAGATTCCACGACGCGTGCTGGGAATAGCTGCAGCATGCACACTCGGTTTGCAGTGAATACGACCTCGCACGCGGTGTGTAATACCCGTTTTACTGGCTTGGAGTGGAGCCCACCTCACGCGCAACGCGAGCGCATACGCGCCAGTGAGCGCGCGCGCGCTCCAAGGCATGTGGCGTGACCGTGCATGCCGCCGCCAACTTGCTTCCGCGCACGAGCCGCGAGCCGGCACTTGCCTGTCGGGATGGCAAGCGCCATTCGCCCGAAATCCATTCAATCGTTCGGGTGTGTCGCGCGTGTTGCAGGTGTTGCCCCGGTTCCGACCAAAAAATTGCCCACCCACGCAAGCAGCCCGGCATACGCATACTCCTCCTCAACCCACACGCCATACGCATATGTACTGTATACGCGCAGATGAGCTGCAATAGTAACACCAAGGCACACCTATCCGGTCTTTGGGTAAGGGCTTAAAAGCATCCTTGGCCCAAGACAAACTCCTGGCAGAGCCCAGATCGTGGTACAGCTAGTTTCGAGGTCCGACCCCAACCTAATCCTCCAACAGGGGACATTGGTTGTGGAATGAATGTGATCCAGACCAGTATACAATCTGCCGCGGGCGGTGTTATCCATCTGCAGCAGCTCCATGCAGGTCACAAACCGCGCTGATGTTCCGCCGAGCTACCCTTTCGGGCATGCGCCAGCCCAGTTGTACAACACAGTCACCGGCCACCGTGGCGCTCTCTGCGCTCAGGAACGTAAACGGCTGGATATAATCGAGTGACCTGCAGGCCTGCAGGTTATATACTGCCCCACGCTGCCATCTATTCACTAATGTACAGTACCTGCAGTTGTGTCCAGGCGATAAACTTTTGCGGCGACCCTGCCGAGCCTACCGACGGCCCAAGTCACCCACTTGAAAGTGGGGGAGACGGTCATGAACTCGGCGGATGGCGCAGCACATGGGCTGCCAAGGACGCCACATACGCTATGGTCTTGCTCAGGCCTGAGCATGTCATGTAATCGGCCGCAGACGCGCAACGAGTACATGACAAACGCCGGCTGTGTGCGCCGGCTCACGCACGCCGCCCAACTGCCATTCCGAGGTGACCCCCGAATCGCAATGTCCATGACGGCGGTCTTGGGCGTGAGACGCTTTATGCCGCCGGCAGGACCCAAGGCCAAGACATCAGACATGGCCTCGGATCGCCGCTTCCCTTGGGCAAGCTTTTTGTCGTGCTCGCGAGCTCTATTCTGGTATTCTGAGTGTACACGCCGTCCGCCGTTCACGCTGCGTTTGGCACAGGCTTGGTTACATCTGCCTCGTCGGTGACTAGAGGCAATGTCTGCCAACTCCTGCCGCCGTCAACTGGATGAAGACACGGGCCTAGGCCCCAAATCGTGACTACCTCGTTTTTAGTGGCATATAGAAAGTGTCTACTCAAAGACGACCAACGTCGATGCAGCACAAGGCAACGAATGTCCGCGCCGACTCCAGCATGGACAACGGGGATGGCCCCAAATCTAATCTCAGAGCTGGGCTGAGCCGAGCCGCGGCCCGCGCATGGCACTAACAACAATATCTAGCCCTGGTTGTTTTGATGCGAGTATGCCCAACGCGGTATCTCGCCGTCTTCCATTTATCGGCAAGGCACCATCCGCGGTATTGCTGACGATTCTGCCAAACGCGGTATCTCGCCGTTTAGCCCACGTATCGGCTGGCCCGACAATATGTAACGGTGGTCATCTGGTAACCGTTCTGCTAAACGCGGCATCTCGCCGCTGAAGCTATTCATCGGCTCAACAGAGTGCCATTTGTGTGCCTGTTGCGGCCCGAGGCGCAAACAAGATACCGCCTTCAGTGCATTCGTCGGCTTGGCCGGACATTGACAAGCAGTACCTACAGCAGTCATCCGCTACGGTTCTGCCAAACGCGGCATGTCGCCGCTGAAGCAATTCGGCAGTGACTGCCATTCTTGTGCCTGTCCCGGCAAGGCGCAAGTATTATGCCATCTAGAAGTAGTCTACAGATGTACCGTTACTGTACACGACGCTTGGCTATGCTAAGACTTCTTGAAACGTGCCTCGGCGGCTCGCGCCCGCCTCTCACGCTCAATCTGGGCACGCATGTCCGCGCTGAGACCCGCGAGGCTGGTCTCTGCGCCCGGGCGGCCACCGAGTTTCTGGGGACCAGTGGAGGGCACGCCCAGGGATGCGAACGACTGTGCGGGTTCTGGCTGGGACGGTGGTGGAGCGGCCTCCGCTTCGGCATCGGCACGTGCGCGTTCGCGCTCCTTCATCTTCTCGCGCAGCCCGCGCCGCCGCTCGGCCTTCTTGGCGCCCTGCTCCGCCTCGGCCTCCTCGCTCAGACCAGACGGGACGTGCG
Organism: Cutaneotrichosporon sp. PT3311B; assembly: GCA_023627985.1. Taxonomy (NCBI): domain Eukaryota; kingdom Fungi; phylum Basidiomycota; class Tremellomycetes; order Trichosporonales; family Trichosporonaceae; genus Cutaneotrichosporon; species Cutaneotrichosporon sp. PT3311B. Next base: position 604,299 of record JAMALP010000010.1, on the reverse strand, counting down.
CCGCCTGCCAGTCCCACATGTCTGGGTGGTCGAACGCGATGCGCCGGAAGAGGTTACGCACGCTCTTGCCTGCTGCGAGATCGTACGCGCGCTTCGTGCCGTCAATCGCCGCGGTCGGGTCCAGCTTGGCCTCGAGGAGCAGGTATCGCAGCACATCCTCCTGTCCCGCTGCAGCGGCAATACCCAGTGTCCCTGGGCCCACTTCGTCGCCGTACCGCCCCACAAACGTCCGTAACGCATCCACACGCCCCTTCTTGACCATATCCTCCAGCCGACGCTGCCTGTCCTGCTTCGCCTCCTCTTCCGGCGACAGCTTTGGCACAGCGGGCACAGGCGCTGGTGCCGGTCCTGGCGCCGGCTTGGCCACCGCCTGCTTCTTCGGCTGCAGCTGCGCAATGTACGCCTCGTCCTGCGCCGCCAGTGCCTCCTCGGTAAGATGTGATGTCTTGACGCGCGTAAGCTCGTGCCAGCATCGCAGCAGTTCCTGCTGCGTGGGACGTCGTGTGGGAAAGGGGAACGACCGGATCCGCGGATCGCTCTTGTCCAGCACGGCCCCGTCGTATCCCCAAAAGCTCTTCTTGCCGTGTGTGCTGGCGCGGATAAAGATCCGTTCCGACATTTGGATATCCTCCTCCCACTCGGAAAGGAGCTCTCGGATCTCCTCCTGCAGCGCTTGCTCGCCGTATCGACGCAGCATCGCACCAGCCGACACAGCCTTAGACTTTGCATTGTCGTTCAGGCCCTGCGAACCACCCTGCTTCCGGCGCGCTGGCGTCAGTACCCTGCTCAGACATCCCACACCCACTTGTGTAACGATGGAACGTCTTGTGCTGGAGCACGCGCACATCTCCTGCGCCCTTGACCTTTGATTCTTGCCTCTCGTTTTTGCCCCGCGGGCGCAGGCCGATGACCATTCCGGCAAAGTGGCCGCCGGCGACCATGAACAGAGCAATCCGCCTCTCCTCGTCCTCTGGCACGGGGGGTCCGAGCTGAAGCCGTTTGAGCTCGTCGAGATAGTCTCCTGCCGTCTCAAAGGACGGGAACAGGCCGCGGTACACGCCAATCTGTGTGTCTGGTGGGATCCCAAGAGACTCTGGTGCACCGGACGCCTGGAACCAGATGACAGCCGTACGGAGGTGGGCGCGTCGCCGCAAGTCTGCAATCTCCGCTTCCTCGTCCGAGTCGACCTCATCCTTGTCGGTGTTTGTGACGTGCGTCTTGTTGAGCATGCGTGTGATTCGGGACTGGGACGATCCAGACGACGACGACGCAGAGCCAGAAATACTGGACACGCCTGGCGTTAGCTCCAATCCCGCCACCTTGTTCACTCACCCTCGACCATTGTCTCCCACTCATCCGCTGTTGCGGGCTTGCCGCCGGCAAGTTTGGCCTTGGCATTGTACCTGTGCCAGTCCGATTTGAAGTGCACGCGCTGGTCTTCGGGGGTTTCAAATGCCGCGCCGGGACATGTCTGGCAGCCTAGGCCGCTGGCCGAGGGCGCAGACGTCAAGGACTCGGGCTTGTCGTTGGCACTGGCGTCTGCGGCCGTCGAGGTGGCGTCGCTAGTCTGCGCCTGGATAGATCGTACCGAGAGGCAGTTGAGGAGCTCGGGCGGGATGGCATAGACGCTCATGGCCCGACTGAGGAGTGACGATCCCTGCTGCACCATGACGGGCGTATGGACCAGGGTGTAGAATGGGTAAAGGTGTAAGAGTGGTGGCAGCTCTTTGCCCGCGGCAATGCCTTTTAATGCCTTTGAGAATGAGTCAGAATGCTTTTGTGATGACCTGGATTGTTGTTGCGCGGCGACTTTTGCTGATGACTCCGAAATGAACGCTCACTCACGTCACGTCAAAACTCGCCGGCTCGTCTCTTGGATCTGAGCAACGCGTGAGCTCGGATCCGAACCACGCGATAGAGTATCACGTGACTTGCTCTCGACGGGACGCGAGAGTACGAAACCTGTGCCGACCTGTGCGGTGAGGACGCGCTGCGGGGGCGACAAAGCACCCAAAAATACCTCCGCGCCCACCCCGAAGAACGCGCTCATGTGGCCTCACTGGCTCACGGGCACACTCGGCGGGCGTAACGTGTTGTGCCACCCTGGCACCCACCGCTGCGGCATCCGTCCTGGGCTCTTCGTCTTCGCATCCTCTTCTCATTGCTTCACATCCAGACTCCTCTCCATCAACCTCACACCACCTACCGCTACACTATCTACAATGGCTGAGCAGCTTGTGAGTGGCACCGAGACCGCCGACGGGGGGCTGCGCCGGCGCACGCGGCGTCCCCAACGTGGAGCGTGACGTCGGCGTCATGTCCCCTTCTTGGCCCTCCGAGGCGACCGCTGGGGTCCTCTGCCGCCGCCATACATAAGCTGACGCCCCACAGACGAAGGGTGTGTAGATGTGATACGTGCCGTGACCATTCACTGACCTCGCGCGCGCCCGCGCCACCTCCTACAGAGCAAATTGCCGGTGAGACTCAATGATGCATTCGGCGGCCAGGACCTGGCCGTCGCCTAGCTTGAGCGGGGGGATTGTACTTACCACGCGTGACAGAGTTCAAGGAGGCCTTCTCCCTGTTCGACAAGGGTGAGTGCGGCTGTTGTTGCGCACTGTGAGGCGGTCGCTGACGCGTCTCTCAATCTCGGAAATCACGACATGACTCTCACCATCTACCTGATCCCCGCTACATTCCTCAACCGCGTTTGGCTCTTGATTTTCGTCTGCAGATGGCGACGGAACCATCACCACCAAGGAGCTCGGCACCGTCATGCGCTCGCTGGGTCAGAACCCCACACAGGCCGAGCTCGAGGACATGATCAACGAGGTGGGTCGAGACTGCGTGTTACGCCGGCCGGATCCCATGCTCACGGATCGCTTTGTGGCGTCGTCGCTTTCGCATGGGAATGTCTCGTTTTGGAACACACCCCTCCCCTGCCCGTAATTACATGCCCTTTAGGTCGACGCCGACGGCAACAACTCGATCGACTTTGCCGAGTTCATGACCCTCATGGCCCGCAAGATGCACGACACCGACTCGGAGGAGGAGATCCGTGAGGCGTTCAAGGTGGGTGTGGGCGTGGAGCACATGAGACGACATATGGCTAACCTCCAGGTCTTTGACAAGAACAACGACGGCCACATCTCCGCTGCCGAGCTCAAGCACGTCATGAGTGAGTCTTTCCCTCCTTGAACAAGCCAGCGCCTACTCACACCTAGCCAACCTCGGCGAGAAGCTCTCCGACGACGAGATCACCCAGATGATCCGCGAGGCCGACAAGGACGGCGACGGCATGATCGACTACAACGAGTTTGTCACCATGATGATGGCCAAGGTGGGTAGAGACGAGGCCTGCGGCTACAAGTAGCCGGCATCTTGGGCAAGATCGTCGCAGATCCGTCGAGACAGTGCTAACTTTCAGTAAATCGTCGGCGATCCGTGAGAGACACGCTTCTGGGTACATCCGTCTAAGTGTGCGAGCAACGTTAGCAGTATATGTAAACTTGGCGACTGAACGAGATTGACTGTCTGAGCCGCAACTGGAACTGGAATCAGGCCAGGAGCACGGAGCAAGAGGCCGATGTGCGAGCTAGAGGCTCGAGAGGCACGCACCGGGGCGGCCTCCGAGGTCCGTTCTGGCTGGCTCGGCTGGAACACGGTGCAATGGAATGCGAACGAGGGCGGAGGAACAGACGTGTCAAGCCAGGTCGAGCGTGGGAAGTGTTGTTCTGGGGCGGGAAACAAGGCGTGAACTTGGGTTCCCAAATGGGGGCGGGTTTCAGGGTGTGCCACTGACGTCACCCCTTTGACGCTGGGGTGCCACGTCCCAGCCACCCCGGGGGTGACAGTTGCTCGATTAAGGCGGCGACGGCGACGACGACGACGGCGGCGTTGGGCGCAGCAAGTATTCTCCCTGCATTTAGTCATGGTTCCGTCTCTGACCTCGGCAAGCCAAGCGCTGCGGAGAAAAAGTTGGGTAAAGGGAAATGATGATGATGAATGTGAGGGGAGGTTTATGAGCCGGGCCGGCACGCAAGGCCGAGGTTAAGTGGTGTGACGTATCTGGTTGATTGACCCTCACGCGCCGCCGCAACTCCCCCCAAGACAAGCGCGACAAGCCATACTATAGCCCACATGCCAACGAGACAGCAAACGACGCTCTGCCTCTTGGCGCTTTAATATAAAGCCTCCCGCGCACTCGCTATCTTGCATCCTCTCACATTACCACATACACACCTTTTCAACACCACCACCACCACACAACACCTCATGTGAGTTGGTCAGTCTCGGGCG